>OZ004707.1:74303001-74860501 GCA_963924515.1 Vespertilio murinus
TAATTTTTTGAGAAAACTCCCTACTGATTTTCACTGTGGCTGCACCAGTAGTGTGCTAAGGTTCACTTTTCTTCACATCCTGGCTAACACTTGACATTTGTTGATTTGTTAATAATAACTATTCTGATAAGTGTGAGATGATAACTCATTATTTTAATTTGCATCTCTAGAACGATTAATGACCCCTATGTTTATAGCATAATTTATAATAGCTACGATTTGGAAACAGCCCACTTGCCCATCAGCAAATGAGTGGATAATAAAACAGTGGTATATTTACACAATGGAATACTATAGGAGTGTAAAAAAGAAAGAACACTTACCATTTGTGACACTATGTATGGACCTGGAGGATTTTATACTAAGCGAAATAAGCCAGTCAGAGAAAGATAAATATCACATAATGTCATTTATATGTGAAATCTAGTGAACATAATAAAATGATGAACAAAATAGATCCAGAGACAAAGAAACATGGAACAGACTGATGAATCTCAGAAGAAAGGGTGGAGGACTGGGTAGGGAGTGATTAACCAGAGAATTTATATGCATATATGCATAGCCCATGGACACAGACAATAGAGAGTGAAGGCCTGGGAAGGGTGGATGCAGGATTGAGGGGATAAATGGAAGTGGGGGAGGATATAAAGAGGAAATCTGTAATACTTTCAACATTAAAGATAAAATTTCTAAAAATAAAGAATTAGCATATGACCCAGAAACCTCTCTTCTGAATATCTACCTGAAAATTTTGAAAACATTTATTTACAAAGCTGTATGCACCCCTACACCTCTATGTTCATTGCAGCATTATTCACGAATGTCAAAATATGGGGGGAAAAAGTAGTGTCCTTGAAGAGATGGTTGAATAAAGAAGATTATATATATATAATTTTCTTTATGAAGTGGAAAGGAGGGATGAATGATGATGGAAGACTTGACTTGGGGATGTTAAACAAACAATAAAATATACAGATGATGTATTATAGTATAGAATTACATACTTGAAACCTGTATACTTTCATTAACCAATGTTGCTCCAATAAATTCATTAAAAGATAAATTTAAAAAATATAATACTGTCATTTGTGATATTGAGTATTCCATGGTAAGCAAAATAAATATTACAAAAGTCAAGAACTATATAATATTATTCATATGTGGGATATAAAACTGAAAGCACCTAATAAAAAAAGAAAAGAAAAAACAACCAAAAACTCAGACACAGACAACAATATAGTTACCAGAGGGAAAGAGGAGTGAGGAGAAGTAGAAGTGTATAGGGGGATTCATGGGGATGGAAGAAAATGTGACTTTTGGTGGTAACCACATATTGCAGCATACAGAGGATGCATTTATTATAGATTTGTATACTTGAAACCTATACAATTGTATTAACCAATGTTACCCTAATATATTTATAATAATAATAAAAAACAAGCCACAGACAAAGAATAAATATAGATACCTGAGAAATTACTTATGTACAGAATATGAATCATCAAATTAATGATAATAAAAAGTACAAATAAATTAGTAAAGACTTGAAAACACACTTATGAAAGAGGATAAAGAACCTCCAACAAGTATTTGAAAGGTAATCAGCATCATTAGTCATCAGAGAAATTAAAATTAAAATGAAATTTCACTTCACACCCACTAGAATGATAAAAATGATAACACCAAGTGTTGGTGATGATGTCTAACTTTCATTCTTACTCAATCCAAATATTAATTCTTACTCAGTCCAAATGTTATCATTTCTTTATCCATCCACTTGTGGATGGATAAAGAAATGATAACATATACATATAATAGTATACTACTTAGTAATAAAAAGAGATGGTTGTTAATATAAGCAACAACTTTAATGAATGGCAAAACCATTTTATTTATTGGGGGGGGGGGGAGAAAGGCAGACACATATTACACACTGAATAATTCCGTTCACATGAAGTTCGAGAATGGGGAGGAAAGTGAAATAGGTAACTCTTTGAAATGACAGAAATGTTCTATTAGGGTGGTAGTTGCAGGAATGTATTCATTTGTCTAAATATCAAACATTATACTTCATATTTATACATCTTGTTCATTTAAATATACTTCAATAAAACTGAGTTTAAGAAAAATTACAAAACATATTAAATAAAATTGGCATGCAATTGTAATGCAAAGACAAAACTAAGAGAACATTGAGAACATTTAATCTACAGAAATTGAAGTGATACAATTACCAATGTTTTTAGCTATAATTTGCTAAGTGCCTTCTATGTACCGTGTGCTGCCCCATGGCTTTCCAACATGATCCCTTTTAATCCTCCTAATGACAAAACCCTGTTAGTACTGTGCCCCATTCTTTCCTACCAGAATCTGGATTTTGGATTATTCATATGTGGGATAATCCACGTATGAATTATCCCACAGAGCTATGTGCTTCAGAGGATCCTGATCATACCTTCACCTCCACTGGGTGGCCCAAGGTCTATCTGATTTTCCTTGACAATGATTGGTTTCAGAATGGGCAAGTGATTAATTCTGACCCATATCAGTGAGATATAAAGAAAAACATGGTGAGATGCTTCTGAGAAAGTGTCTTCACTGGAAAGCAGCCACATGAAATTGTCATCTCTCTTCTTCCTTTTGATGTGCCATGCCTGGATGCAATGCCTTTAATTGCTGTAGCCATCATGCCTCCTGGAAGTCACTGTGTACTTATTTGCACCTAAAAATAGCCCAAGTGCAAGTGTTATTAGTATTCCCCTTTACAAAGGAAAAAAGTGACACCAAAGAGGTTTGATAAATGCATAAGGTGACACAGGAAATTAGTGATAAAATCAGGGTATGTCTTTGAATCTACCTCATTCTGAAATTAATATTCTTTAGCATTCCTTATTGCCTCTAGTCCATTGTTTATTTTGCACTATGATTGTGTAAAATATGCTCATTATTGCATTTGAGTTATATAGGGTTGCTGATTTTTTTGTCTTTTCCATATGGTCCATCTCTTAATATTTTATCTCTTTGATTGGCAAGCCTCAGCTTAAATGCTTCCTCTGGCAAATCTTTATTGACCTCTTCAGACTGTACTAAGCTATTTTCTCTTTTGACCTCATTACCTCAAATATATGTTTGCCCTTATGAATGAACTGTTTTTCTAGTCCTCTTTTCTTCCAGTTCATAGTGTGATACCCGGTGCATCATAGATGATCAATGATAATGGAGAAATCCTGGAGTGAATTATGGAGGAAGGGAGGGAGATACAAAGGGATAAGGAAAGAGGGTAGGAGGGAGAAAAATCATCTTATAGTCTAATCCTCCTGAGATTCAAAAAGGACAAATTGAGATTGTTATACCCTCATACTCTGAATCTGAATGACATGTTATTTCTCTCCTATTGCACTCACATCTGCCTTTCTCAAATTGTGTAATTTCTTTCTTCCTAATCTATAAACTTCTGCAGTTTGGGATCTGTCATCTTCTCTGATGGTGACCCACAATACCTAACATAGTGCCTTTCAATTAATAAAAGCATATCAAACGCATGAACCAATTTAGAAGGGTCTTGTCAGCAGCGGGAGAGATGTGAAATAGTCTGCACGCTAAGGATGGCATATTTGAAACCTGGTGGGATTTTCTGAGCTCCACTCAAGGTACAGCAGAGCCCCTGCACTTGTCAATTTAGTAGCTGCATAACCTTTTTGGAATTGCTATAGAAACTGCACTTCCATTTTCTTTTATTGTATTCACCAAGGTGCTTGGCACAGTAAATATTTGTCAATTTGAAAATTTGAAAAAGGACATAATGTTCATGTTGTTACATCTAACATTTTTAATGCTTCAGAAAAGTCGTTCTGTGGTGATGGAAATTGTGAAAGGAAAATTAGGACGACAATTTGTCCAATTTGGTTCATTGTGTCCTTGTAAAACAGAGATAAAGGAATATACAGGTGTCCTCAAAATATATACACACTTTGAATAATTTTTAAGGAAGTGTTGATTTTAAAAATATATTTCATTTTAAACATATAATCAGTTATTAAAGTGTGTATGCATTTTCAGGGAATACCCTGTATATATTAAGATGCAAATGTATGCCTAATTTTCCAGAGCCACCCATAAAATAGCAGTATTTAAAGTGTTAAAAAGTAGTAAAAACATTAAGAATAAATTTGACTAAAGAACATAGATAATTATCACATAAAAGAAATAACAATATTTTGCAAACCCCCACGCTACAGAAAATGGTTAAGTGGTGGGGGTCAAAATCCTATGCCTCACAGGTCAGCTATTTATTTTTGTAAATAAAATTTATTGACACAAGCATGCCCAGTTGTCTACATATTATCTATGGCTGCTTTGAGCTACATTGACTAAATATTTACTACCTGACCCTTTCAGTACAAGGTTGTAGATTTCTGGTTTAACTACTTATTAGGGGGGTGTTTCATTATAGTTAAGATACATGTTGGAAGATGTTCAAGAGTTAAGTTTGAGATGATTAGGATTAACGGAAAATTTTTCACTAGCCTTGAGTGACAGTTCTAAGGGTGAGGAGAAAATAGGCAAAGCATAAGCATTTATTGAATTACCCAAAATGGAAATTTGTCTTTAAAATGCCAAGCAGCTTGTTTTTCTTCATTAGAAAACAGTCGCTGAAACATGTAGAGTCTGGATTCATCACAGCAGCAACATTCTAATTGCAGGCTGTGACGAGTTCTAATTGAAATAAGATTAATGAAGAGCCACGCAGCCTCCCACAATATCACAATCTGCATGAACACTTAGCTTCTGTGAGTCATTTTCCTCCCCAAAATAACTCCGATTAAATAGCAACTTCCAAACTAATGGCAGCATTTCCGTCCAGATTTCTTTTTATGTCTTGTATCCTGTTCCAGGATACAGCACACGGAGCAGGGCTCATCTCCTGCCATCAGCTAATATTGTTAAATGTCAGGCATTTAATAAAGTTAAAGGGCAAAAAAGTTTTAAAAAATGTATTCTGCCTAGCAATCAGCCGTAAGAAGCCTCAGGAAAACTCATTGCTTTATTGACTGGATCAGAATGAGAAATTTTCTTATCAGGTTCCGAAAATATAACCCAATGCCTTTAGAAATGCTAAATCTGTATGGAGGATGTCCATATATGTAATGCATGTGTATTTGTGTTTAATCATGCATGTACATGTATTTAGGAATGCTTATGAAATATAATAGTAAGTATACTCATATATACCAAGTAGACTTTGCATACTAAGTTGTTTGAAGTCAGATGTTTGGGAACCAGGGCACAACCCCTAAAAAGAGCAGGTGATATGATACCGTTGCCCATACAAGAAGTGCTTTCTGTATTGGCCCAAGGGGGTGGGAGACAGCAGAGCCCTGCACACTCTGCAAGCTGGGACAAAGGGTCTGTCAGTAATTTTTCCATCCGCCTTTGGGAGAGAATCCCCTCAATCTGCCTGCTCTAATCTACCACTGGACACAACGATGACATGAGGATCATCTCCTTTTATTGATTCAATTTCATCTTTAAGTATGGCATGAGCTTGGGGGAAGTGTTTGTTAGAAATTGAGGATAAAAACAATAATTTGAAAATGTCATCGTAGAGTATAAAAAAAATCAAATTTTCTAAGCAAAGGTGGTAGGAAGTATTGGCAATGTTGGGTCACCTAACCTTATGGGTTTCCACTCCAGAATAGGTATGTGTAGTTAAATTTTAAAACATCAGGGGGTCCTCCTTGTTTTCAGTACATAGCATAAAAATCATATTTCCATTAACTATATTAAAATGAAAATTTCACAAGAAAAGGACTTGTTTTAATTAAGTATGCATATTGAACAAAACAGCAGTTTTGTTCTGACCACCCTTATACTTCAGTAGCAAATTTAAAAGGAAAAAAAAATACGTGGAACTATTTTTAAAACCTTCTCTACCCTGAGTCTAGAGCTGTGGTCGGCCAACTGCAGCTCGTGAGCCACATGTAGCTCTTTGGTCCCTTGAGTGTGGCTCTTCCACAAAATACCAAATATTTGGAAGAAGTAGCGTTAGAAGAAGTTTAAGTTTAAAAAATGTGGCTCTCAGAAGAAATTTCAATCATTGTACTATTGATATGGCTCTGCTGACTAATGAGTTTGCCAACCACTGGTCTAGAGCAAGGTGTCAACAAGCCTGAGAAATTGTTTCCTCTGATTGCCTGGGTTTCCATGACTAGGCAGCAGTACTCAATTACAAACTGGTCATTAACAGGAAATCTGATTGTCATTAGCAGACAGGTAAGCAACTCATGTTGGAATCACAATGAGTATGAAGGGCCATTTCATAATATCAAATAAAATGAAGTTTCTCTTTAGAAAATACTAAATAATATTACTGTATTTATAAGAAGATATTACCCCTCCTCTTCATATACATACGAATAGAAAAATACTATAAACAATGGTGATAAACAATGATATATATTTTTTTAAGTAGAATACAAATAAGCTACTAAATAAGCCACAAATCCCATTCAGTAAGAATTAAATCCCGAATTCTCTGTGTCGACCAAAGCAAGATGGCGGCCCAGGAGACTTCTCCTGGGCTGCCATCTCCTCAACAATTTGGAAAAAAACAACAGATAAAACCAAAAGGGATCGCACCAGACCCACAGGAATGCTGGCAAAATGGGAAGGCTACAACTAGACACAAAGCAAGACGTGGCTGCTGCCATGTGGAGTTTAAAACTACAGCGAAACTGAACCTGCCGGAGCCGCTGCCGCCGGGAATGAGGGAAGCCAGACCTCGCTCCGCCCCGAGGCCCAGGGAGTGGGCCAGCCCTGCCAGCCGCCACTGGAGTTGATGGGGGCCAACGCCGCTGCCACCGCCCCGCTGTGCCTTCGCCGCGCCTTTGGCTCCTGCCTGGATGAGAAGCCCATGAGCGCGACCTCCCAGCCCACCCACAGTGCTAGAGAGGAGCGGGCGCAGCGTCTCCCCTCCCGCACAACCAGCTCGGCCCAGAAATGGGAAGGCTACAACTAGACACCAAGCAGGGCGCCACAGCTGCCATGTGGAGTTTAAAACTACGGCGAGCGGGAGGACTGAGAAGGTGGGGCAGTTCTGTACCGTGCTGCCTTCCACTGGTTAAGACCTCCAAGAGCAAAGGCCTACCGAGGTGAGGATACCCCTACTGTCACCTGTAGAGGGGCAGCACTGAGCTGGCCAATATTTGTGGTGGTGGTGCTGCTTGTCCTGGCTCAGGGGAAGCTTTCCACTAAGTCTGAAAGACTAAGACATCACGGGGACTCTCCGCCACCGCCCGCGGCCTGCTCTGCCAGGCCTTCGCACGCGCTGTGCTGGCGTTGCGCCTTCCATTGGCAGACCCGGAGAATCCTCTCTCCGCTGCCACATGGCCAGGCCAAAGCATCAGACACTACCACCACTCGGATTTTAAAACTACAGGGGAAATTGAGCCATAGGAGCTACAATTGCTGCCGCACCCACCGCCGCCCCCAAGAATGGGAATCCACAAAAATCAGAGCTCACTACACACTGGTCTCATAGAGAGTGTGGCATCCACAGAAGCTCCACATCCGCAACAAAGAGGACACCATTGAGGGTGGACTCTCCCCATGCAGCCATCACAGCCCGCCCACAATCTTCCCAGCACACCCACCATGCTGGGAGGGAAATGGAGCGCGCTGGTGAGGAAATGGCACGGTGCCTTCCATTACCCACTCAGGCGAGCCCATACTCCGATGCCACATGGCCAAGCCGAAGCTCTCACCACCACTGCCATGTGAACTTTAAAACTACAGTGGTAATTGAACCACAGAAGCGACCGTCAATATTGCACCTGGCACCGCCACCCGCCACTGCCACCGAGAATAAAGGAAATCCACCAAGAACAGAGCTCACCACGCCTTGGGCTCAGGGAGTGGGCGACCTCAGAACTTAGCCTCCATGTCTGCAGCTGCTCCGCTCCCACACCGAACGAGACACCTTTGAAGGTGGTCCCCCCACCTGCAACCATCTCAGCCCAACTGCAGCTGTCCCAGCCTGGCCCCCATGCTAGCAAGGAGCTAGCGCGGCGCCTCCAATATGCGACCCCAACACCCTTGAGGGTCCGTGTGCCCCGGGTAAGCCGAGTGTCCCAGGGGGCCGAGTGCCCCGGGTGAGCCGAGTGTCCCAGGGGGCCGAGTGCCCCGGGTGAGCCGAGTGTCCCAGGGGGCCGAGTGCCCCGGGTGAGCCGTGTGTCCCAGGGTGCAGTGTGCTCCGGGCGAGCCGTGTGTCCCAGGGGAAGTAGTGGGACCCAGGGGAAGGGGGGGTGAAAACCAGAGGAGGAGTGGACTCTATTCATATGCTCCTGAGATAGTCACCATAAAACAAGCAGACTGCCAAATGAGGAGCAGATTTTATTCATGGGGTCCTGAGATGGTCACCATAAAACAAGCAGATTGTCAAATGACAGCGGGGAGGGGAAGGAGACCTGGGGGGAGATAGGAGAACAACCGAGGGACTGGTATGCATGAACATAAGTACAACCAATGAACACAGAACTCTGGGGAGGGAGGGCATAAATGGGATGTGAGGGGGGGGGCAATGGTAAACTATGTACACAGAAAATACCTTAATAAAATTAAATTTAAAAAAAAAAAGAATTAAATCCCTGCCTGCATTTAAAGTCTCAACAAGGTAAACCACTATTGGAAATATGTTTTTTTTGGCCAGAGGTGATAAGGGAAGTCTTCATTTATGATTATGTTGTGTTATGCACAGTATAAATATAAATATACATATACTTATTAAATTCCATTTGTTAAGTCTGTATTTATATATTGTATAACTATTAAGCTAGAAAAAAAGGAAAGTATAAAATATATGGAGGAAATATGAGTTTACAATAACAAAAGATTCTCTTTTATTTCAACACAGTTTCAAATTCTTAGCTTCTTTAAAAAGATCCATGTTGGTCACTTTGACTGGAGTGCCAAAGTAATTCTTCACTTATGTGGAGTCACCCAAGGTGATTTCGGATCACTTTATAGTTTATCAGTTAGTGCTTAAGAACACACACAACTGCCAAAACTGGTTTGGCTCAGTGGATAGAATGTCAGCCTGCGGACTGAAGGGTCCCAGGTGCGATTTCGTTCAAGGGCATGTACCTTGGTTGAGGTCACATCCCCCGTAGGGGGTGTGCAGGAAGCAACTGATCGATATTTCTAGCCCTCTATCCCCCTCCCTTCCTCTCTATAAAAATAAAATAAAAATATATTTTAAAAAAACACACACACACAACTTATAAAATTGCCAAGTACCTTCCAGAAACTTCCTGTCTAGGTATAAGAGTTGCAGCTGTGAGTTTCAACCTGCAAAGAGAATTTTATCCTCTTTGGATAAAATCATCAGGAACTCTAGACATACAAAAAAGAGGCCTATTATTATAAAAATGTATTTTTCTATATATTAATGCCACTTCATTGATGATCAAGCAACTGAATAAACATTCCTGGAAGCTCACTAATAATTTAAGACTCCTGTGCATTCTTCTGCAATTATGAATGTGATAAAATGAATCTTGGTGAGTAAATAGATAAATATTAAATAATCAATGCAATTGTCAGGTTTGGGAAGACTTATTTTTACCTGGAATTATTTCTTTGAACAGACTAAGTGTTAAACAGCTTTCAAGAGGAACCATACAAGCCATGTGGTGTCAAAGCCATCTCAAAAGCGTTCCTAGCAATAATGTCTTCCGCACTGTATATCTTTGGCCCAGAGGAGGAGGAGCGGACCAGATGACATTCATCCTAAACCTCAAATTAGAAAAGTCTACAGCACCCCACCCAGACCCACACACCCACACATGTTAGCTTTTTTAGCGTTTAATAGTCTCCATGGTTAAGAAACTATTTAATAATTATGTTCTTTCTTGTCTCCGGTTGAAATCCTTGCCACTTTGCAAATTCATTTTCTCTGTTTTCCTCTTTGGAGATAGAGAACAGCTGGCTGTCATCGTCCAGATACTGTAACAATCCCTCATATGCCTGAAGATAGTAATTAAGTCATCCTCTCAGCCTTCTCTTTTGAAAATCTCAAATTCCTTTTTTTAACACAAATTATAAAAAATCTGCCATAGTCTTGGACATGAAAACTGTCATTGCATAGATTTTCTCTGTAAACCCCACTTGTTTGTGTAAATAGCAGAAACTGAAGCAGAACTTTATCAGGATGAATTTGAGTTCCTGTAGTCTGGCTTTATCCTTCGTACAACATGACATCGGTAGTGAACTTGGGTTCTCCATTAACCTCTCATGAACATTTTGCAGTTCATGGGTAAACTTGTATGACTCTTACCTCCCAGTCACCTTTCACTCTCTGCCTCCACCCCCTCACATTCTAAAACAGGAAGACATCATGAAAAGCAGGTTCTTTAGCAGCCACATGAGTGCAGCTCCCAGTATAACTCTTAACTGGGTGAGTTTTCTCCAAAGGGTATTAGTATGCGAATAAGATGTTCAAACAAACAAAGCTTCCCTTTTATCCATATCCATATAAAAACGACAGTCATTACACAGATACATGAAAGACAGATATGTACTGACTGTGATTTTAAGCAAATTATTTAATGTCACCTTTTCTTCACCTGTAAATGGGAATAATAATATCCCAAAGATTTGTGCTCAGAAGTGGATGAAATAGGATGCTCCTCACCACACTGCCTGACAAAAGTTTTTCCTCTGGCACTCCTGTGGCATTTTCATCCTTTGGTGTAGTGTTCTTTATGGAAATACAGTGCGTTAATGAATCCAAAGTTCTTCTAAGTCACATATTTGTATTTTAATAGGGGCTTTCTGGAGATTTAACGCAAAAAAGCGACTCTAATAATAAGCATTCCAAGTGGAAAGTCAGACTTATAAGAATAATGTTTTAAACCAGGAATATCCACTGAATAAGGCAAACCAACTCATAGATATGTTTTTATCTATATGTAATGCATAATTATGTTTATTTAAAGAAAAATATCCTCAATCTCAAGAATCCTGAGTTACTTATAACAAGGTTTTCTCTGAACCAAATCATTTATTTTAATTTGTATTTTATATATATATATATATATATATATATATATATATATATATGGTTAAGTGTCTGACCATACATCCCATACATCCGTCTGACCTTCTGACTGACCTTCTGGTACATATGACTCACACTGGCAATTTAAAAATAAACATTCCCTCGAAGGTGGGAATAGTGGGGGGTCAATTAGGGAAAAAGGAGACATATGTAATACTTTAAACAATAAAAAAGAAAGAAAAACATAAGAACAAGAATATATAAAAGTGAAAAAAATAAATGTTGACTCATGCATGCGCAAATCATATAAAGCTTTCACTGGTGCCTATTGTAAGCATGTGTTTCGATGTCATTGTCAATTATGAATTTGGTTAACACTTCTATTATAGTGAATAGTGATATTAAAATATTTCTTCTACTTAATTTTTTTTCAATATGCATAAATCTCTGCACTGGGCCACTAGTTTCACTATAAAGAGGATAACTCTAACCTTGGAAAGATTTGGCATGCCAATTTACCCAAAATAATTAATCTAGAATAGTAATGCACCAACCTTTTGTTTCATTTTTTATTTTATTTTTTTTGTGCACATTCTTTTTTTTTAATTAAATTATTATCTGTGTACATATATTACCATTGCCCCCCCTGAAAAAAAAAACATTCCCTCCCTCCCCAGAGTTTTGTGTCCATTGGTTATACTTTTTGTTTCATTTTTTAAAGAAGGTAAGACAATTAGTCTGAGGATAGAATATTTCAAGTTTGAAAAAGTTGAAAATATAGTTATTTTTCTTATATAACCAAACTGTAACTATTTATATCTCCCCTCACCTTGCTATACAGCCTAAAAGTAAGTTGAGCAGGTAGAATAAAGATATATTCTCCATAAATATTTTAATAAATAATTTTTTGAGAAGGATTTGATTACCTAGTCACCTGGAGTTAATGAATGACTTTTAGAGTTTCATGATTTACCCGTTTCCTGGTATTCATAGATAACTGACTGATAATTATCTGACCAGTAATAAATTTCACTTAAATCTAGGAATTATAGGAAAGAGGTTAGAAGAAAAGTTTCTTTAGTAGAAAACAGTCAATTCTGCTAGAAAAAATAGAGCAAAATTAACTATATCTCAGTAGCTCAGTTAAATGGCTCAATCAGCTTTCTTATCTAATATAAGCCTCTTAAATGACAATAAAAATTATCACTTACCTAGAAAGTTTATGTTTTCTGTGTTTAGAAGAAAGATACCTAACTATTCACACATCCAGAAATGTATATATGTGGATATGTGTGCATAGATATGTGATTGTGGATGTGTGTGCATGTGTGTATGTATAATATTTGTGATGTGAGGGTATGGAGGGATTATACACATTTAAAACTATTTCTGCTCTTTTCTAAATGGCAGTGTTAACCTGCTTAGTGACTCATTTTGTAAGATGATTCATTTCTATTTGAATGAATCAATGTGTCCACAGACACATTTCTATTTTTAACAAAAATATTGCCAACATACCAATGGTATTTAAACAACCTGTGTTTCATTTATGAAATATTCTATCCCCCAAATGGTCACTGTATGCCATGACCTTAACAGTGAATTCCTGCAACAAGTGAAGACTGAAGGATACAAAATTCTTGAATAAGTGAACCAGGAGCCTTTCCCCCTACGTATTTTGGGAGCATTTTATCATTCTCATTGGCAACCCTTACTCCTTCCAAAAAAATAAATTAAGGAGATAATATATTGATTTTTAAGTTTAATCTACACTCAACAGAATCCTGCTTTTTCACGGTTGTAAAATTTTCCTCTAGGAAAATGTAGTCACCTAGAACCATGTGAAGGAAACAGACAGTGGGGAGCTCATTTGACAGCTTGCCAAGATGGCTAGACACCAACACTTAGGATTTCAGAAGGACAGACTCTCAAGACAGCAAAAGCAGGAAAGAGCAGCAGCAGATTTGTTGAAGTAAATTATATCCCAAATAGGTAGCTATTTGACTATTTAATTGGTTTGGTCACCTGTTTCATTAACATTGTTTGAAGGCTCTAGTTTACTTCCCTTCCATAGCTCCCTCTGCCAATCAATCACTCCTCTGTCTGGTTTAAATTATTTATTGATTTTTAAATATTACATATAATTCAGTTATGATTTGAAGGTTACAGTAGCAGAAAAAATGTCTCTGGGACTTACAACGTTATTTTTTATACCTTACTTTTAAAAATATATCTTTATTGATTTTAGAGAGAAAGAAAGAGGGAGAGATAGAAACCTCAATTACAAGAGTTAGTCATTGATTGGCTACCTCTTGTACACCCCCTAATGGGGATTGAGCCTATGACCAAAATCGAAGCCAGAGTCCTTCAGTCCAGTCTGATGCTTTATCCACTGAGCCAAATCTAATATGGATATGACTTATTTTTTAATTCATTTTTTAAATATCCTCACTATTCAGTATGCCCTTTCTTCCTAGTATTCTACTCACCCAGGTTTTGCTTTCCTCAATAAGATTTTTATTCTGCTCACATGACACTTCAATTTCCACCTTTTCCCTACCATTTTTCCTTGTTAAATATAGCCATGAAGTACTTATTAAGTATTTGTTTTATATGTCAGCTATACCATTCATAATTACACACATATATTCCATGTATACTTTCATTCATTCCACAAAGCATCAAAACATGCCAAAGCTGTGGAAGATAAGTCACAGGTTTACTTGTCAAGAAAGTCCATGAATCCCTTCAATTCATGAACATTACCCACAGTCCACTCTACACTACTTCTTGCAGCATAGAGCAAGCAGCCTTCCCACAACACCCACGAAAATGTTATAATAGTATGCTTCCCAATACCTCCCAAAGAAGATGGAGGATAGAAGAGAATCAGACACAATAAGTCAGACTAGTAGTAGAGCAAAACGATATAGTATCAAACACAGGTGAATGGAGAGGAGAAATCATGAATGCTCATTGCATGTTGGAGAAAAATGATGAACATAGGACTGGTGCTCAGCTGAAGGAAAGGCATGTGTAAAACAGTGAGTTCTTTAAAGAGATAGTACATATACCCAGAAGTCAACAGAACAAACCTAAGCAGAAGTATACAGAATTAGTCAATAATTTGCTCTGGAAATTGTTGGTATAGAGCTAAATGTAAACAGGAATCTTCCTAAGAGAAAAAAAGAAGAAACTTCAGTCACAAAATACAAAAGTGAATAAATATGATAAATTTTAAAGGACACATATTCTTAATAAAGAGAAAACAATTAGAAATCCTGAATGGACACAGACAACAATGGGGTGAGAGCATGAAGGGAAGAATGGGGGGGGGTGTAGTGGAGGAATAAGGGCACATGTAACACCGTAATCAAAGAAATTTAAAGAAAAAAATCCAGAATAATTTTACTAGTATAATTTTCATGTACAAACATATACATGTGTGAGTAAATGTGGATTTGGGTTAAGAATATAGAAACTTTAATCATTGTATATACACCATTTGAGTTACTATTTCAATAAATTTTGTGGAATTTATACAGTAAGGCTGTAATTCGACTTGGAATCATCGCTTGATGGAATGGTGGACTATTGCCAATATGTGATATTAAATTGCTTTTAAATTCTTTTTATATTCAGTTAATTTGGCAAAAACACACAAAGCATCAGTAAAATAAGTAAACTGGTGCACACAAATACATCCACTATGACCTTATTATTATAGTGCATGGTGCAAAGATCTCTTTCCAGGAAGCATATGCCCGACTCAGTACAGCCCTTTCAAATCCACAACCCTGAATTTTTCTAAGCAATATTTCTTACAAAGAGCTCTAATTTCTGCAAGAGTTAGACCAACCAAACTGCTAAACTTGGAAAAAATGATATGCAGTTACGAAAACAAAGGGATCATTAGATATAATATACCAGAATGCTTAGAACTATTTACTTTTTGCAGGCAATGTATTTTTTTCCCCTCCCCAAATAAAAGCTCAGGGAGAATTAATTGTTGTAAAATAAATGCACAACCAAGGAAATAACATTTTGCAATTCTGGAACAAGCATATTATAGAAACTGTTTCAAAGATGCCGAATCAAATGGAACTGGCAACTGGAAGTAGATTTGTGAATTAGCAAACGTGATGACCTGGCAGCTACCATCTCTGGTTTCCAGTGTTTAAGGAATGCTTATAGAATGAGAGCAATGCACACAGGAAATTAAATACATTCAGTGTATGAAAAATTAAGCAGCTGGAGAAATGAAGAAGGGGGTGAGTGAACTAGTGTAGAGGGAAATAGGAAAGTGGGCAAACCGGAGAAGGGAGAAGAGTGGGAAATTTAATATATTTGACTATTTGGAAAATTTATTTTCTATTGATCACCATCAGTGTTGGCAAGTGTCTTGAAGCTGTGATCCTGAGTTGATATTTAATTAAAACCCAGTTCTATTTTAATAATATGGTAAACACACAACAATTCTGTATGCAAATAACATCAGCAGATAAAGGACAAAAGAAGAATCAAAATTAAGTGCTAGGTAGTTTGCAAAGAAAGCAAAGAGCGAATCATGCAGATAAAAACAACAATTAAACTCTGCTTCCAACTTATTGTTATTGTGACTCTTATTAAGATTCTGCTTTTGTCCAAACGTTATTTTCTTTCTGTCTTATTTTTTCTTGCCAAGGAGTAAAATAAGCACAAACTGCATTTTATTGCTCTTCTTCATAAAATAAGAGGCAAGTTCTGCCCTCAACAACTCATTACCAACTCTGCATGGGCTAAGATATTTTCCTGATCATCACTTTTAACTTCACCTGAGGAAAATTCTTTATCAAAATTCTTACCCTAGTTCCACTAAAGCACAAGATAATGGGAGTTACATGTGTTTAATTAGGAAAAGTGTTGGCATTTGAGATAGATTCTACTAGTCAACTGAGCCAACTTCTTTGAAAACCTCTTAGATTTCCAAGCATCCTCAGATTCTACTTCATGAATATGTTACATCCCTGTGGGAGCTGTTGTCATGCATATGTGTTCATACTTATATATTTGTATAGATATGCATATATAAGATGAGGAAACATTTGAGATTTCTTTGAAATTTGCAAAGTGCTTTCCAAATTCAAAATATTTTTTAAAATTATAATGGTTTGTCAGTCCCATAAATCTGTGTGCTTCTCCCAGCAAGTGGGGTGAATTATAATTCCTTAATGGCCTTGAACTATAATAAAATTTTAGGCATGCCATGTAGAGGAGTACCTTACCTCATTTAGGCTGCCGTAACAAAAATACTATATCCTGGCTGGCATAAGCAACAAACATTTATTTCTCACAGTTCTGACGACTGAAGAGTTGAAGATCAAGATGATGTCAGATTCAGGAAGATTCATGCCTGGTGAGGGCCCACTTCCTAGGGTACTGTCTTTTCACAGTGTCCTCAAATGGTGGAAAGAAAGAAATCTCCCTTAAGCTTTTCTTAATAAGTGCACTAACCCCATTCATGAAGGTTCTTCCTCATGACCTAATCATCTTCCAAAGGCCCCACATCCAAACACTATAATATTGGGTGTTACCGTTCAGCATATGAGCTTGGGGTGATAACAAAAATCCAGGCCATAGCAAGAAAACTAAAGACCACGTTTTTTTCTTCCTCTGCCAAGAATTGGAAAAAAAGTTCTGATTTTGTAGAATAGAATCTACATATATATTTGGTATCTTAGCATGACAAAAAATAAATTGCATTTTTAAATTATGGGGAAAAAATTCTACTTTATTTCATGTCCCCATTGATCCACTGTGCCTCTATTTCAGAATGAGAAAATGGTACTTGTGTACACCATTATACTCCTCCAAAATAAACAAATCTTAGAAACCAAAAATTATCCCAGATGATTTTCAGGGTGATATAAGTCAACTACCTCACTTGCATGCATCTCAGAGATGTGCGTAACAAGCGCCTGCACAGGCAGTAGCAAGAGTAAGAGGCTCACTTTGCTCAGTTATTTTATTCTTGAAGTAGCAAAAAAAGTTAGAAAGAATATCAAAAGGACCAAAAGGGAGGATTTTCTTTTCTCTAAGACTAGCAGATGGAAAATAAAGCCAAGCCTATCACTCCTCAGCACTGAGGCACACTGTAATGATTTGAGTGAAAAGAGATGTACCAAGTCCAAAAACATAAAACAGACAGAATAAATCCAAAGATTCAAAAAAGGATGTGATTTGGCTAAGGTATTATTTCTGTCTTTCTCTACTGCTGACTCACGTTTATTCATGCAGCTCACATCTGGTGTGTTCCGCGAAGTCAAGAGGAAAACCTCACTCAACCAGTACTGAGCTGCTCCAGGCTGGGAATTAGGCCATGTGCTCATGGAGGTGGAGATAATCACAGAGCAGACCCACCCACCAATCTCCAGGTTTCAGAGCCCAGGATTTATACGATCACCTCCATTTCAGTAAGGGAGAATAGATAAAGAAGAGATAAAATTAAGATATATTAGTAGCTAACCAGAAGTAAAACTTATATTGAACCCACTGTATTAGAATGCAATGTGATGATAGCTAGCATGCCTATAAGTAGCAAATTAGGATGCAATTTTCTATGTTATTTTAAAGTATTCTTCTGATTTCAAAATTATTGCTTTGTAAAAAATTAATTTATGTCATAAAACTTACAAGGTTTTAGTTACAAAGTTAGAGTTGAGATATTCTACATACTTGCATAAATCTATAGGTCTAAACAAAAAACAAACAAAAAAACAAAAACAAAACCCAGAGTAGGTTGCCCTACTATACTTAACACATAGATTGTGTTAAAATGAGCTCTGATGAACTGTAAGGTTACTCTGATCTCAACCCCATGATTAAGGTAAGATCACTGGTAAAATACTTCTGAAAGTCAAACATGAGAATAGTATTTCATCTGCAGGGTCTAGAACTAGCAAAGTGCTAGAACATAAAAGGTGCTAGCAAACATCATTGTTCTTTGTTTTCTTCTGGCGCCATGGCTCTCATCTAGAACTTAAAGCTGTCAGGCTAACAAAATAACAGAGGAAAAAGCCTATATTCCCAATAGCTTTAAAAAATCTTGGTACAAAATTTGAAAAACTGGATTAATGTATGGCCATCCCTCAGGAACTAAAAGGAGAATTTCTCCCCTAGAAAATTCCATCTCTACAAATCTTACTCAGAAGACTTCCTGCTAACATCTTATATTTCTTTGTCCAAGTTTTCTTCCCATTTATAAATGAATACTTCAGGGTGATTTATCAGAAGCTCCTTAATTCTGATCTGATAAAATAGGCACCATAAATTTGTGAGGACTTGGGATATTTCCCAGGTTAGCCTGGCTCTAGTCGAGATTCTTTTGTGAGTTAGCTCTCATTATTTTGTTCAATTCTCAGGGATCAGTCAGAGCTTCAGTTCTTTTTTTCTATATTTCCGTTAGAGGAGTTCTGATATGTGTCAGCTTGCCCTCCATTTTCCCAAATTAACACACACACACACACACACACACACACACACACACACACACAGAATTTTACTTTCTTTGGGATGTCAGTGCTGTATCCATATAGAGCCTGTCAGGGAAACATATCACACTTTGCACCATAGTGCTCTTGTACCAACAGGGTGTCATCTCTTCTCATGTCCAGATAGTATGTGGGGTTGTTGCCAAAAATAGACAGAGAATCCTGTGGTCATAAGAATAGTCAGGTGCTAGTTGAGACAGCAGAAAAATGGATCAAAGTTCAAGCATGTGCTGGAGGGGTGAAGAAGCACTTGGGCTAGATTTGGTGTGAATATTGGGAGGCCCAGGTGAAGGGGTATTGCAGTAATTGCATGACCTGAGGAGGGGCTTGTAGAGGGAGCAAGTACACACTAAGAGTAACATAATACATTGGTCAGTTAATTTATACAGCTAAGTCCATGATAAAAGGATATGTATTGTGGTATCTCTTTACTAATATCCAAATGTAGACATGTACAACCACCTATTCTGTATCATTATTTTCTACCTCTATGTTCCACCTGAATCTTTAAGGTCTCAATTCTAAAAATCTGAAAAAATATTTATTTTAAAAACAAATGACACCACAAAAATACATTCATTTTGTCAATTGTTTTGCAATAAAAGCAGCCAGATATGACTGAAAATATGACCATGACTATAACTTAACTGAATCAGCATAACTCAACAACATAGAACATATCCCACAGTTACAAGTGTGTGCATCTTTTTTTAAAGCACCATTGGTTAAGACCCGAACTTCAGCCCTTTGCAAAGGTCAGTACTATACAGGATATAGAGATAGTCAAATTCTTACCTATGACTCATTAATATAATTGCATTCATTTAATTGGTTTGAATTCGCCTCCAAGACACTGTACCAGCACATTTCCTAATGACAGGGACAGAAACAGTAAAAATGAGATGGATATAGAGATAAAGATTGAGGATACAAATTATTATAGATAAATGCAATGCAATATAAGGTGTCTCCAAAAATGTATACAAACACTTTGAATAATTATAAAGGCATTACAAACTGGTACACCTAAGTATAAATTCTTAAATCTTGAAAAAGCAGACACAGATTTTCATTATATTCATGGATATTAAAACCTTAGTATACCATACATGGATTTGCTGAACTTTTTTAATGTATATTTTTATTGATTTTTTGCAGAAAGGAAGGGAGAGGGATAGAGAGTTAGAAACATTGATGAGAGAGAAACATCAACCAGCTGCCTCCTGCACACCCCCTACTGAGTATGTGCCTGCAACCAAGGTGCATGCCCTTAACCGGAATCGAACCTGGGAGCAGTCAGTTCACAGGCTGATGCTCTATCCTTGAGCCAAAATGATTAGGGCAGATTTGTTCAAGTCTTAATTGCATAGAACAAAAAGGGAGGATTGGCATATGAATAAGTTATGAAGAAAGGAAGAGAGAGAAAAAATGTCAATACAGAAGGAAAAGAGATATTAAATACTTCAAAAATATATATGTGATAGAAACTTTAAAAATTGAAACTAAACTATCTGTATAAGAAGGCAGATAATTTTTCTGTCATTTTCACACTTAATTGTTCTCATATGTCTACAATTATATAAAACTATATCTTACTGTATTTAAACTTTTCAAGTACACAGAGGCTTACATGATGATTATTTAAAAATGAAACAAAAGTTAAGAAAAATTTTACCAAATATTGAAGATTCCAGTTCAATTTAGAGTAGTAGTAATGCACCCCTGCTAATTTTTTCATTCATATTGGCAGAGTTAATTTGTCTCATATTATTTCATTTTTTGTTCACTACTTTAGCAATCAAATAAAAATAAATTAAATCTCACCTTTGGAATGTGATCCATCACCTACATGAAAGATTGGAGTAACTCATGCCTGAGGCTGTTTGGCTTATGGGTCTTTTCCCTCATAGTAGAAACTACTATGCTTTGCAGGTAAGGCATTCCTCAATTGTGAATGAGAAGATGGAATTTCAGTTACTCTTGGCAAAATACCATCCTCCGGAGGTTGGAACAATCAGCTCTGAATTATTCAAGGTGCTGATTCCTCAGGAAGATATTGTTTATCCAACATAACAGTTTGGGGAGTGAAAATCCCAAGAATCTCCTAAGCATGGAAAACATACCATACACACATATGCATGCATGTATGTATTTATGAATTGATGTGTGTATATATAGCACATGCATTTCCATATACGTATGTGTGTTTCAATCATGGTTCTATACAAATCAGTTATATATAGCCTCAGCCTGTGCCATATAACCAGTATAATCTTTTTTTTTTCATGATAGCCCTCAATAAAGTTGAAGATAGTTATCTTATTATGCTTATAATGTATCACATAACTTTATAATTATTTCTTAAGCATATCTAAATTATCTTTTACTATATTTATTTATCAATTCAAGTGCAACACAACTGTCACTCATCTTTTTAAATTGTTTTCACCTGTTTTCTCCTGAGTCCACTTCCAAGAAGTTGGTCGAAACAAAACATAGTTATCATAGTAGTAACATAGAAAACCTACAGAATGGGCTTCAGCATCAGTTTGACTTGGCATGAAGGTCCAGAAACAGTTCTGCCAATTTTTTACCTACTTGCCCTCTATTTAATTATTTACATATGTATACTTCAGTGTCATCATTTAGAAATTGGGATTAAAAAGTAATGTGTCTGTAAAGATTACATGACATTATTTACATATTACAATTAGCAAAATGGCAATTAGTAATGACACAAAATTGTTCATTGCTATATTATTTAAGACTAGAGAACTGGTGCATGAAATTCATGCATGGTTAGGGTCTCTAGACCTGGCCAGCAATCTGGTCTGATCAGAGCCTTCTGGCTGCCAGCCAAGGCCTTGTTTTGTTCTGTACCACCCCCTGGTGGTTAGTACACGTCATAAGGAGTGATCAAACTCCTGGTTTCCTGGTTGAACTCCTGAGGGGATCATTTGCATATTAGGCATTTGATGACCCTGTTCCATCAAATAGTTTCATAAAATTATGCATAGTTACTTGTTAGGCCCAATATATGCATTGTGTAACATGAGACAAGTCTAAAAATTTATGATATGTCAAAAGTCTACAGAGTCATTTTTTATATACTAAAAAGCATAGTAAATATAGGAGTATTTAATCTCTAACTTTGAGTAAAATTCATTGTAGAGAATATGGTTATTTCTTACCAAATGCCCCTCTTTCCTTTATATTTCCCAACTTCTCTTATTTGGAGCTATGTAATTATTTCTGGCTATGTAATTATTGCTAGACATATATGCAATTTCACCATAGCTAAAATTTGGAAAGAGCCTAAGTGCCCATCAGCAGATGAGTTAATAAAAACAACAACTGTGGTACATCTACACAATGGAATACTATGCTATGGTAAAAAAGAAGGAATTTGTACCATTTGCAACAGTATGGATGGAATTGGAGAGCATTTTGCTAAGTGAAATAAGCCAGTCAGAGAAAGATAAATATCACATGATCTCATTCATTTATGGAATATAATGAACAACATAAACTGATGAATAAAAACAGATCCAGAAATAGAGAAGCATCAAACAGACTGTCAAACCTCAGAGGGAAGGTAGTGGAGGGTGAGTGTGAGGGGGAGAGATCAACCAAAGGACTTGTATGCATGCATATAAGCATAACCAATGGATATAGACACCAGAGGTGTGAGGACATGAATGGGGAGTGAGGGAGAGGGCAATGGGGGGATAAGGACACATATGTAATACCTTAATCAATAAAGAAAAAATAATAAATACAAATAAATAAATAAAATTCATATGAAATGATAAAGAACTTTCTGTGAAAAATAAAATAGATTTCCAAAGTCAATTCAATGAAGAAAGGATAATCTTTTCAACAGACAGTACTTGAACAACTATCTAGTCATCTATAATAATAAAAGGGTAATATGCTAATTAGACTGGATGTCCTTCTGGATGTTATTCTGGACTTCATTCCGCACAGAGCTGGGACCAGAGGGAAACCAATCCCGGCAGCGTGGGGGGGGGGGGGGCGCTACTCTTGCATAAATTGCATGCATCGGACCTCTAGTATTCAATAAAAAGCACTAATTTAATTCTGTTGTCATTAAAGAACACATTTGGTTTGCATACTTTTACCTATATAAAAATTAACCCTCAAAATGGATCATATACCTAACTATATAACTTAAAGCTATAAAATTCTACTAGAAAAAATAGGGAATCTTTGAGACTTTTGGTTAAGCAAAGTTTTCTTTCAACATCAAATGCACTACATTAAATTAAAAATGATAAAGTGTTCATTTGATTTCATTAAACTTAGAAATTCCTTTCTTTGAAAGGCACTCTTAAGAAAACTAAAAGATAAATTGAAAAATAGGAGGAAATATCTGTAAACACATATGTAGTGAAGAAATAGTATTCTCAAAATCAATTTAAAAACAATCTTCAAAAGGGTAAAATATTTGGGTATATTCTTCATTATAATACATATACATTAAGTAAGTCCATGAAAAAAATATCTTAACACCAGTACTGCAGCAAGCCATATTAAAATCTTAAGCAAAATAAAAAAAAATAATGGCAATACTGTATTTTAAAATTTTGATACTTTTATCACTATGGGAATTTTGTAGTATTTAATATTTTTAAAACATTGTACTAAAATATTATTTATCTTGATTAGTGAGTTTTCTGACACCCCCTCAATTTTGTGTTTGAGGTGAGTGTCTCACTCATTTTATCATATTATTGACTCTGCTTCATATCATTAGTATTTAGATAAAAAATAAATTGAAGTCCCAATTAAATACATGTGCACACCTACTCCAATGTCTAAGACTAAAATAAGGTTGATCATTCCTAGTGTTGGTGAGAATGTGGAACCATTGGAATTCTCATACACTGCAGGTGGAAAGGTAAAATAGTATAAATACTTTAAAATGTAGTTTTGTAGTCTCCTAAAAATTAAACATACTACTACCATAAATCCAAATTATTCCACTATTAACATTTACATAGAGAAATGAAAGTATATTTCCATAGAAAAATTTTACAGAAATGTTAATGGCTTTCTTTGCAGTAGCCCAAACTAGGAAAAATCCTAAATGTTCAACAGGTAAGTAGATTAATAAGTTACAATGTATCCATACAATAATATACTAATCAGCACTAAAAAGAAATTGACTGATAAAATGCAAAACATGAATGAGTTTCAAAATAATTATGGTCTGTGAAAGAGATAAGAAAAAAATAGAGTGCTACTATATTATTCCATATGTAAAATTCTAGATAATGACAACTAATTTTAGTGATCAAAAGCAAATTAGTTATTGCCTGGAGGGTGAGAGAGGAAGTTACAGGGAGTGGTAGCAGGAGGAATTACAAAGGGCCACAAGGATGAATGGGAATGATATAAGCACTACCTTGATTGCAATTGTGGAGATGGTTTTACAAATCAGTGCATCTGCCAAAACATATAGGATTGAACATTTAAAATTTGTATAATTTATTGTTGGTCAAATATACATTAATAAAGCTTTTTAAGAACATATGGTTGAAAAAGAGAAAAGCCATTTCTTTCTAATTGCTTGATAGATATCATTTATAAATGCCAAGGAAATGGCTAGAAAAATTCAGTGCTTGTCTCTGGGGAGTTCAACTGGAATTCAAAGAAAAGGAGAAGAGACTGTTATTTTTTAATAAAAGTCTTTTGATTTCAAAACTATTTTAGTTCATTGTTTTGATAAATAAAATAATGATTGATTATAAAGTTAAATACATGAAAAATTCTGATGTACTGCAAAGGTTAAAAGCCACAAAGATGTCCATAAAATATTAATAAATACTAGATAGTGGTGAGAAAAAGAAGTTTAATTATATTATTTTATTCTCAGAACCAATTATATTGCCCCTGTTCTTACCTGGAATTCTTCAGACATTAAAGGAACATTATTCCCTTCCTCCCTCAGAAATAATAGTTCCTAAAATATTATGAAACCACCACCATTCCCC
This sequence comes from Vespertilio murinus, assembly GCA_963924515.1. NCBI lineage: Eukaryota > Metazoa > Chordata > Mammalia > Chiroptera > Vespertilionidae > Vespertilio > Vespertilio murinus. The sequence goes on from OZ004707.1 coordinate 74,327,604, forward strand.
AAAGAACTAAAAATAATTGCTGGAAAACCCCTATTTTAATGCCTCCTGGGAGATTCCCAAATTAAAAAAGAAAATGGTATACTACTTTACTTCGTTAAATCACACAGTATTCCTATATACTAAGAAGAAAGACGCAATCTCATTTAGTGAACAAAATGATAGTATGCTATTAAAACTAAATAAGCCTAGTTTACAATAATCATTAGGAATGACCCCTAAAATATGGCTTGTCTCCACTGACAACTCATCTCATTTCTTTGAACCTTACTGTTTCTGATATGAAATGAAGAAGCTAGACTATCTCTCCAAATCCCTTGGCTTTAGATATATTTAGCTATGATTAAATACATGCCATATCTTGTTGAACCAAAAATGCCACTGAGGTAATATGTACCATTATTTCCCACTAGAAAAGAAAAGCACTGCCAATTAAACGATGTGTCCCTGACCTTTGTGAGTTTTATTTTAAAGATATTGAAGCCTTTTGAAGATATCTATTTAGAAATAGGTGTGTGTGTGTGTGTGTGTGTGTGTGTGTGTGTGTGTGTGTGTTTCTTCTTTTCACATAGAACTCTTGTTTAAACATGAAAGAAGGAATATGTCAATGAGAGATGTTGGTTTAGGTGTTTGCAAGCCTATACACAGAAACTGACCCCTCAGAGCCATTTTTTTACTCAGGAGCATTGCAGGCATCATTTCTTGAGTGTTCTACTAATGTCTCTGAGATTTTCTGCCAAGCTACTGGTACTAATTCAAGATTTTATATCTGTGCTTTCCTGAGGGGGCTTCTGGCTAACAGCCTCACATATCTTTCTCAATCAGTCCTTAATTGATATGTTGACTGATGTGCCACTAAGTTCAAGCGTGCACAGACAAGGACAGCCTTAACTAAACCACCTCCATTCACCAGCGGCCAGAAGATACTTTTGATTTCAGAGAAGTTAAAATGTGGGGAGAGAAAAGACATTCTTCTTAGAGTTGATTAAATACAAAAATAGCAATGAGGAATCAGTGAAGCACAAACATTACTAATCTGGTACTTTATGGCAAGTGCACTAATGAAATTAATAAAGGCTTTGGATGCACACCATTGGACACACTGTAGCTCTCTCTCTCTCTCTCTCTCTCTCTCTCTCTCTCTCTCTCTTACACACGTGTGCACGCATGCATACCAGCACATTAGCACAAACACACACTCATAAGCATCTATGTGCCAGTGGCACCTTCTATGGATCTGGAAACACTAACATTACAAAGTACCTTTCTGAATGTAAGCCATTTATTTCATCAAGGCATTAATACTTGTAATTATGCATTAAGCCTTTCAACTGTGATTATGTAATGAAAAATTTTGGACAATCATGTACACCAGCAATTTTCAGCCTTTTTTCATCTCATGGCACAAACTAATAAAATTCTGCGGCATACCAAAAAAAAATATTTTTTGCCAATTTTCAGAAAAATAGGTATAATTTTGATACATTCACACCAGACAGCTGTTGTTGTGTTGGCTGTTGTCATTTTTTATTTCACAGTCTAAGGGAAAAGGGGTTAGTGCCCCTGACTAAATGGGCAGGTATTGGGTGAATGTATTGGATTAAACATTTAAATAATTGCATGCATTTCTTGTGGCACACCGGTTGAAAATCACTGGTATACACCATTATTTTAATCATGCAATAATTTTGGGCAAGCATGCCTCTTAACATCTGATAAGCTGTTAGCATTTAAATGTATGATGTCTGTTTCTCTTATTGTGCTGATATCATGCATTATCCCAGGAGTGAGTTACCTCTAATGGAAAAAAGTGTCTCTTGATTTGTGTTTCCCAGTGGTCTCTGTCTTTTGCCTGAGCAACAATATTTGATCATAGCTCATTGCTTGGATGGATATTGGGTCCCCTCAGTAGGCAATAAGGTCCGTTTTCTCTAAGAATTAGAAAAGCAGAGTATTTCAGAGTCAGTAGTAGTATGATTGGGGAAGAGGGAGACTGTATATAGGAAATAGATTTACACGGGTCCTCATCACTTTTACTGAAAATGAACAGGCAGGAAAAAACACCCTACTGATCAGTAAGAAAATATGTGTTTACTTTTGCTTGCTCAAGCTTAGGAACGAGTGCAGAAGCAGGCTAGCTCTGGGACCAATTTCTCTCCGTCCTTGCTGCCCTGCAAATGACATTCTTACCAGACCATTAAGAAAACTGTTATAACTTCTAGTGAGACCACCTGCTAGGTCTCAGTGCTGGGACGATAACATCTATTGGAAATAATGACCCATAACTAGAATAAAACACATTAATAACATCACATTTACTCAGGATAATGTATTTCACCATTTTATATTGCAAAGACCAAGTTAATCAGTAAAAAGCATTACTAAAAATGGAGAAGAATTAACAGACACAGAGTAGATAATGAATAAAAGCAGAAAGTTCAGGCTTTTTCCTCCTTTAATATTGAATAGGATATGCAATGGGCAGGAATAGATGGAGCACGCGGTGGGTATTGGGTAATCCTACTTTGTCTGTGGATTCACGTGCTAAAGGAAGACCTAAAAGTGCCTTCCTCTACACCTAAGGGAAGACAGGAAATTGTGAAGTTTAGTGAAAGAATTCTGAATTAGGAGCTAGAAGACCAGAGGTCTTACTCCAACAGTGCAGTTAATGTGCTGTGTGACCTTGGGTAATTCACTTCACCTCTCTGAGCCTCAATGTCTTATCTGCAAAATGAACAGCTTAGACTGGGTGATCTCTGAAAGCCCTTCCAGTTCTTATATGTTGTGATTCAAAGCAGAATGTCAGCCTGACTTGGGAATGCTGTGAAATATAATAAAAATGTCAACGAAACTTTAGAACTTCATGATCCTTAGAACTGCAGGCAGAAAGGCTCAGATTGCAATGGCATTTAGAAGACTACAATTGGCTTTGGAGAAGTGCTGCATCAGGGCAAGAGCAAGGCAAGCCTGTGGTTCTTTATTATTTATTTGGTTAGGCAAGGGCTTGGTTTGATTGATGGTAGTTTATCTCAGGAATTTTGGTATCTATAATAACAAGAAAAACTCATTATAAATAGAACAGATTATACAAACTAAATATATCCCAACTATTAAGATATATAATATACCTAAAGTTCAATCTTATAATTCAGCTAGCGGCCTCCTGCGTGAAAATTCTTACAGTGTGGGGAGGGGTCCCTCAGCCCAGCCTGTCCCCTTGCACAGTCTGGGAGCTTTCAGGGGAAGTGATGGCATAGGCACCATGGGGAGCGGGCCTAAGCTGCAGTCTGGCCTCCCTTTGTGGGAGGAGACTGGGCAGATCAGGGGAAGGCGCCAGTCCCATCACCCTGCAGCTGCTGCCACTGTGGACCACCGAGGAGGCTGCTGGCCCTCCTTAGTCCTCACAGCTGCTGTGTCTTGGTCCGGAAGGACATCTGGAAGATGACAGGTCTATTCGGTCTAATTAGCATATTAATCTTTTATTCATATAGATTTTTTTAAAGTTAAGAGAACACAAAAGTATGAAATAAGTTAAATGTATTAGTTTTTATTCTCATAATTTTCCGCTTTGTTTCTATGACTGAGCACTTTCATTTGAAAAAAAACACACCACATTTTCTAACTCACCTTGGTAGCATTTCTACTGGGATATAAAGCGTTTCCCCACTAGAGACAACTGTGGGGAAATGTATCCACTGAAACCCAAAGACTGGAAGGTCTCGGGGACCAATGCCTGGCAGGTGTCTAGTGTCCGACATTCTGGTGTGCATGTGCTTCATTTTTATGATCGTTGTTAGTATTTTGGAGGGGAAAAACCAGAGTGACCTTTTCATTTTAATCACAACACAAAGTATTGAGCTGATTTTAGGGAAAAGCAGAAGTAGGTACAGTGCGTGTTGGCATTTTGCATGCAGAGCCCCATTGACAACTACACACCAAATCCTCTGGGATACAAAAACTCTAATCTTGCTACATAATGCTGTTCCATTTTAGTCTCACATTATTACTTGAATTGAATTTTAAATTAGTCTACTTACAGAACAAATTACTGAAAGTTTAATTTTCCATTCCCAATAAATCCCACTGCATGCACCAGCCACCTGAAGCCAAGAGAATTGCATATTTTGTCCAAATACAAGTGAAATAAAATATCAAAATGAATTAATTCTTACTCCAAACAAATGTGCACCCTATTTATCATAACAATTTTTTATCAGCCAGATTTTAGTCCCATATAATCAGAAATGGTCCTTAAGTGGAGTATTCTCTGTGTTACCCTGAAATAAAATGCAGACGATAATAGAAAGGCTGATAGCTTCTTGTAATGAAGGCAAAAGTGATTGGAAAAAGATGTAAAAATTAAAGCTATCTGGCTGACACTATTGAAGTAGACAATGGCTCTATTAATAAAAAGAAACCCTAACAAATGTGTTTCATGACAGAAATATATTAACCACTTTTCATCATCTGGATCCTTCATAAATCAATGAGATAATATTTACTCTATCCTGCTGGGGTGGCTTTTTGTATTTCTAATAGAATTCATTTAATTCTGGTTGCCATAGTTACAAGAGAGTTCTAGAATGAGTTTTGTTTCATCATAATTGCCTTGCCACATGTTAGTTTATAACCAGCTGAACTCTACCTTCAAACAGCACCTCTCATTTGTGCATAAAGAAATTCTTTATCATAAATTAAGTGAACTAGAATTCAAAAGATACCATTATTTAATTTTTTATCATACTTATCTCTGAAAGGTGCATCAATAGTACAAGAAGAATTTGGAAGGTAAGAAATGTTTAAGTGATATTAACAGAATTTACAATTATTTATTTTTTGTCTGCACCCTAGGTCATAAGGAAAATTTTGACCTTCAGGCTATTGGCCTTCTTTTTACCAAATATCTGTCAATTCACACAGATATTACATTTGAAATGTTTATTTGCCAGCCAATTCAGTACCAATTGGTTCAATATACATTTATCTACTATAAAAAAAGCCAGCAGAATTATGATTAAGCCTGATATATTTTTAGCATTAAGGTCAAAGGCCACAGGTAAAAAAAAAGGATACTTATTTTCTTATTTCCTTTTAAGGTAGCAAATATCCAGAACATATAAAACCAAAAAGAATTGGATACCATAAGTTGGGAATAAGGAATAAGTAATAATATTTATGCCTCAAGGAAAACTCAAAAATTTCAGATAAAAACCCAATAATCTATGCCAGTAGTAATTAAAATATAAGTTTGATTAAATATATAGTTCTTTAAATTTTTAGAAAACAGCTGTTTATCACTACATCTTTTAAAATATGTATTTGTCTAGTATGTATTTACTTCTACAATGCTGCCTATAAAACCAAAAAGAAGAACATGTCACAAAAATAAAGGACAAGAAACTTCAACTAAATAACCCTTTCCCATCTGGCAGCTTAAAACAAATAGCCATTAGCATGTTATTTTGAGAAATACACAACTTTAAAATAGCTGAAGATACCTCAAATTATTCTAAAAACGAAAAGTCAAAAGAAGTTTATTTGCTTATTCACATTATATTTTTGTTATTTTGTTAGAGGTTGCCATTCAATATATTTATCTGAAAAATTTTTATTCTACATTTGTAGTATTTATTGTTCTGAAGGGGGGCTACTTTCTTATATATGTTGGATTTGAATTGTGACCATTTTCATGAAATTTTATTAAAATATATGATTTTGAACATGGACAAGACAATCCTATATAATACAGAGCTAATATGCAAATTGACTCTCACACCTTCACAAGATAGCTGCCTATGGCCAGCCTGGCAGCAGCCTTAGTGAGGGACCAAATGACCAAATAAGCAAGCTGCATGGGGCAACCAGGCTGGCAGGGAGGAGGCCACTGGGGGCTACCAGGCTGGCAGAAGGGGGAAGTTGGGGCGACCAAGCCAGCAGAGGAGGGAAGTTGGGGGTGACTAAGCTGCAGAGGGAAGCAGTTAGGGGCAACCAGGCCAGCATAAGGGGGAAGTAAGGGATGACCAGGCCGGCAGGTAGAGCAGTTAGGAGCAACTAGACCATCTGGGAGGGAGCAGTTAGGAGTGACCAGGCAGGCAGGAAAGGTGAGCAATTAGGAGCCAACTGTCCAGGATTGTAAGAGGGATGTCCAACTGCTGATTTAGGCCCTATCCATGGGCCTAAACCAGCAGCCAGACATCCCAAGGGGTCCCAGATTAGAGAGGGTTCAGGTTGGGCTGAGAGAACTCTCCCCCCTCCCAGTGCATGAATTTTGTGCACCAGACCTCTAATCCTATATAATAAAGAGCTAATATGCTAATTAGACTGAATGGCAGAATGACCTTCCTGAATGACCCTCCAGAATGACCTTCCAGAAAGACATTTGAGTTGAATCTTATTAAATATAGTTTGATGGGCTATTAGTAAGTCATACTCTGATATTCTGAAAGGAGGAAATATACTAGCAAAACTGAAAATGATGACTAGGACAGGATATGGGAAATTTCTTTGCAGAATCTTGACAAACTTTTAATAGATGTCAGTATAAGCAAATGCCTAGAAGGAAGTATTGTATCATTTGAGTGATCTGAGGCAGCAGCTGGATGGGGGAAGATTGGGCTTTGGACACAGCCTGTTTCAGTGTGAATACTTGCTTTGACACTAACTGGGTACAACTGGAAAAGTTCATGTCTCTATGACCATTTTCTTACCTAAAGTAAGAATGTTAAATAGTGCTGACTACCTAAGTTGTCATTGGTATTAAATGAATTCGTATGTATAAAACAGTTGAACTAATACCCAGGAAATAATAAGCAATCATTGCCTATTAGCTCTTATTATTATGAGAAGCAGAGCTAAAAATATTCTAATTCATATGTAGATTTTTCTTGAACGTTTTCTTTTCTTGAAATTATCTCATCTTTCTCTGTATGATTTAAAATTTTCAGTAATGGAGGGAAAGCTGAAGTAAACTAAACTTGCCAAGTAGAGATAATTTTCAATTTAAGTCTCCTTTAAGTTTATTTTCCCCCATCACAGCAGTTCTAGAATCTAGCTGCACTTTTTTAAATCTTACAAAGATTTCTTAAAAATACTAATGCCAGGATCTCAGCTCTAGAGATTCTAATTTAATTGAGCTTGGCAATAAAAAGTTTTCAAAGCTTCCCAGGTGATCATTTCATTGTGTAAGCCACGGTTGAGAACCATTGATCCAATGGGTAAATCATCTGCCAATTTGAACATCAAAATTCCTGTGAGAGTTGGTTCATCCCTTCTCATCAGGTTTTTCTATTCATCCCTCTTTTTTTCTCAAACTGATACAAGGAGAAACTGTGATTCTTTGTCATATTGCTGAGATCATAAAGTCAACAGTCTTCACTGCCATAGAGCTGGTCTTTTATTCCAGGAAGGCCTGTACTGACCTGCCTGCCCACAGCCCAGGCAACATTACATCTTGTCCAGACTTTGTAGCCACCCAGTTGGAGGTGCTACTAGGGTCTGCAGCCTCATATACACGTCTCTTGCTTTGAGGTTCTGTGCTCTGTAGCCTCTTCATCCTGACAACTATAGCGTTTCTTTGGCCACTGAACCTCTTAACAACCTCTCTAAATGCCCATTCCACCCTCCACACTATGCATGTGGGACTCCTAGGTCTTGCAAACCCTGTTCAGGCCACAAGGTTTTGGACCCTATTGCAGGTAAATCTATGTATACATCCTTTTTTCCTCTGCTCTTGCTCATGTACCAGCTTCTGTATCTCTGGATACTGGATGCAAAGAAGAGAATGATCTGGAACTTCAATCAGATATCCAGCATCTGTGGCTAAGATCTAGGAATGAGAATTCTAATTTCATAGGAGGGATGCAGAGAGCACCTCACCCTAGTGTCTCCTCTTCCAGTACACCACTTCCCCCAGGACAGAAATCTACTTCCCTCCCTGTTTCTGTTATCTTTCATTAGATCGCACCCACCATCCTTCCTGGGCAATGGCTCAAGGAAAATTCTGTGATATGTCTCCTAGTTTTGACTCTGGACCTGGAAATAAATATTTGGGGAATTCAAAAAAATTATATATATAGTTATTTTAATGAATCCTACATATTGTCTACAGTAGTCTCAAAAACAACATTCATTTTTAGTAAAAAATTGAAGAGTAAATTTTTGTGCTCCTGTCTTAACATTCCTGCCTACATCCTTTTTTCTCTAAGCAATGGACATCCCTGGCTAAATCATAGGATAGCCCTATAAAAGCAACAAATGTACAATAATATATTTCAAACTATATTCGTCTCACATCTGTAATTTTATATAATCTTAGCATGCATCTTTTACTCATCCTGAAGCATTTAGCTTCTAGCCTAGTGGACAGGATACACCTATTTTCAACCCATTCATTTTGCATTTTGATATCACCAATTCTTCCCTTCTACTCTCTCAATCAAATTTTGTATGTGTGTGTGCATGTATAAAATTCTTCTTTTGCTCACTAGATGCTTTAAGAATATATCATTATATTCTATGAAGTTAAGGGTAATAATAATGTCTTTACTAATTACTGCTACCAAAACTAAGACTATAAGGCATATAGAAAGAATCTAAAACTATTTCTTTATTAATCACAGTCAATCCTGGTATCCAAAGTTTAGAGGCTTTGTTTGAAAGATATATATTTTTTTCTGATTGAATTCCTTCAATCTTTCATGGAAAATAAAGGCACTCAAGTTCTCTCTTCTCTTTCATTAAGTTTGTATCAATATTTGGAGATCTAAATTTCATACAATGTGCCTTTACCTGCAGAAACCCAGCCTGAGTTAACTTCACCCCACACCTCGGAGAGCCTTCCCACCTCAGCTTCAGGCCCTCGCTTCACCAACTCGGCTCCAGAATTCTACAGTTATAACTGACCTTTCACCCTGCCCCCTGATTAAAAATACTTACGTGCTGCTGTTTTTATAGCAAAGGAACATTTCCATTTAAGAAAATTGGAAAATTGAGAAAAGGATAAAGGAATCAGATGAACATTCAATAATTCCCAATGTTATCATTTTGGCATATTTCCTTCTATGAGAAACAAACAATTTATAATCAATAGATAGCTGTCTCTTTATTTTAGAATATATTATAAATATTTACTCATGTTAGTAGTCATATAAAATGTTTGCTTTCACTAATTTTACTCATAAATAAAACTATAATAAAAATAGCAACACTATGAATAAAAATAATAATATTACTTAACTGTGTAATTGCCATGTACTAGGTTAACTCTCTAATGTTCACTATGTCATGTCATCCTCAGAGAAATTTTGTCAATTTTAGTAACATTCATATTTTATAGATGAAAAAACAGAGGTTGAATGATGAGATAATTTGGCCAGTGGCACACATTGAATTTTGCATGAAATATGAATTCTATACTGAAATTTAGTTCTCAGACACCCACTGTGTACATAATTCTATTTCCATGGAGAAAAAGAACCTAGACATAGAGTAAAACATTTTAAACATTTTAATGCTAATGCTTTTGATGCCCATATCTAACTTGCTTTTCAGGAAGCTTTTTTTGAAAAATTTATAAGCCTACAGGAGCACAAGAAAACACATATTTCACAGCAAGTTTTTTTTAAATGGTTGGTAATCTGAAGGTGACAAATTATAACGTACATGTTTGAATACATTTTCACACTTATTGCCTATTTGTGTTTCTTTTCTGAATTGGATTGTCTTCTGTCCATTTTTTTCTGAGATCTTTCTGTTGTTGATTTTTAATATCTTTGAACATATTAAGCTATATAATCTTTTGTCTCTCATGAATGATTCAAACATTTCCCCAGTTTACCAAATTTAAATTTGTAATTACTGAAGATTTTATTTGTTATGTTTGATTGTATGGTGTCAGCCTTTTCTTCTATTGTTTCCTCAATTACTTTGTGCTTACAAAAATTCTTTCCAGGCATGAATGGATAAATATCTGACAGTTTAATTATTCATTGTCTTTTGCTTCATTAAGGGAAGTCCCGAATCCTGTTTGCTCTTGGCTCAGATGGTCTGTGTGGAATCCCAGTCCTGCCTCTTATTCACCTGGTGACCTTGGCAGGCCACCTCTTTCTGAGATATCCCATTTCTTAGGTGGGGATAATACCTACCTCTAAACATTGTTATATTAGATGAAATAAAATATTTAAAACACATGATTCAGAATAATCACTCAGTAGTAGTTATTATTTAGTTCACATGAAATTAATTTTGGATTTAGTATAAAAACATAATTTAATTTTTGCCCAAATATTTTATCAGTTTTTCCAGCATTAGAAATATTTTTTTAAAATCGTTTCTTCTGTGGACTCTGTTGCTATAATTTGCATCCACTTATGCTTGAAGTAGAAAGAAAGACACTGTTATACAATGAATGGTGCACCTGTGTTCTCATTTACTCTACACTCAACGTGTGCTACTCCTTGAACATGAAAGCTTGAGCTTTTCTGCCCATTACTCCACATAAAACATCCTGGAATTCCTATGTAAGGAAAGGAGTCGAGGGCCATCCAGAAATTTGAATGTGCCTTTCTTTACCCCAGCACACACAAATCTGGACTAACCTGAACCATGTGACCCACATTCAGAACAGCAAAGACAACTGGGCCCCACCTATTCTGCCCTTGGCACTGTGGAGAAAACTCCTACTACTTTTAGCCTAGGTATTCTGGTGGGGCTTCAGAGGAACAAAAGTAAAACAATAGATCTAAGGAAGATTGTTATTCTCCTCAATGGGGCTCAGCTTTTCTCACCACTGAGATGATTATTCTCATCTTCTAAAGGATATTTTGAGTAATTTGCTCCAAATGGGAATGAGCTTACCTAAGATAGTCCTTCCAAGTTGTCAAGTTTCCCCCCACCCCTGAAACCTAACTTCTGGATTTAAAAAATTTTTTTTTAAAAATGATTTCATACAGGTATTTAATTCAGCTTTCACCAACAAAAAGAAAGAAAAGAGAGAGAAAATCATAATATAAATAACTACACATAGTTTTTCATATTTGATTTCAAATCTGAGAAAATAAGATTTTTAATCCTATTTACAGTGACATAACAACCTATCTTTAGATTAAGATCCAAATGCAATTAGATTCACACTTAGAGCAACCATGGATCGTGGTTGAAGTAGATTAGGTCATATTTAACATTATCTGCTTCCATTTTTATTCACCAGTGATTAACGTATTTTTTATTCTCTCCTAGAATTCTGCTGCTAGGTTCTCTGCCATGGCCTCGGACTTAGCCTGCCACTGGGAAGTTTCTCATGGTTCATTAATTCCTATGTAGGTTTCTGACTCACCCCCAAATCATGGAGAGGATTTGTGGTTCCATAAGACTAGTGGGAGGAGCATCTACTCTATGAAAGGTATTGGCTATTCAGGAGTCACCACTACCTCCCACCCCTCAGCTTTAGTTTTCTCCTGGGTCTCAAAGCCAAACATTGTGCAAGGCCCCAAAACCTAAAAGTGAGTAAAAAACTGAACTTCTTAGGAATAGAGAGAAGCCCCATAAGCCCTTTATTTTATTTCCCAGCTCTTTTCTTTGGGGTAGTGAGAGCTATAGCAAACAAAGACCCATTATCTCTCCTCCCAGTGGGGTTTCTCAACTAATATTAAAGCTGCCTCAAACATGCCAGCTCTTCCATCACTCCTATTTCCAAACCTGTCATTTGTGGCAGCACTTTCCCACTAGTAAAGACAGAATTGTCCATATCATCAGTACATCTCAGTTCCTTTGTTCATTCTTGCTTCCATCAGAGCCAAGGATTTCTCTGAAAAGTCACCCAAGTTTTAAAAATTTACTTGCTTTTCATACAGTGTAATTTTTTTTGAACAGAAAAGTTACTGAAGCTTTGAAATAGGTAAGAACCCCTGTAACCAGACTGTAGACATTTATTATCTCATCATCATCATCATCAGCAGCAGCAGCAGTACCATCACTAACAATTATATAGGGCTTACTATGTGCCAAATACTAATATAGTGGCTTTGCACATATTAAATTATTTAATCCTTATAGCAACCTAATATAGAGCTAATAGTGTCATCTTCATTTTATAGATAAGGAATCTGAAGCAGAAATAATAAATAACTTTTGTAAGGCCACAGATAGGCTAAATTGCAGAGACAGCTTAAAAGCTGGCTCCACATGCCCCTACTCTTAACCCTTACATCATGGTGCATTTGTACAATGACAATCCACCAGTGGCTTCCACAAACCACTCTTACTGGTGTAACCAAACAGCTTGTCCTCTAGGTTGGTATGCAGTCCCCAGTGTACCATTATGGATTTACTCCTAAAGAGGTGGTCACTGTGAATTCTGTAGAACAAGGATGGCTTTACAAGCAGGCAAGTAGAAAAACTGAGCTTGAAATTTCCACAACTAAATAGCAATTTTTACATATGCATATCCAATAAATGTTTGGCAACACCATGGAAAGCATTGCTTCCATTTTATGGAAGAAGAAACAAATGATCAGAGAGTCAAGTATCTTGACCATCACCACACAGGGAAAGCTTAAGCTGTTTGCCTATAGTATGCATGTTATTTCCACTTCAACATACTCTTCATTAAACAAAGGTATTCTAATAAGTTGCATAATTCCCATAACATACTCTTATAAATTGCACTTGAAATTAATTCTAGGAGATTAGAGTTTAATCCTAGGGAAAACTACTTTGAACTATCAACATCCTGTGGTTCTGAAAAAGCAGAACCACCATTTCCATGGTCTTGTCATTACATTGAGTTGATCCTCCTCAGACATTCAAATGAGAGAATCAACCAAAAGTGGGTGTGCAGATGGAAAGACCCTATAGATATTATGCAGAGATGTCCTGCCTTGTTTACTTCAGAGTCTAAGATATTCTGAGTTTCCACAAACATCTAAAATTATTTCCTTCAGTTTCTATGATCACCTTATTCAATGTCAGAATGCTCACATTGACATCTCTGCTAGGCAACAGAGACTTAATCAGCTTACCCAAAAGTCATTGGCAAAGAATATCTTTCCACTGTGGTATGAAGTACTGAAAGAAACAGTTTTTAAAAAATAACTAAATAGATTCAAATCCTAGTAATGTCATTTACTATCTGTGTGAACATGGAAAAAATATCTAACTTCCATAGGCTTTAGTTAATTCACATAGAAAATGATTAGCTATTATTAATTTATTTGGATTTGGGAGAGCCAGGAAATCCCACTCAATCTTCTACTCTTAAGTTTAGAATCAACTAGAAAACATGACAGAAAAGAAGAACCAATCAATATTTTAGTATCTAATATATGGATAAAGCTAACTGGAGTCCTGACTAATTTAGATTCACTATTGGATTCCCTAAATTTCTCCAAAAATGAACATGACTATTTTCAACTCATAGGAAAAGTAGGATAAAAGCCATTTGGATAAAATTCAAAGCTAGCTGAATGGAAGACTACATTTGTATCCTGATCATCTGAGCTGCATAAGAGGGCACAGAAGGCACAGAGCCCAGTTTGCTCAGGTGCTTCTATAAGATTTACCAATAAGATAATTAACTTTTAGCAGTGAAGAGTTAATGAATGTAGAAAAAGAAGTTGGAAGATTTCCTCTCTTGTTTCTTCTTTATAGATTTATGAAAAATAAGGAAAAAAAGAGACTTTCTCCTGATATTCAGCAGAATTTTGCTTTCAGCTAAAATTCGCTTATGCATATCCAACTGCATGCTAAATATTTCAATTTATATATAACACAAGTACCTAAAATACAGAAGCCTAAAATGAATTAATAATCTTATTTTACTTCTTAACAGATAGCTTCTCCAATATGCCCTATCTTAATAAGTCTACCACCATCTATTCAGAGGCTCAAGCCAGAAATCTAGAGGTTATCCTCCATGTCTCCTCTCCTATCTGACCTTTTTTGTAAAACTTAGCCAATAAAGAAATCTTATTTAATTCAATCTTCTACATATTTTTAAAATATATCCCAATTCTCTCCTTTCCAATTATCATCACCTTTTCTAGTACATCATTATTGTTCTATGTACTTCCTATTTTTCATCATTCTATTCTTGCCTTCTACCACATCATTCACTTGAACAGTTCTACAAAAAGTCCCCCAAATCATTTTTCTAATATGCAAATTAAATTCTACTTATTTGACTTCTACTTCTACATTTTCTTCAAATATCATTTTAAATCTCATTTTCTCAGGAAAATTTCCCTGATCTCCTTTAGAGTTATTTATATAAATGAATTATACTATTTACTTCCATTGCTCTTATGAGAACATTCACCACAATTTATTTTAATTGCTTTCACTGCCTATCTTTTCCACTAGCTTCAAAGTTGCATCAGAGAAGGCACTAAGATCAAATGTTCATAAGTGTAAAGAACTCCTGGCTACATAGCTGTAACACAGTAGAGGCATAAACATACTTAATGACTTAGCTGTATGTTATATTCATTTTTGAAATTATTGAAAATTTTCAACATGAACTATGAATGAGCTGGTCAAAAAATTATGACTATCTTTAGCTTGCAGAAATAATAGTCTAACAGTCTACAAGATTATTCTCCTGCAGAAATAGCTATGAAGCCTGGGCATGGAAATAATATAAAAAGCAACTACATAAAGATACTGAAGGTTGAACAAAAGCAGACTGATTTGGGCAGGATTACACATTCAGAAGAAAGGAGGGGATGATGTACAAAAAGTCTTCAACAGAGAGAGAGAGAGAGAGAGAGAGAGAGAGAGAGAGAGAGAGAGAGAATCATAATAATCTGGCCATTCAGTGGACAACTTCACTTCCCTAGACTAAAAACAATTAAGTTGGAGACTTTTTTTTGTTCATAATTCAGAGAGAGAGAGAGAGAGAGAGAGAGAGAGAGAGAGAGAGAGAGAGAGAGAGAGAATTAAATATATATTGCCTGGATAAACAAACAACTGAAACAAGGTGAAACATTGCTTTTGAAAATAATTGTGAAATTCCAGAAGAAAAAGAGAAAGAGAAGAGCACCCGTTTTTACTTGTTTTTATTGATTTTAGAAGGAAGATGGGGAGAGAGAAAGAGAGAAGCATCAATGTGAGAAAGAAACATTGATTGGTTACCTTCGATATGTGCCCAAATCAGGGATCAACAGGAACCCACAGCCTGGATATATGCCCTGACTGGGACTCAAGTTCATGACTTTTGAAGCATGGGATGATGCTCCAATCAACTGAACCAGTGACTTGTGCATTTTAATTTGTCCCATTTTAATCTATCCGTATCTCTAATTATGGCCTGGGTCATTATATGTAAAGCAGACTCGATACACCTCAGTTAAAGGCAAAAAATCTAAACTGAGATCAGAGATCCCACCTGAGAAGAAGGGATTTCATTTTATATCCATATTTTTTTTAATGCCTGATAACCTCATGTACTATTGATGAGTTTATAAATTGATACAGGCACCATGTAAAACAGCATGGAAGTTCTTTAAAAACCGAAAATAGAATTAGCATATGACTCATCAATTTTACTTCTGGATATTTATCTGAAGAAATTCAAAATATTAATTCAAAAAGATGTACAACAGCATTAAAGAAAATAATTTCCTAACCAGTGAAAAAAAATTTTAAATGACAGAAAAATAAATAAATATTTGGGTGAAAGAAAACTAATAAAATTTTGTTGTCAACGTAAGTGTGCTAAAATCATTACTAAAGGAAGTTCTTTACACTGAAGGAAAATTATTCCAGATGAAAACGTGGATCCTTAGAATAGACAGAACATCAGAAATGGCAGATATTTGGTAAATGCTAAATATTATTTTTCTCTACTATTTGTTTAATTTAAACCATGGGTATTTGTGACAGAACAATAATACCAATTCTAGCCAAACCGGATTTGGCTCAGTGGATAGACCATCAGCCTGCAGACTGAAAAGGTCCCGGGTTGGATTCCGGTCAAGGGCATGTACCTTGGTTGTGGGCACATCCCCAGTAGGGGTCTGCTAGAGGCAGCTGATCGATGATTCTCTCTCATCGATGTTTCTAACGCTCTATCTCTCTCTCTTCCTCTCTGTAAAAAAAATGTCAATAAAATATATATTTTTAAAAATAATACCAATTCTATGCAGACTCTTTCAGAAAATAGTGAAAAAGAGAGCACTTCTAAAAACCTTTTATTTTCCAGTATTACTCCAATACCAAAATTACACTAAAACATCCCAAGGATAGAGAACCATAAATCAATATCTATTATGAATACTAATGCAAAAATCATAAATAAAATTTAACAAATAAAATCCAACAATATTAAAAATAAATATGACATGCCATGGTCCAGTGGGATTTAGCCTAAGTAGAAAAGCTGGCTTAACACATAAAAATAAATTACTCTAATTCACCATATAAATAGCATATAATATAAAAATCAGATATAATATTTTCAATATACACATAAAACACATTTGACACAGTTATAACAAAAACTTAAAAAACTAGGAATAGGACGCAAGTTTCTAAACTTATTAAAGTTACCTATGACAACCTAAAGTTAACATCACACTCAGCTGAAAAAAGCTCGATGATATTTACCCAAGAACAGGGATAAAGCAAGGATACCAGCTATTCTCACTTCTCTTTAATATAGCAATGGAAAGCCAAGCCAATTCAATAAGACAACAAAAAGTAATAAACATAAAGACTGAAATGAAAGAAATGAACTGTGTTATAGAGGCGATGTCTGTGTGCATAGAAAACCCTAAGGAAGCTACAAAAAAAATCTAGTAGAATTAATAGTGACTTAGGTAATGTTTCAGGATATAATGTCAATATAACAAAGTCATTAAGCTTATGTGCTAGAAATAAGAGATTTGAAACAAACTTTCAAAAACTAACTCCTTGCATCACCATCTTTACAGATATCATACTATAAAACTTGAACTAAAGATTTTTTGTGTTATAACCAATGTTATCCTCATAAATTTAATTTAAAAATTAACTCTACTAAAATAACATTAAAATACTTTTGAATAAATTTAACAAAAGATATCTAAGTACTAAACACTGAAAACTATAAAAGATTGCAGGAGAAAATTAAAGAAGATCTAAATAAACTGATTACAATACTATCCTCATGGATCAAAAGACTAGTATTAGTAAGATGGCAATTCTCCACAAAATGGATATGACATTTTGGTATAACATTATCAATAATATCCTAGGAGACTTTGTTGTTGAAATTGACATACTAATTTTAAAATTTATATGAATAGAGAAAATAACCTAGAATATCCAAAATAAGCATGGAATGAAGAATAAAGTTGGAGTGTTCACACTAGCTCTTTTCAAGACTTACAACAAAGCTATAGTAAATTTGACAGTGTGGCACCAGCATAAGTAGAATACAAAAATAAACCCAAAATTTATGGTCAATTGATTTCAACAAAGGTACCAAAGATTTCAATTCCATGATGAAAAGATAGTCTTTTCTACAAACGACTAAAACAACTGGAATTGTGTAGGAAAATAAACAACTCTCAATTCTTACCTCAAAACACATGCAAAGATTAACTCCCAAAGGCTAAGTTTAAAGCTAAAAGTATTAAACCTCTAGAATAAAACATTTTAAATCTTTATGATCCTGGGGCATGCAAATATTACTTATACAAGACACACACACACAAATCCCATAAACCATTAAAATAATAAATAAGACCTCATAAAAATTAAAAAAAAAAACTTTTGCTCTGAGACAGGTAAAAGTCATACAACTGATAAATGGGAAATTAGAATTCCATGTTAGGTATGTCAGGCCCTGAAAAACCACAAAACCTTTTCCACTACTTTGTGTGGTCTCTCTGTCAGAGGTGGTCCAGGGGGTCTCTCAAAAGCAGGAGATAACTTGTTTGTAGAAATAAATACACTCAGGTGAACCTGAGTGGGTAACTCAGCTAGCTGAAACCAAAGCAAGTGCCCAATATTTGGGACATAAGAGGATTTATACTCTAAGTCTAGAATACTCCTGGGCAAGGAGCAAGTCACAACCTCCTTCAAGTCTAAAAGAAACGTATCTTTAACCTACAAGGCTTCTTCACTTCTTCTCTCAGATGTTATGACACCAGTTAGAACACACCCTGGAGGGGCTCTAAATCTTTCCCTCACATTGGGGACCCAACATCTCAATTGTCTATTTTGGTTTGCCCATGTCAGGTGTATCCCCTGCAAGCACCAGCTACCTATCCCAGCACATATCTACTTTGCTGCCTACTCTAATATCTCTGCTTTCTGTGGGTCAAGTTGTCTGGTTGGAAACACAGTGTGTGTCTATCAGCATATACTAATATATCGAAAGAAGCCTAAGATCATATTATTATATCAAGTAATATAACATTTATTATTTGATATAATAAATAATATAATATTTATTATTTGATAAATATTATTATATCAAATAAAATATATATTATTGATTTCAGAGAGGAAGGAAGAGGGAGAAAGAGATAGAAACATCAATGATGAGAGAGTCATTGATTGGCTGCCTCCTGCATGACCCCATGACCCCACTCGGGATTGAGCCCACAACCTGGGCATGTGCTCTTGACCGGAATCAAACCTGGGACTCTTCAGTCCACAGACCAATTCTCTAGCCACTGAGCCAAACCAAGTAGGGCACCTAAAGCCATTTTTAACACAACAGATCAAGAGTCAGCTATAAAATACAACATGAGTATTACACGGAACTAAGCACTAAGCCAAAAGTATCCAAAAAGCAGGTACCCCCCACCCCCCGAGCAAATTCCATAGGTGACCAGAAAAATACATAACCTAATAACATGAAGAATATTCCCAAACTGGAAATAGCACTGACAATGGACCTGGGCCCTAGTTGTACCTCCTCACCAACAAGTAGTATGACCTTACATTTCTATACCTTAGATTCCCTCCCTCAAAGATACAAAGGTTGACTTAAAAGGACAATCCCTGGAGGCCCCTTTAGATTCATAACATTGGCAGGAAAAGATTCTCCATTCCTTTAGTCAGTAACTTTTGCTGCCAAGTTCCTACTGTGTGCAGTTCCTGAGAGGGAGTGAGGGGTAGTTAGAACAAACAGAAGCCGAGCCCCAGCCCCAGAGTCAGGACGTCAGGACAGCGCTCCCCCTTGGCAGATGAGCCTGCTGGGACGCCGTCTGCCTCAGCTGTGTGGAGCCAGAGGAAAAGCGGTGGGACATGCTCACCAGCTTCAGTGGGTCATTTTTCACCAGTTACAGATGGCTCAAGCCGGGAGGTGGGGGGAGAAAAAAGGCTGGAGGAGTTCGGGGACTGGCAAGCTATACCCAACATCCTGAGATGAATGAGCTGTGCATCTAAATTGGGAGCTAGGCCTGCAGAGCCACTTTGGGGAGAGTCCAGCCTCCTCTGTGGTTTCTAACCGTCTCCATCTAAACTCCCACAAGCCTGTGGTGTGAGTACCGCACGGTCTCCCAGGCTCTGGTACTCCACACACAATGATTAGTGGAGCAGAGCAGTGACTCAGACCCACCCACCCATCCCAGAAGTCCTTAGAAAGTGCCAGTGAGTACCTGGCCCACAGTAGGTGCCTGGCAAATACTTACCAGAATGCATTGCATTGCAAAGCTAATCACTTACATCAAGGTAAAATATACGTGGAAGCTTGTTCTTTCATCTCTATATAGTATTTTCAGGAAAAATAAGGCTTTTAAATGTAAAAGTCTAAATCTGACTCAGCCTGATAGGTCTCTGTTGATCCAAGCTCCTTTTCTTTGTCCCAAATTCCTGATTTAATTATGAGCTAACTGACATTGACCTCTTGTCTTTCCAGACGGTTGGGTTTAAGGGCTGTAAGAAATTAACAATAACCAAGTTAGGCTTTAGTATGGTCGTTAATGGTAACTGGAGGATTCAGGAGGAGGACCTGCACGTTATATCAAAGAGGTGACGTTATCTAAAAGTAACATTAGCCTTGGCGTTTCCTGACCTCTCCTCCACTAACTACTGCTTCTTTTTTCCTTCTTAATACTCACTGGAGGATATGCTTATTGATGAGAAAAAGAGAGAAAGAGAGAGAGAGAGAGAGAGAGAGAGAGAGAGAGAGAGAGAGAGAGAGACAGAAAGAATATGAGAAAGAAACATCTTCAGTTTCCTCCCATATGCACCTGACTGGGGGCGGGGGGGGGGTGGGACAGGGGTCAAACCCACAACCTATGTATGTACCCTGACCTGGAAACAAACCTGCCATCTTTTTCGATGTATGAGATGAGGCTCCAACCAACTGAGCCACCCAGCCAGGCACAGCAACTTCTTTTGACCCTTTACTATCCACACACTGGGCTTACTGTTTTACTGCTTTTGCTGCCAAAACACGGAATGAATGGCTAATGACTTAAAAGAACGACTGCCAAGGCTGGATTAGAGCCTGGGAGCGGGCTAGCTGAAGGCATCATGAAGTCCACTGCGCACTCAAAGAGTTAATGCGTCTCCATAGTGTTCCTCCCCTTAGGAGGCTATCCCTCACTTTGAAGTAAAAACGTGCAGGTATGCCTGAAGAGGAATGCAGAATGAAAGGAGGCTGCTTTTAGGAGATATCAAACTCCGCGCCTTAAGTGATTTAAATGCAGTCCCCATGTGCAGCTGCCAAACCAAAGCACCTCACCCCGGGGGAGAGATGAGAAATTTTGAGGGCGATTGAACACTGAGCATTCTCATCTTGGCTTAGCAAAAAGTGACTTAACACATGTGTGTCAGTGAAGATGAACCGTGGGGGTGCTCACTGGATCTGACATGCATGGTCACCGGTGTGAAAACCGTGGTCCCGGTGTTAGAGGCAATCAGGCAAGGCAGGGATGAACATCTTTAGCCTTTGCAATCTGCTAATGCTCCAGGTGACGTTTCCTCTGGGCATGAGTGTCCGTGTTGTGCATTCACACCAAGATTATTCATTGCTTTTTAAGATTAGGTGTGCAGAGCTGCACAGGGGAAGAACAGGGAGACAGAATGTTTATTAAGTAGCTACTGTACTATATGCAGCACCTACCGAGGGCCTGGACTTTTACATACATTCCTTTAAAACAGAGGTGGGAAACCTTTTTTCCCCCTGCCAACGGCCATTTTGAGATTTATAACATCATGTGTGGGCCTTACACAATTACCAACTTAAAACTTAGCCTGGTCAAACATTTCATTAACTCACCCAAATGCCTTAGTAGGGCCAGACCAGATGATTTTGGCCTGAGTGTGGATGAACGTTCCCCGCCCCTGCTTCAAAAGAAAAAAAGGGAAAAAAAAGAACCTTTTACTGTGAAGTTCCACATCTTTATAAGAGAGGTGTAGAAACAAAAGTTCTCTATAACCCTGCTCAGGTCATAACATGCACGATTGCCAAGACCTCAGTAGGGCATTGCATATCCTGCCTCAGCCACCTGCCTGCCCCTAGAGTTTTGCACCACATATTATGGCAATTCCTTTCTTGCTTTTCTTTGTAGACCTTATACATAGGCATGCATTCCTAAATGTTATAATTTAGTTGTGCTTGTTTCTGAACTGGATATAAATGGACTCATACAATATGGTTCCCTTTGTATCTGGCTTCTTTCTTCCATTACAGTGTTTATAATGTTCATGTTTTTGTCTGTGATGTAATTTATGTATTTTATTGCCATCTTATAATATTATGTGACTATATCACAAGTTACCCATTCTACTGTTGATGGGTTTCGGATTAGAACTATCGTGAATAATCTGCAATGAGCATTTTAATGTATGTCTTTGAGGCAAATGGGTATGTGTTTCTACTGGTAGAATCGGGGTTCCTCATAATGTACCTCTTCAACCTAAGTGAACAATAGAAACCTGTTCTCCAAAGGGTTGTACCAACTTACATCAGCCATGCTGGAGAGCTCCCATTGCTTCAGTCATAATAAACTTAGTATTGTAAGTCTTTTTCATTTGAGCCATTCAGGTAGATGTAATAGGACATGTCATTTTTCATTTTCCTAATTAGTCAAAAGGTTGACATCTCAGATGTGCAATAGGTATTAAGATGTCATATTTTTGAAATGTCTGTTTAAGCCTCTTGTCTATTTTTATAACTCCCTATTAATTTATATACTACAACATAAATATAATTATAAATATGTTCTCACCATTTTCAACTTAACTTTTAACATCTTAATGGTTTCTTAAAAAGAAAAGAAGTACTTATAATCAAATTTACCAATCATTTTGCATATGGTTATTCTGTTTGAAAACAATCACCCTATCCTGAGACAATAAAGACATTTTCCTACACTATCTTCTAAAAGGTTTAATATTTTGCCTTTTACATGAACATTTACACTGTTCCTTAATTTTTTCTTTTTACTGTAAAATAAGGGTTGAGTTTAATTTTTTTTCAATAGAATATCCAATTGACCCAAATCATTCATTAAGTCAAATATTTTCCATTTTTTTTCTATTTATCTACACCATGGTCAAAAATAAAATCTCCATGGATCTATATTTTTTTCTTCTCTTTCAGTTGCTTATTTGTTTATTCTGTTCCAAAACCACACCGTCTTAAGTGCTATAGTTTTAAGACAAGTGTTGATATTTGGAAGTGCAAGTTTTCCTCCACTTTGTTCTGATTAGACTTAGCTCTTTTGACTTTCATATACATTTTAGAATCATCTTGCTCATCTCTCTCTCTCTCTCTCTCTTTCTCTCTCTCTATCTCTATCTCTCACAACAAATCTGCTTATATTTTTATTAGCTTTACAATAAATCTATACATTAATTTTTTTAAAAAAATAATATATTCACAGTAAAGGGTCTTCCATCTATGAATATAATACAATTCTAGTTATTTAGAACTTCTTTAATTTTTTCCCATTAAGTTTTCCTTTATTGAGATGTCTCACTTCCTTTGTTAAATTGATTCTTAGTCATTTGTTAGTTTGATATTAAAGTGCCAGGCTGGTGTGGCACAGTTGTTGAGCATGGACCCATAAACCAAGAGGTCACTTGTTCGACTCCAGGTCAGGGCACATGCCCAGGTTGCAGGCTCAGTCCCCAGTAGGGAGCATGCAGGAGGCAGCTGGTAGATGATGTTTCTCTTTTATCAATATTTCTACTTCTCTATCTCTCTCCCTGCCTTTCTATCTAAAAAAATGAACATATTTAAAAATACTATGCTAAATGGTATTTCACCACCTAATTGTTTATTGCTGTTATATAATAAAACGTTTTTAAATATTGGTTTATATTTAGCAAACTTGTAAACTTTTGAAAGGTTCTTTTGAATCTTCTAAAAATGTGATCATGTCATCTGTGAATAATAATATTACCATCATTTTTGCAGTCTTTATATATTTCATATTTTTCTTGCTTTACTGCATTGTATAGGAAGCCTAGTACAATGTCAGGTAGACTGGTGGTAATGCCATCCTTATCTTGTTTCCAGTATCGAAGGAAAGCATGTGTGTTGTTGTTGTTTTTTAACATTTCACCATTAAATATAATGTTCTTAGGTATTCTATATTAGATTAAGGAAGCCTTCTCCTATTACCAGCTTGTTACTTTTTAAAACTGAATGTTGATGACTTTTATAAAATTTTCCTATATCTATTGAAATAATCACATGGATTTTCTCTTGTATTATCTTAATGAGGTATATTTTACATATAAATATTGTTAATAATCCCAATTTCACATGTAGCAGGAACCTCAGTTTAGAAAAGAGCAACATTAACCACTACAATTCAGGCAAGCTGAGTGTGCATGGAAAATAAGTGAGCTTTTCAGGAGTCTTTTGCATAAGAGGTATCCTGGTAGAGACTTATAAAGGGGAAAGGGCTAGATGGTTATAAGGCTTCAGTGTCAGAAATGAGGGGCAATATTGCTTACAATAGGAGTCTGTCATTCAAATTGTGTCCTTCTACCAATCCTGTGATACATATTTGGGTTCTAAGGGCAAAGTATGGAGAACTAAAAACAAACAATTACACTAAAATTCCTCTTCTCAGAGAGGCCCGTCATAAAGAGTCATGTGAAATGGGAGAAAAATATTCCATTCAGAGCATCTTTTGGGCTTCATACTACATTGTGCAACTCTGGTACTTCCAGGCTTCTGCAGTGCCCGCAGTGGTGGGCAATTGTCCATCCAATTCACAATCCGGCCTAATGACTGAGTCAGTATGAGCAGCAGTCACAGCTGTACTTCTTCACTCAGTAGTGACCACGGCAAGTATTACGGGCTTAATTGTGTCCCCTTAAAATATGTTGAAGTTTCAACCTCAAGGATGTGTGAATGTGACCTTATTTGGAAACAGAGTCTTTGCTGATGTTCAAGTTAACATGACATCGTTAAAGTGAGCCCTGATCCAATATGACTCTGGCCCTTTAAAAAAAGAAAATGCCATGCACATAGGAGAAACTCTAGGGGGAGATTGGAATTATAATACCACAAGCCAAGGAACTATAAGAAGCTAAGAATAAAGCCTAGAACAGATATTCTCCTCTGGGATCTTTAGAGGAAGCATGGCCCAGCCAACATCTTGACCTCAGACTTGTAGCTTGCACAACTGTGAAACAATAAGTGTATATTATGTAAGCCACTTACTGTATGGTGTTTTGTTAAGGCAGCCCTAGAAACTAATACATGAAGTAGTAGGCATTGTCATCAGATAAGGTGATATTCAATAGAAACAGAAGTGGTACACAAGAGAGAAATCAATCCACAACAGATGCCACATGGAAGCTGATGGAAGTGTTGAAAGGCACATGAGACACACCCTGCAACCTCTAAGGACCCTGCAAGGTATTAAAAGTCTAAACTTAGCAGCAGGAAAACAGATCCAGTACAATACACTAAGACTCTCAACATAGCCTATTTAAAACCACAGAGTAAATCAGATTGATGGAAACCATGTAACTATAGAATAAACAATGTGAAAGCAGCCAGATTATGTATTTGGTACAAGGTTCTCCAGCTAGCTGATGGCACCAAACTTGAGCTCTATACATTTAGTCATGTTGTCCCTGTAACTCTTCTTGGCAGTCCATTTTAATTCTATGGTTCCTGGTTTGAATGGATGCATGGAAAACTGTTTGAGACTTATGACATGATCAAATAGGAGCCTACATGTTCAAGGTCATGTGCAAGGTTAAGTCCAGTAGTTATTACTACCCATAGATATTTATGAAACTACACACAACCTGGAATCAAGAATCATTCAATCAATAATTACCCCAAATCTATCTTATACAATGCACTGTGCTCAACCTGCAAATGGGAAACTTACAAAGATGACTAAATCCCACTAAAAAATTGCTGTTCGTTCATTCAACTGTTTTTTTTTTTTCCTTGAGTAACACCCATGTTTCGTATACTGTGATAGGAACTTGCCTTGTCCTCTGTGGAGTAGAACAATTTAATAAGAAATCAGAATTACAACCAACTGAATAAACAATATAGTTGAAGGCATTTATTAAGTAAAGAAAAGGCAGGAGAACCACAAGAAGTAAAGGGATTGATTCAATTTCAATAGAGATCTGTAGAATCCAGGTGTCCTGATTGTCAGATCTAGAGAAACATTTTCTGAGGGCAAAAAATAGGATAAAGGAAGGGGACGTTATGGGGCACATGTATTTAAATCCAGCTGCTTCTGAGATCCTACTTTTTCCTTCTCTTCCTTTCCAAAGCTACCCAAAGGCAAAATTAGGCAGTTAAAAAAATGACCAAGGTACAAAGTTCGTTGCTTTTGTAAGTCTTCAAAAACTTAGTCTCTTACATTTTCTACATCTTTCTTTCCCAGGTACCTATTCTAGCAACCCTGAGATGCTTAAGAAGCTCAATCCAACACTTCTAAAATATGCATTGATTTTGTTAACTCTCCCAAAAGCCCTGCCTTCTCTGCCTCACCCACCATGTTGCCACAGCAGCTGTGGCATAAAAGAACCGGAGCTACCAGAGAGTAACGCACATTTCTCAGATCAGATACAATACTTCTGGCCAATGAAGTCTGCAGTCACTTTAACCTCATTAAAGCTAGCTCCATCTGTACCTTTTCCGGACCTTTCTCAAAAAGCTTTGAATGGTTACAATTCAGTGATCTTAGAAAATTCATTTTGACCTATATCCCTTTTCTTTTTTAAAAAATATTAGAACAAGACTATTTCCTTCCAAGAGACCATTAGTACTTTTGGGTTTCTTTACACTTAAGAATTCAAAAGTTCAGTCTGCAATTGTGGAAAGAGCATGGGATTCAGAGGCAGAGTACGTGATGCATTTCCAGGCTCCCAGGCATTACCAGCACCTCTGTCTCAAGGGTTTTTACTATTTATAGACTGTTTGAAAATTGTTTAATAAATGTTACTATCCCCCCCCCTTTTATTTTTGCTTAGTTTGATCTCTGAACAAAGTGCCAATTCAAATCAGTCATTAGTCATTAGAATAAAATTACTGGCCAAGCTCTGTATAATTCTGCAGAAATAGTGCCATACCCAGTTCCAATGGCAGGTATGGTCAGCTCACAAACTAAGTGCAGAAATGTCTGAAAAGCAATATAGTTATCTCTGGGAAGACCAAGCCAAGTTCTGCTTCTCATAAATATACATGGCCACTTCTGCAATTCACTTCTTGGAACAATTGCTTTTCTGATCTTCACATCTTCCTCTACCTCCCCAGTTTTTGGGAAAAAATGCACACATTATATCAAAGAGGAACATAGTTCTTTTTAATTCTTGTGTAAAGAGTGTAATGACCCACTGCCAACCATCTCCTAAGTTTGTACCCAATGTAAAAAGCAACCAAAGACAAAAAATTAAATGCTTAGATAGGCTTTTAGCTCTTGGCTGAGACTCAAGTTTGGAAAGAGCTGGA
Organism: Vespertilio murinus; assembly: GCA_963924515.1. Taxonomy (NCBI): domain Eukaryota; kingdom Metazoa; phylum Chordata; class Mammalia; order Chiroptera; family Vespertilionidae; genus Vespertilio; species Vespertilio murinus. The sequence goes on from OZ004707.1 coordinate 74,354,482, forward strand.
ACATGGTTCATCTTGCTATGAAAGAAACAAGTCAGGGTTCAACCTGCAGAAGAGTTAAATTAGTAGAATGCTTATCTTTCAAAGTGTTCAATTGGGGATGCTCAAATTTTGATGCACTTTACTTAGGTACTAATTAGCAACTATCTGACTGCTAAATGGACTGTCACTTTTCCTTTTGACAATTTACCAATAATTAGCCCTGGTGTTATATGAACACAAGGGAAATGGGTTGTGAGTCCTGGAGTTAAAGATGTGATTTCATTTGGTACACTTATATAAGAATTTTAGTGTACTGCCAATATTTAAGAACTCCAGTAAATGCAAAAGAGGGTAATGACAATGAGTTCTGCTCAGAAGGTATTTACTCTTTAGTCGAAGTATAAATGGATCTAGTTCTTTTTAAAAGTTAATAAGCTTCTGCACTGAAAGGGACTTCATATGTAGTCACCATAATATCAGGCACTGGCCTATTCTCTCATTGTCCCTGTGGATTGGGGGGTTTGAACTACTGTCAATATATGGTAATCACAAGTCCAAAGAGCTATTCAAACATTAATACACAACAAACAAACAAACAAAAACTTACAGTCAGAAAGTAAGTTTTTAAAATGAGCATTTATGTAATTCACATCTTTCTAAATTATGATCACATCTTTCTAAATTATGAATTTCTGTTCATTATAATAGTTATATTCATATTGTAAAATGTATGAAAGTTAAGTTTGAGCATGAACTGAGGTAAGAAGAAACTATATTCTCCAGTGCTTATAGAAAAGGATTTTCTTACATATTACAGGTTTGGGATCTCAAATCCTCACACTGCCTGCCCTAATTTCTTGTACACTAAATGTTGCAGCAATGACTTAATATATGATGAGATGGGGTGGTATTAATTTGAACCCCTAGTCTTGGATTCTAGAAGAATCAAAGCTATCTTAGGCACAGTTTAATATTGGAATTAAAAGAACATAAAATTAACCCAGTATGCCTTTACTCTGTTTTTGCTGAAATCTAGATGCCTACGTTACTCATGCCAGAAAATGGCCCCTATCTAGTAATCTGGGAGGGGGGGGAGGGGAGGAAGAAAGAAGAAAGAAAGAAAGAAAGAAAGAAAGAAAGAAAGAAAGAAGGAAGGAAGGAAGGAAGGAAGGAAGGAAGGAAGGAAGGAAGGAAGGAAAGAGGGAAGGAAGGAGGGAAGGAAAGAAAGAAAGAATAAAATAGCCATTGAAAGGAAATGATTGAATCAACCTGAACCCTCTGAGTTCAGTAAAATAATGGACTCAGAGTTCATTGATGTTGGGAAGCAACAATGAACATTCACCATAAGCCCTTTTTAACAGAGCAATCCTCAGTCTCAGACTGACAGACCTGTAATTTGAGGTATGGAAAACAACTCTTGGCATAGACCATGTTTCAATTGTCAAGAAATACAGACAAATGCACCATATGGAGGGAAAATGTAAAAGTCAGAAAAAGTAAATTATAGAATTACTAGAGGCTTAGTTCACAAAATTTGTGAATGGAAGGGGGGTATGTGTCCCTTAGCCTAGCCTGCATCCGCTCCAATCTGGGATCCCTTGAGGGATGTCTGACTGCCTTTCACAATCCAGGACTGCTGGCTCCCAACCGCTAGCCTGCCTGCCTACCTGATTGCCTATAACTGCTTTGCTTGCTAGCCTGATCACCCCCAACCACTCTCCTGCCAGCCTGATAGACGCCTAACTGCTCTGCTGCTGGCCCAATTACACCTAACTGTCCTCCCTTGCTGGCCTGGTTGCCCCTAACCATCCTCCCCTGCAGGTCTGCTCCCCCTCAACTGCCCTTCCCTGCTGGTCCGGTCACCCCCAACTGCCCTCCCCCGCTGGCCTAGTCACCTCCAATTGTCCTCTCCTGCTGGCCTGGTTGCCCCCAACTGCCCTCCTTTGCAGGCCTGGTTGCCCTCAATTACCATCCTCTGCCAGCCTGGTCATCCCTAACTGCCTTCCCCTGCTGGTCTGATTGCCCACAACTACCCTCCCCTTCTGGCCATCTTGTGGTGGCCATATTATGTCCACATGGGGACAGCCATCTTGTGTGTTGGAGTGATAGTCAATTTGCATATTATCTCTTTATTATATAGGATAATAAATTTATAAATTCAATGAACTACAAATGATAATAGGTTTGAAAGCAAAATAACATACTACAAAATGACATGTATCAAAATACATGATAATACATTTAAAAAAAAAAACATTGAGAAAGAAAAGACTTGTCCTGTCTTTCTAATATTAAGACATACAACTTTGACAATTAAAAACAACTTAGGCCAAAACCGGTGTGGCTCAGTGAATAGAGCATTGGTCTTCGGACTCAAGGATCTCAGGTTTGATTCTGGTCAAGGGCATGTACCTTGGTTGCAAGCATATCCCCAGTAGGGGGAGGGGATGTGCAAGAGGCAGCTGATCAATGATTTTCTCTCATCAATGTTTCTAAATATCTATCCTTCGCTCTTTCTATCTGTAAAAAAAAATCAATAAAATATATCAAAACAAAAAACAACAATTTAGAACAGGAATGAGAATATACAAAAAAGGAGATAGTCATATGTATGTGAATTTTTACTTCATGTTTCAGGAAAAAACTATAACAAGGAAGAAAATTAGACTGAGTTTTTTCATAGCTCAAGTTATAATAGCATGTGACCTACATATCTCATGTTATTTAAGGCCAAATATATCAGGAACTAAAATTGCATAGTTATTTTCTGAAAGATCACTTATTTGTACTCTGAGAGCCAAAGGACACAACCACAATATAGTAAGAGAATAAGATGTCCCTGGAAGGAAGTAGATATTTCCATTCTCCATTACTTGAGGAAGAGGCATATACTAGGATAGGTAATGAAAACTGAAAAGCTGGTTATAAAGCTGAAGATGAGGGAATTACAATTTTCTGTACCCGGGACAGGTATGCATGGGTCTCTACTGGACACAGAATTATAAAGATAAAGCATAGAAATATCCCAGATGGTAGGTCCAGAAGTGGCACTAGGTCAATAGGGCTGCCCCACAAAGGAAACGTGTCAATTAGAGTTTGAACCTGCGAGCTCTGAAAAATTCACATGTAATGTCAATTTGTATGGTCTCTAAGTCATGCCTCCCTTCTGTTTCGATTAAACAATAAAAAATAGACAAAGGCTCAATAAAAGTTATAGTCTGAGAACATTTATAAGAATGTACAAAATAGTGTTTTCTATAAGAGTAAAGATTAGAAATAACTGAAATGTCCATCAATAGGAAAAAGGATGAATAAATTGTGGTATATTCATACAATGCATTGCCAGACATTATAAAACTATATTGTTAAGGGAAACATATATAAAAGATAAAACTGTTCAAAAAAATCAAAACAACAACAACAACAATGTTGAGGAATTTAAACAGTGATTGAGGGGGAAAAAAGGATACAATAAGGAAGGCATAAAGTGAACTTCAACATTATTGGTTATATTCTATTTATTAAACTTGGTGGTGGATACTTTGGTAGCTTTGTATTATTATCCTTTACTAAGGATCAGTCTATGCGTCAACACTGGTCAGCAGGATGCTTACATATGATCAGAAGATGAGAATGTTTGTTATATTTTTAAAGATTTGTTAAGAAGGAGGTGGAAGAAGGAGGAGAGGCAGTCAGAAAGGAAGCGAAAATCATGTAACAGAGGTGTATAAGGCCTGAAAAGTCTAAAATATTCATTATCTGGAACTTTACAACCTCTACTTTTTAATAAATCTTATACATTGTCTTATACTTTTAAAATATATTTTAATATATATTTTAAACTTATTGCCTAATCTCTACTATGTTGAATGAAATTTAAAAAAAGGGCCATTTCCTGGGTGACAGAATGATCTGACAATATTTACTCAAGGAAATCATCTATACTAATAAAATGGAAAGATACAAATTGACCATATCTTAGAGATGCCCACCAGCCAATCAGGAGTGAGTATGCAAATTAACCTAACAAAGATGGCTGGTTTATTTGCATATGCAAGCATGTGAGGTCCAGAATGAGATGCTTGTGTCATCACATGGCAACAATGCAGGCATTCTGCACCACCCCAGCCACTCAGGGCCTCTGGGCAGCATAGAAAGGCAGAAAGGTGGCTCTGAGCTAGAGAAAAAAATGGTGCTGGCAACCAGGGGAAGGAAGGCCCATTCTTGCACTAATCTCTGTGCATCAGGCCTCTAGTATGAAATAATGGGTTACCTTTTTCTTCCCCTACCAGCACTACAGAGTCCTAGGAAAGATGAGGTGTATTCTGAAGCACTGGGTCAAAGGCTTCATAGCAGGTGTTAGACAATAATTCCTGGAAAGAAAAAGTTGGCTCCATGATAATTTATTTCTTTTCTCTCTAGAGGACTAAGTCCAAAAATTTGAAAACGCAAGGGAGATGGTCAGGGTTTATGAGGAATGAAAGCAAAACATCAACTCCTCTTGATGCTTCTAGTTCTCCTAGGATTTGCCTGCAGGGTCCTCATCATAGTTTAGTGATTCTCAAGGGTACAAAAGACCACCACTTTCTCATTTGATTACAATTTTCCCCTCTATAAATGGAAGAGGAAGATACTGGATATGATGAATTGGGAGAAAACATGAAGGATTGATAGAGGTTGCCCAGGGAAGACTCAACAACATAGTCCTCTCCACCTTCACCCCAGTTTTGAGGCAAGGATTCTTATATTCCTGTACATGTGGACCCATAGTGAGCCAGCAGAGTTTGCTGAGGACATGGAGAATAAATTAGCCATCATAGCTATCTCTGTTCAAAGGTTGTTTGGCAGAGCAGGAAGAGTCCAGAAGCAAAAATCAGCAGAAGTATTCTGCTGGGAATGAGATGCTGGGTAAGGTGCAGCCTGACCTTCTTAGGGTCACCAGCATGTGCAGGAAGCTTCAGAGGCATCCAGAACACTTTCTGGGCCACCCCTTAGAGCTGACTGTAAACGGTGATTTGGGGCAGGCAGAGAGCAGCATGAGTGTCCTGTGCTCTTGAAAAATGGATGCTTAAATTGATTAAATTAGAAGAAGAAAAAAAGACAAAATACCACACCAAAAAAACTGCCCATATATTTTCTGTGTGATTCATTTCTGACTCACATATGGTAAGATGCTTAAAATATTCAACAACCTTATAATAGCTAACTATTAATGACAAATTACCAGGTTGAGAGAATTAGACAAACATAGCTGATGCTGTTAGTTCTCTCCTTTTCAACAGGCCAGCCTCCTCTCCACATATGAGCTATCTTTAGAGTTACCAGAGAATGTATTTGGAAAACTTTGGTGAGTAATTATTGAGTGATTAATAATTTTGAAAGAAGCAGGTATAAACAGGTTCTGTCTCAGGAGGACATGACTGGCCCGCTAATACCTGAGTCTTTTCCACTGTTACCTGAAAGGCTTTGGAACCAGAAAAGCTGCTATGAGTGAGTGCCTACGAAGCCAGATGCTTTACCTGCATCATGCCATTTGATCTTCACATACACCCTGTGAATCAGGTATTATTTTTTCAATGTTACAGAGGGGGAAGCTAAAACTCAGGAAGGTTAAGGGACTAGCTTAAGATCACAAAGTTAGCAAGGGAAGCTTCCACCAAACTGGAGGAGCTTTTATCAAGCTTTTGATATGTGTTAAGACTTTTGCTAGTTGTTTGCACATTTGACGTGCCATGTTAATTCTTAACCTTTGAGAAAGGGATAAGAATATCTATTTAATATCTGAGGAATTTCAGAGGAGTTACGTTATACAAATCCAAACAATTCGGAAAGTGCCTAAGTCCAAGTTAAACCCAGGGCTCTCTGAATCCAATGTATGGGGCTGTCTGCCTCCCATGCTGTTGCTCTAGGGGCTGTTAGGGGAAGATCTGAGTCATTGGTAACCGAAGCCCAGTCTGGTGAAAATAGAGTAAGGGGACAGCCAGTGTTAATGTTCACCTGTTTACTACTTTTGTTACTGGAGCTTTGCATCTGTCATTGATACATTTTTAAGACTCCTAGAGAAAATCCTGCTGAATTATCAGCAACCACAGATGCAATATAAACCTATAGCTTTTAAACCTATTATACATTTGTCAGTTGCCAGAAGGGGTTGGAGCTGTCAGTGTGTGGACAAAAACTAGAAAAATAGTGCTTCAGCTTCCCTCCTGAGGTTACCTGAGGAAACATTTAATAGAGTTTGCTGTATACTTCCTTGCTAGATACAGGGTGTCCCTAAAATGTATGCACACACTTTGAATCATTATAAAGGCAGCATTTATTAAAATGCAACTAATTTGGAAAATTGAGCTATCAGCTGTTAAAGTGTGCATGTATTTTGGGAGAACACCCTGTATAGTAGAGTCCAATGGGGCATACTATAAAAGCCTGGTGCCATAGGTGAGGTGGCCCTAAAGGAAGGACCAGAAGGGACTTAGCAGCAAATAACATGAGAGAAAACAGAGATTCTCAGAACAACCTTATATGTAGGACTCTTTGAAAATCAGTTTATCCTCAGTTTACCAAGCTACCTTCTTAGGTATGAGATAGGAAAAGGACTATGGGCTTCCCTATCAGGAAAAGTTAGGTTTGCAGCCCAATTCTGCCAATGACTAGACTCTGTCACCTTTAGGTACTCTATTTATCTCCTCTGAGACTGAAAAAATATGTTCCTCATACCACCTTCCCGATATCATATATGCATGTGCCAGGCACAGAAAACAACATGGCACCGCAAAGAGGAGGCTCAGTGAAAGTTAATGTGCTTCCCTTTGCTCAAAATGTGTGACTTTCCCAGAGTCAGTTAGTTTTCAAGGTTTCAGTTTCCTCACTTGCCAAATGTGAATAATAACATCTATTGTGTGTATTATTTAGGGAAACTCCTTATGCAAAGTACTTATTAAGTTCTAGGCATACAACAAGCACTCAGTAAATATTACTTTACATTCTTGAACCACTTTGTTTTCTCTTCAGCTGTACCACTTGATTTTTCTCAGGGGGTAAAATAATACTCCTGTTTTCCATCATCAAAGAACTGAGTGGCGTCTGCTTGCTTTTAGCCGTCACACCATTTGAACCACTCCAGCATACGTGGCCTGCGCACCGGCCCTGGCCCGTCCACTCTACTTCTGCCACCTGGACTGAGGCCCGGGGACTCACCAACTGCGGAGGCGCATTATCACAGATATATTGATTTGCCATGCCTGGCCTTGCTAGCAGCTTTGTAGTCACTCACTTCATGCTTCTTGTGGCAAATTATATTTGACTTTCAATTTAAAATCCAGGGTTCTCTAAAGCAAAACCTCAGTGTAATCACGGTGATAAAGCAGCAGCACATGCAGTTTTGACAGGATGGATTTTTCTTGTTGTCATGAAGCGTCTGCCTCTGTGCATATCCATGTCCAAACCCTACCGGTCTCACCCCACCCCCACCTGTGTCTCATACCACAGGATATAGTAAGTCCATCCATGGCTACTGATTTAAACTCATGGGGGACTCCCTGTACTAACAGGTTTCTTCTAGAAGCACAGGGTCACTGTCCTGAAGACATGGAGGTCTTAGGCTTGATTCAGTGAGCATGACATGAATGAAGGTAGTGATGGAAAGAAAAGCCATAGCTCAGCATTGAAGTTTTCATCTTACTTAATCCAACACATATTTGCATATTTCTCTGGCACAGCCATTAGGTTCTCCGGCTGAAGAGCTAAAGTAAAATCTGTCAAAGAAAACTTTTTGGTACTCCTTATTCAAAAAGAAACACTCCAACTTTTCAGCATGAGCTTAGGAGGCTTATTAGAAGCATTTAAAAAATCCATTTGGGTGTCTTTTTGGTTATTTAATTTCTGAGTATTTAGAAATGGCACACTGATTTTAATAGTATTATCAATCACCTAAAGGTTTAAAAAGCTTGGTTCAACTCAGATTGTTTGGATAATTCAGTAGGATTCACATTTGGCTCTTGAATGCACTTGTGTACTTACACTTGAATGAGGAGGTTGGATGGGTACCATAGAAAGTACTTGGTGTTTTGTTTATAGCATCTTGGGATTGGCAACCTTAATATCAGCCTACAAAAAAGGGAATTATTTAAGCTTAAATTTTTTTCAAGTGTTCTTCATAATACTTCTTCACATACAATGTTGTCATACTGATTAATACATAATCTCCTCCTTTAATACCTGCTAGTTGAAAATCAAATTGATAGTTGAAAAAGCCAAATTAAATTCTGATGCTGTAAACATTAGACGTTCTAAAAATACATAAACATAAGATAATTATTTTTTTAAAAAAATTAAATTTATTTTTAAAATTAAATGTATTGAGGTAATATTGGTTAATAAAATTATATAGGTTTTAGATATATAATTCTATAATTCATAATTGGCATTTTTTATATTTATTATTAATACTATTGCAGATGTCACCACCCCCAAACCCCCACCCCCCCAACACACACCCTTATCCACCTCCACCAAGAACCCACTCCTTTTCCCTCTGGCCATCACCACACTGTTTCCATGGGTTATGCAAATAGGTTCTTCAGCTAATCTCTTCCCCTTCTTTCATCCAGTCCTCCCATCCCTCCCCTCTCTGACCTTTATCAGTGTGTTCCATAAATCCATGCCTGTTTCTATTTTGTTCTTCAGTTTATTTTGTTCATTAGATTCTATATATTGGCGAGATCATATGGTATTTGTATTTTTCTGTCTGGCTTATTTTGTTTATCATAATAATCCCTAAGTCTATCCACGCAAAAGGTAAGAGTTCCATTTTTTTTTTACAGTCCATTGTGTAAATGTATCACAGCTTTTAAAAAATATATATATATTTTATTGATATTTTACAGAGAGGAAGGAAGAGAGATAGAGAGCTAGAAACGTCGATGAGAGAGAAACATCGACCAGCTGCCTCCTGCACACCCCCTCCCAGGGATGTGCGCACAACCAATGTACATGCCCTTGACCGGAATCGAACCTGGGACCTTTCAGTCCGCAGACTGAAGCTCTATCCACTGAGCCAAACCGGTTTCGGCATGTATCACAGCTTTTTTTAACCACTCCTCTTATTGATGGGAACTTGGTCTATTTCCAGATCTTGACTATTGTAAGTAATGCTGCTATGAACATAATACATCATCTATATATTGTTTTGTGTGGTTACCACCCCAAGTCAAGTCTCCTTCCATCACCATTTAGTCCCCCTTTACTTTCTTCTATTTCCCCCCACTTCCCCTTCCCTCTGGCAATCACTATACTATCATGAGTTTCTCCTTTTTATTCTTTGCTTATTCCTTTTAACCTTACTAAGATAATTCAATTTACCCTTGAAAATATGCAAATAATGTATTAAAAGTTAGTCTGTTAGATATATGTGGGAGGGTTTCAGTTGCACAGAAAATATGTCTTTTATAAATAATTGACAAATTTCCTAATATTATGCTTTTAAAGAAGAGTAGAAAAAACACTGTTTGCCCCAATGACATTGTAACTAAGGGGGGAAAAAACATTGTGATTCATCCTCAAAAAAGCTGGGCAAGGATTTCTCCAGCTATATCTTTTGCAATGTCCCCATTGGCCACTGATTTCAGTGGTTCCTGTTTTCTTAATACCACCTACTTTTCCTGGGCCATAGTGATTTTAAGGTTGAGAAGAAGAATCACTGCCTCAACATGCAAGAGATTTACAACTATAGACCTTGAGAGCCAACTACAGGAAAGAAAAGAAAGTGTGAATGAAAGCAAAAACCCAGAGACTACCCGATCTGAGTAGCACCAGTTAATGTTCCCTTATCTCCAACCTGCTTGTGATGGGGGTATATCTTTCTCAGCTAGCTCTTACACAACCATCTTGAGACTTCATGGTATTTATTCACAACTAAACTAATCTGTCAGGTAGTATTTCTTAGCTATGAAATTGTTATCTCTGGAATTCCTCTCCCAAGCTTTGCATTTTCCTTATGGCCCTCCTAAGATAATGTTTAATATCTATTGGGTATTGAGTGCATATTGACTACTTTTGCAAGGGTTTTGAATATTTAACTCAAAATAGCCATATTGTTGTAATAATAATAATTATTATTATTTCCATTTTACTCATGAGGAAGTACAAACATAAAGAAGTAGAAAAATGTGATATGAACCCCAAAGACTGACTTCAAGGCTTATTATTTAACTATTACTCTCATTGTTGTCCAGTATATAATACTTTATCAGTGTTTTCTTGGCATAATATTAGTAGTAAGGTCACCTATTTGGTTCTGGGTTTTTATTCTTCTGATTCCTAGTACTTGCCTTGAAAGAAACTCATATTGACTTTTAATTACTAATAGGCACTGGATATAACTACTTCAAGGTATATGAAGCCAACAAAAACTCCATCTTCAACTACTATCACCATCACTGCTCTTCACTGAATCTTTTACCAACTGATATGGATCCTGATTTATGGTGGCCGAGAAGGCGAGGGGATTTTAATTCAGTAGAGTCATAAATATTGTCTCATTCCAAGAGCCAGAGATTCAGTTATGGATGAGAAAAATGCCATGGTGTGAGTCCCTTGAAACCACCTAATCTGTCTCATCAGGAATAATTCATAGAAGAACAGGAAAGATATATGATAATAGGAATTTTTAAAAGTACAGTAAACATGACCTGAAAATTAGAAAACACCAAATGTCCAATAAATCATATTGAAAACTACAACACCCATTTGTGAAATATCTTCTATATTCCAGCAATATATGAATAATTGAAATAATGACAACAATAATAAATATTTCTGTGGTGCTCCCTATGTGCAGGCATTGTTTTAAGTTCTTTACTAGTATATATATTAACAAAATGAATCTTCACAAAAATTCTGAGATGTATTTTGTTAAAACTCAGGTTATACTGATGAATAAAAAAGAGAATCTTAGAGAAGTTGAATAATTTGTTGCATGCTGGTTCAGAGATAGATATGATGAAAGCTCTCAATTTGCAACATAAGATATAGTTTGGTATGAGAAACCAAAGTACTTGAATGACACATCAGAACTGTCAAACAAGGCTGTTAGCTACAATAAATATTTTGAACTTTTAAGAAAAGAACAGGAGAAAACTAACTTCATTAAAGAAAGCCAAAATACTCATCAACTGGAAAAAATTATGCATCAAAAAGTGAAAATATTAGAAACACTTGAAAATGTAAAAAACACATATTTAAGAACCTGAAAGATTAAAATCATAGGATCAAGAACTAGAGATTAAGATACAAGAGAAAAATATGAGTATAAATCAGTTGATATGAAAAATGTGTCAAGTAGAAAATCAGAAAATTAAAAGTATAGCCACTGGAAAACATTTTAATAGATGAAAATATATTTTAAAGAATTGACACAATTGAAAGCATATTCTTAAACTGGAAGACACTCCTAATGAATTTATCTAAAATGCAGTACAAAATGATAATAAATTAAAAAGCTATGTAAGAAAAACTATTGCAATATTTGGAAACTTTCAATAGACAACTGACTAAAGAATAGGCAGAAGTAATATGTGAAGGTATAATGTTTAGGACTTTTTAGAAAAACATAAGAACATAAACCCACAGATTTAAGGAATATAACATAAAATAACCTAAGGGTTTTTAATCAAACCATAAAGTATTCATTTGTTGGTTGAACCAACAATACCACTACTAGAAATTTATCCTAAGTTTACATCTCAGTAAGCCAACAATATATGCAAAAGCTTATTCATGCTGAAATTTTGTCAGGTTAAAATACTAGAAACAACCTAATTTTCCATTCATAGACTAATTGAATAAATTAAGGTTCTTCTACAACAAAGAGAGTGGCTTATGGGATAGTTATAGTGTTAAGTGAAAAAAGCACAGAAGAGTATAGTGAATATACACAATGTTTTGTGTTAGCAAGACAAGAAAATATGTATACACATGCTTAGTTTTTCAAAAAGAAATATAGGAAGGATTAAAACAGAAACAACAGTAACAATAAAAAGTCACTTGGGGGTGTATAGGAACTAGATGAAAGAATTAGGAAAGAGTATAAGACTGTTCAGAATGTATAGTGAGAGAAAAAAGAATATAGAAAAACTTGGATGAACTAAGCAATGAAGAGTAAATAAATTAGTTTAAAGTGTTGGCAAATCTATTAATAAACAACTTTATTTTTAAAAAGATATTATTATATTGTGTTGATTTAAAAAATACTGGGGATGAAACTGGTTTGGCTCAGTGGATAGAACATTGGCCTTCGGACTGAAGGGTCCTGGATTAAATTCCAGTCAAGGGTATGTACCTTGGTTGCGGGCATATCCCCAGTGGGGGGTGTGCAAGAGGCAGCTGGTCAATGATTCTCACTCATTGATGTTTCTAACTTTCTATCCCTCTTTCTTCCTCTCTGTAAAAAAAATCAATAAAATATATTTTAAAAATACTGGAAATTAAATTCTATGATGATAAAATTTTAAAAATTAAGCTCTTTTTCTTATTTCTTCAAGAGTATAGAGATGCTGAGTAGCTTTAGCCTTTGAAAAATAAGATTTAAAATGTATGTTATAAATGTAAAAAAAATCGCTAATAATTAAAAAGAGGATCCACGTGACTGTCTCTCCATCAGAGAGATGGGGGCCCACCTAGTGCCCAACATGAATCTATTTCTGCTCTTGTCTCTTTCTTTCTCTAATTTCTTAATCCCCAGCTCCTCCCATCAGAAACCTGTTGTTTTCGGTGCGGGACGCAGAACAAAACTTCTCACCACATTTGGAGCCTGAACAGGGATCTGAGTACTGAGAGAAAATAGGCAAGGAGATCGCTTCCATGGTGTGCTCGCATATTAAGGTAAGTTTTGGGAAGTGTATTGTGTATAGTGAATTGTGAATTCAATTGAATAGCTAGGTGTTAAACATTGGGTAATCTTTATAAGTTAAGACTATGCTCAAAGTTGATAGATGCTTTGTTAAGTGTAGTCAAATTCTTGATTTCTTTCTTAAGTTTTGTTGATGAAACCTAGGAAAAGCTTAGAAAGCAGTTGCATGACCAATACTCAGCAGAAAGACCAGAGAAAATTTTTATTTTAATTGGTGTTGATCTTGATTCAGCACAGGCAAGTTTAAGAATGTCTAAGTGGGGTACAGCCATGGCCTTACAGCCTGGAGTGGAAGGGTGGGAATCTTTAAGAATACCAACTGTACCTCCTCTGGCACCATATGTAAACTACTTGTAACCAAATTAGAAAGGATTAAAGGAATTTCTTAGCAACTGCCAATAATTCTTTATCTTAAAATCTTTTTCTTTCCTTAAAAATAAAAATAAATAAAAATAGAAAAAGTAATAAAAAACTAAAAAATAGATGCCAGACCATCCCTGAAACTTTCCCCAAAGTAAGCAGGATGTGGGGAATGAAGCCACGTGGTGATCCAATATGGACGCCACTCTCTAAGAAAGCCACCATAAGAGGCCTCATATTCGCCAACTTTCCTTTTTCCAGCTAATGAATTAAAGTTTTTCAAATTCATGATGCATCGGAGATTTCTGTGCTCATGTAAAGAGAAAAGGCCAGTTTAAAAACAAGTGCACATAGTTTTTGAGCTGGGCGTGACTCTTTTCTGTGTGCAGAATTAAAAGCCTTAGAGATTTTAGCTTTAAAGATGGCAAAGATGAACTGGGAGACAAATTAAAGCTAGTTTCCCAAGGCATTTAAGCAGCCCCTTTTGAAATTCCCACCCTGAGGCAAGTAACCAGCAGGAAGTAGATAACAAGTTTGCATATGAATGGCTGATGCAAAAACTAGTAAATCATATATGGATATAAATATGTGTTTGATGGTTTTCTCCATGTTAAAATTTCAAGGATGGAGGCCATAGGGGCATAGGTTACCAAGGAGACAGAACTGAACCTTACATCACCCTGCTTGGCTTCAGAGGATGGCTGGTTAGTCAATGACAGGTAAGACTCCTCAAGGGAGGGGCAACCTAAGACAGGCACAGTTGCAGAGGGCCATCAGGAGAGAACTTGGGGGTCAACAGAGGTGTGGCACAGATCTTCACCCCCCACCATTAGAGGGGCTTGAACACTCTCCCCTTCTGAGGGAGGTCTCCTGCCTCATGGCTTCTTCGTGCTTCCCATGCCCAGCTCAGATAGGGATGCAGGCAACAAACAGATTTGTCCCAGCTCAGATTGAGACCCAGTTACAAACAAGAGACTTGGCCCAGCTAACACTGAGACCCAGGCAACAGAGAAGTGGTTGATGGCACCTGCCCTACATCTAAATCTAGCCTAAATCCAGGAGTGCACAAGGCCTTCTCAAGGATGCATATAATCATTTCCATTAATTTTTACAGAGTAAACTAAATTTGTTGTTAATTTATTAAATTTGACAGTAAAATAGTCAAGTTTTCAGAATAATTAAATTGGCTAAATGAAATAAGTGAATATGCAAGAAAATCTAATTGTACAAAAGGCTATTCCTAAAGTATTAACCAAAATTTCTATTGGTAGTTCATTTCATGTTAAAATTGCTTAACATGCAATGAACCCTAAAGCAGTTATAATTTTGGGCAAAAAATATAAATGATCCCAATTAAAATTCATAAAAAAAGATTTCTTTGTTAACCCTTGGACGAGAATATGTTTATATTTCCAAAAACTCCATGACCATGTGGATTCCTGCAACAGAGAGGGATTAGCAGGAAATGATTCAGCCATGAAGACAAGAGGAGAAACAGTCCAGATATGGAAGACGCTGACTATGCCTTGCCATCCTAGCAGTCAGCAGCTATCACTGGAGGTTGCCCAGGACCAAACCAGAGGTCAAACCTGCATTGCCACCATTTTTCCACCATCCAGATGTCATTGCTGACTTGTACACTTGGAACTTTTGGACATTGAAACTTGGAATCAGAACTGTTGGACATTAAAATTTGGACTCAGAACTTTTGAACATTGAAATTGGGACCCAAACATTTTTTGTCCTTATATGATTATTTCTGGTCTGTAAATGCAAGATTTCTTTTTAAAAAATTAAAATGGGGGAGATGTAGAGAGCTGACTGGGAAGGCACATGGATACTCTTTTTAATTCTAGTCAACTGAGCCCAAGGGCACTGGCAGAATCCTGTTATCAGTACTGATTTCTTATCTTTATTCATGTGCTCCCCACACATCTTCATTTAATAAATCTAATTAATTATTTTTTAAAAAGAGGATCCATATATTACAAACTGACAGAAAAATAATGAAACCATCAAGGGAACATTTTTCAATCAAAGATGAAAGAAGGAAGGAAGGAAGGAAGGAAGGAAGGAAGGAAGGAAGGAAGGAAGGAAAGAAGGAAGGAAGGAAGGAAAGAAAGAAGGGAAAAAAAGGGAAAGAGAGAGAGAGAGAGAGTTGAAAATAAAGAAAAATAAGGAAATAACTAAAATAATGTCAGATGAAATAGAGTTTTAAAGATAATATACATATAATTCAGAGTTGAAACCCTTCTTTCATCATTCTCTGTCCCTCTATTCCCTTTCCTTCCTCAATAGAAATAAACCTCAATGATTTATGCTTCTTACAGGTTAATTCCAACTTGGTATATAAAAATCATATCAGTTATCTGATATATTATTCTCTTTTGCAATTTGAATAGACCTTTTATCAATGTATGACTTTGTAACATCCTGTGTTATTTATCTGGAAAATCCTGACACTATTTATTAAACAATATCAAAAAAGCACAACCATTAATATAACTGCCATCTCATCAGAAACTCTTAATTGAGAAAATTTACTCATATTTTCCAAAATTCTAACTTTCACTGGACAGCTCCATTTTTATCATTGACAACAACTACTTCAATTGTTTTTTCTTGAGGCGACAGGCATACTTGTTCACTTTTGAAAAAATCATTCCCAAATATTAGTCTGAATAACCATTATTCATCTGCCAATAGTTCTTTAAAGTAAAAATTGCCTTCTATGGGAAAACAACAATAGTTAATAGTTAAACTAGCAACTCAAACAAAGGTGCAAGTACTTTTCTTAAGACAACCACTATATTTCAGCATGCAGAAATACTTTTATGCAAACTTGCCATTTAGTCACATAGAATATTAAAAAGACATGTATTCAAAGGTCAATATTTGATCAATTTAATAATTTTTCACTGCTTCTTCAAGGTCAATCTTAAGTAAAACATATTATTTTTGTGAAAGTATAACACCTAGTACTGTTTGGTGCCCCTGACATGATTTGTGCTAAGGCACCATCAATTTCACCTTCCATTGCTTTTGCACCATCAGTGCAAATGTCGACACATATAATACTGAATACTAACAGGATACTAAATAACCATCAACTATTACCATAAAAATAAGTTTTGAACCCATGGACACACAAAAACAGCTTCAATGGTGTTCAGGAAAACATACACTGAAAACCACTACACAGTGCCATTCCACTTCTCACAGGTATGAGTTTAAGCTACATTCCACAGATAGGAAATAAAAGCTATCTCTCAATCTCTCTCTTGTAAATGGAGTAAAATTTAGCTTTCAAATGATAATCCTTAGATTTTTTTTCTAACTTCATCTATAAACTGTCACCACTTTTCTCTTCCCTTTGGCTATGTTGGGTCCCTCTCTCGTGTACTTCCTACCTTCCTAGGATAAAGCCCCACCTCCTTTTTCATGGACACCTATCATGACACTGCACATTTACCAATAACTACATCTGCCTTGTCCCTTGTATCATGCTGTTGCATTTTAAAATCTGGTTACTTTAGATATGAACTCAAGGGTAGATACATTTCTTTCAAAAATTATGTTTATAAGTAGTCCCCAATGTCTCTTATTGGATATAGAGATGAATCACTTACAGAAATGGCTGCCAATGCCAGCTGTCCAATTTTCAGACATTTTTTTCTTTCTTTTGAACATGATTGCAAAAAAACAACAACAACAAAACAACAACAACATGGAGTGTCCAGAGAATTTGTAGTTTCAGAATTTGTAGGGGGAAAGTAAATATTTTAACAAACATTGAATCACTTAAATATTTGTTAAATTATTAATGAAAAATGAAATATTAGAAAATCAGAAACACCTTAAGAAAAATGAAAATTTGGGCAATATTCTAGGTTAAGGTAGCTTGAATTCTTCTGCTCAAAATAACACACACACACACACACACACACACAGACACAATTTTAATTTGATCTCATGACTTAAAATTCTACTAGAGACTCATCTGAGTTAAGAATCTAAATGTGCAGATATTTATTGTTTGGATCAAGGTCTCTGTTATTTATGAATAAAATTCAGATCTTAAGAGGCGGGGTTGGGAATTGATAATTTTGAAATATGAAAAGAGGACAATGAATATGCAGAGAAATGAAAGTTACTTGTAATTAGGCAGACTAGGTGTAACAAGCAAAGAAGACAGCGCCAAAGACATTTCATGTACTCAAAAATCTTGCCTTAAGATCAGACCGGATGTTAGAAAGATGGGAAAAATAGTCTTTTTTTCCTTACTACTTATGGCTCCTGAACTGCATTATTCTTGATAGCAGATAACAGAACTTAGCTCTCTGCCACCAGCCCTTCAGTTATAGGTGCACTGGGTGCCAAGCATAGAACCAAATTAACTTGTACCGGCATTTCTGAAGCTACTGTGTTACAGGAGAAGCCACAGACTGGAGAGGATATTATTGACAACAAACTGGTATTCAGAATGGTGTGCTTTTAAAAAAAAAAAAAATATATATATATATATATATATATATATATATATATATATATATATTTTATTGATATTTCACAGAGAGGAAGAGAGAGAGATAGAGAGCTAGAAACGTCAATGAGAGAGAAACATCGACCAGCAGCCTCTTGCACACCCCCTACTGGGGATGTGCCCGCAACCAGTGTACATGCCCTTGACCGGAATCGAGCCCGGGACCTTTCAGTCCACAGACCTACACTCTATCACTGAGCCAAACAGGTTTAGGCAAGAATGGTGTGCTTTTTGATCAACTGATTTACAAGCACAGATTTTGCACATAATTCCTTTGTTGGTTGAGCTTTTCCTGGTTATGAGTACTTTTGATTTTTAACTATTATTTTTCTTTTTAGCTTTTAGGAGCCAGTGTGTGCTGCGTACCTTGGTGGGTGCTGACTATAAATGGGTAAGTCAAGCACGGTCCTGCCCTCAGAAAGCCCTCACAGTGCAGCAGGGAATTCAGTGCAGAGGCAACAAGAGAAGAAAGAGGAAAGTGCAAGACATGCATAAGATGAGAATTCCTTTGGAATATTTTTTTTTCTTTTCAAATAATTTTTCTCATTACTTTCTACTAAAATCTGATTGTTGTGGACTGAATGTACCACTCCAAAATTCATATATTAAAATCCTAAGCCTCAGTGCAATATTAGGATGTTAAGACTTTGGGAGGTGAATAGGTCATGAGGGTAGATCCCTCATGAAAGTGATTAGTGCCCTTTTCAGAAAAGGCCTAAGAACATGCTCTATCTCTCTGCACTTTCCACCACATAAGGACAGAACGCCTCAGTGTGAAACCCAAAGGGGTCTTTTCACCAGACCCTGACCATGATGGCATCCTGACCTCCAGAACTGTGGGAAAGATATTCTCTTTTTTATCACCTAATCTATAGTAATTCATTTATTATAGCAGCCAGAACTAAGACAGACATTTTATCAAGAAAATCCTCAAGGAAAGTTTTACATCAACCAGATACAAAATGTTTCAAAGAAGAGTGCTTAATGTATGTATCCCCTCCTCCCTACACTCCTCTCACACCGCATGGCAGACAACCAGAGTGAGCTGACTTGTTCATATTTATGTATTTGCAGGCTTTAACCTCTTCACTGTGCTGAGAAACCAGGCACAACCATCAAAGTGTCATTGTTCTGCCCACAGTCTGTACTCTCCTCTGAGACGACACTGTTGGCAGTTTTTTAAATGGTTGATGTTGCATAATAGACATTATGCAGAACTGTCAGTCCCCAGTGCTGCCTGCTTGCCATACTTCAGGAGTTACACTTGCTGAAGTTCGTGCCAGAACATTGTTTCCTCTGAATGCTTAAATGCTCTTAGCAGGAAGAGTGGGTAGGGTCTGTTCCCCATTGAGAATCTGGAAATAAGTAGGTTTGCAAAGAGTGAAACTCTTCAGTCCGCAATTCGTACTGAGGAATGAGCTCTTGACCCATAAGGATTTGTTAAATTTACTTTCAAATCCTTTCCTTTTAAGTTTTCCCTTGTGCTTGTAGAGTGTTATCTCATCCAATGCATTACCAGTCTTTCCACTGCTTTATTTTATTTTTTGAGAGCAAATAAGGGAGAGGGAGAGAGAAGTATTGATATGAAAGAGACACATCCTTCAGCTGCCTCCTCCATGCTCCCTACAGGAGATGGAACCCGAAACTGGGGCATGTGCTCTAACCGGAAAAGAACTGGCAGCCTCCTGTGCACCTGACAATGCCCAACCAACTGAGCCACACCAGTCAGGCCTCCCATACTTTATTTTTTAATGAAAGGTTGTGTGATGAACTTCGTCTTCCAAATGAAGACTCTCTTGTCTACAGCCTTTACCAAGAAGCCACCCAGCAGGGCAGAAGCCATTTGCTCCATTTGGTGGTAGTGACCAATCCCATTTTCCACCAGCTTCTCTGTTCTCACTTTGGCTCCTCACTCAGCTTCTTTCCTTATGTAGTTTCAGCTCAGATACTGGAGAACATTCACAGACAGCCCCAGATCTACCAGTAGATCTCCCATTGGAATCATGGCCAGGCTTTTGAAATCAGCCTGACTCCCGGCTGCTGTCTTCCTGGTCCCTTGGAACAGCGGAAGTTCGCACAGCACCAGCATTTACAAAGTGCTTTCATACAAAACAGGAGACAAAATAAACAAGTTGCTTGCTACGAGCCAGGAACTGGGGAAGATACTTAATGAGCATTACTATATCTAACCTTTTCAATGCTGCTGAACTTGACTGTTCTCATTTTACACTTAAAGGAAATGAAATACACAGCTCCTAATGGAATTTGGCCTCATACTTTAGAATAAGTTACACCAAAGTACACCATTCCTTCATTCCAGTTTCTGTTTCTTGAGGAAACTTGTGATAGTCAGAGGCCATCTAGATTTGTGACTATGTTTTTCATCTTTTATAATCATCTTGCTAGTAATTAATTTAACCTTTCTTTAATTCAGCCAGCTGGACTTTATTGAGTATTTGCAAAGCATTCAACTTAGTGTTTAAGGAAACAACACATTTTGTTGTTGTTGTTGTTGTTAAGCTCATATTTCAATGGTTTACATAATGATAAAATATGCAAGTGCAAGTCAGTGGCAAGAACAGGCTAAGGGTAAGCCCAGTGACTCTTGGTGGGACAAAATTTCAACTGGTGCATGCCTGAGTGAGGAGACATACTAGAGCAGTGGTTCTTAACCTTCTTCATCTCATGGCACACATAAACTAATGACCAAAACCATATTATATCATTTGCCTATCTGACAAAAAATAGGTATATTTTTTATTTATTCATACTGGACGGCTATTGTTGTGTTGGCTATTGTCATTTTATTATGTGCCAATCTAAGGGAAAAGAGATCAGTGCCCCTGAATTGCATGTTTTAAAATTTTTGTGGCATACCAATGTGCCTCGCCACACCATGCTGTTCTAGAGAGTGACTTTATAGACTCAAGCCTGGGGAAGAGCATGTCAGAGAATGGAGGTTATTGGTTTTACTGCTAATGGATGTGTACTGTGCGATAATACTTTTTCCTCAAGTGCATGTTGCTATTTTTATGTACAGTTCAATTGAAATAGGCAGAGTATCCATCCTGTTACGATTTAACTGATCCACTTTGGTCTGTTGCCTAAATAGCCTAATGCATCCTGGAGTAATTTGGGGATATCACAGGGGTACACTGGCATGGAAAAGGCTGACTTTTTAAAGTGTTAAGCTTAAGCTGAGAGTTAAGTCTGTACTAAAGCAGGATCCAAGGTTACTTCCTAGTAAATGAAGTACAAATCATTACATACACCCTAGGTACTTTATGATGAAAATGCTTCCATTCATCCATCCATTTGTTCAACAATATTTACTGAGCACCTTTTATGTGGTAGGTGAGGAGGATACAGTCATAAACAAAAATTGACATAGTCCCTCTCTTGGTGGTTACCAGGCTTTGATGGAGTCCTCAGAGGAACGAAAGTTAAATTGTAACTACAAAGAATGCTATAAAGAAAAGCCACTCGGTTCTTCACTTTAATGTAGTTAGGAAGGTCAGGGTGACTTTTTGAGAAATTACACTTAAAATCAAAAGAAGGCCTGGGAATCAGCTAGTTCAAAAAGAGAGAACATTCAGGAAGACTGAACAACCTGTAAAAAGACCCTGTAGTGGGTACAAAGAAAGCAATTTCAAGGGAATAAAATTATCAATAAGGCCAATAAAGCCTCTTCAGTCAGAAGGGATGCCCCCAAAAGAAATACTGAACTTGCTAACAGGTACTTGACAAGTAGAAATAAAAACTTTCAGATTTCCCCTTACTGATTTCCAGGGCATTTAAACAGAGTAGCAGCCTCCTTGAATAAGAACAGATAAGAACTAAATTCAGGGATCAACCTTCCAGGGCACAGAGTGAGAGGTGGAGGTGTGCAGGGAATGAGAATGACCACCTATGGCTATGGAAAGGCAGTAGGCTGCGTGTCAAGGGACCTGGGTCATAGGGGATCTCTGTTAAATAGCAGCTGTGTGACACTTGAGAAGTTATTACTTTCTTAAGATATTATGATACCAGTCTTGGGTCTAAATCCTGAGTTAGCTCCTTATTAGTATATAGCCGTAGGCAAATTCTACAACTGTTCTAAACCCCCCTCAGCATTTTCTCTTTGAACAAATAGAAATAATGAAGGTATTCTTGTAGAATTATAAGGATCAAAGAGATAATAAATGTAAAGTGCTTGTAGCAGATGCTGTTGGGGTTCCACCCCTCTCTCTCATGGCTGGCTGTGTTCCGGGATACGGTTCCAATTGATAGTACCTGGAATTTATAACTGAGGAATTACTTCCAAATTCTTTGAAAGTCACTTTGCCCACACAAGAGTCACACTTTCCTGCATTTCACAGTGGCCTTCAGACAATGACACTGGAGTTGAGCATAAATATTTCAGCTTCTTCACCCTTTAATTAAAATGATCCTGAGTTTTGGGTTTTATTCCTTTTTCAGACTTTCCCAGATGATTAAGTGCCACTCACCTTGTGTTTCTGTAATAAAACACTGGCCCTCAAACCCTTATCTTAGGGTCTGCTTCCAGGAGAATCAAAACTAAGACATTATACAATATCATTGTATAATACTCATCAAATATTTGATGAATTAATGCCTTATCATGATAATTCTTATGTCTACTAAAGAAAATACATGTTCCAGAAGAACTCTAATGAATATTCCAATTTCTAGATCTCAAAAGATTGTTCCAGGATTAAACTTGAAATAGAAAAGATTCATTATTATTTTCTGGTACAAAAAAACAAGCAAACAAAAAAGATACTGCGGAGTAGCTATTGGGGTAAAGTTAAAGGTAATTAAATTGCATGCAATTTATGAAAGCCAAGCAAAGACTCAAAGCTAGCAGCAGATGCTATCACTAAATTATTTAAAGGAGCTTAAAAAGCCAACTGCTGCTCTTCCCCTAGGACACAGCTCAGACTCCTGTTGGTACTTCAGACTGAGTAGAAACTGGCCTCTCCTTTTGAATTCCAATATTTCAGGACAGACAGTCATAGAAAGATGTGATATCTTAGGTTTACATTTAGAATCCAGGGGCACTCATGGTGATGCGTAAACCTGTGGATGGCTTGGCTGATCAGTAAGGGGGCACCTGTGAGGTTATGAGACCTTTTCAAGCTTAAGAAAGGTTGCTTATGTTCACAACCAGCTTCATTGCCGATGTCAAGCAGAAAGATTGGTAATAGAACCAAATTCCAGCCAATGAAGACATAATAAATAAAGGAGAGTGACCATTCCAGCCTTGAGGCACATGATTCATTTCACTGCAGGAACCTCATTGTGGACTTCAAGCTGAGGACCACACAAGTATAGTGCTTTTATTATTAACAGTGTCCTATACAATTAGGGTAAATTGGCCCTCACCCTGTCATGCCATCACAAAATGGCTGTGCCCACAGTGGAGGCAGGGTTTCCATAATACAATATGGCTGTACCCACAGCAGAGGCGGGGTTCCCATAATAAGCCATATGAGTGAACAACAGGGACCTGAGGCTGTGTGGTACTGAGCAGAGGTGGAGAATCTGAGTGGGGCTTGACTGAGGACTTCAGGATGTACCTCTCTCCCTGGCACCAGGCCGGGGACCTCAAGCTGCGCCTCCCTGTCCCAGCACCAGACCAAGAGACTTGAGGCTGCGCCCTTGGCTCAGCAGGGCTTGACAGGGGACCTCAGGCCATGCCCCCACCTGGAAGGGCTTGATGGGGGACCTCATGCTGTGCCCCCACCAAGCAGGTCTTGACGGTGATGGGGCTGGCCAGGTCTGGGTCTTGCGCGATTTTGAGGTGCATGCAGGTGAGCGAGGACCTGACTCTGGGTCCCACAGCATGCCTCAGACTCTGACAGGAGGAAGATTTTCATATACATTTTACTAATTTTCTTTCATCTTTGATATTTGTATTATAGAGGAAGGGCAAATAACAATATTAAAATATTTTTGTAATTAATTCCCTTTTAATGTGCACAGATTTCATGCACTGGACCACTAGTTACCTTAATAATAAAAAATCTCTTGGGAAAACTGTGGTCAGCTGTCTTTCAGATGAAGAACACTGACCATCTAGTAGAATACTTTTCCCAGAGTTTTTTATGTATATTCAAGCCAAGAAAAGAAAACTAACTCCCAGATTCTAACTTCATCTTTTAAAATAATGATTTTCAGCCCTGCCCAGTGTGGCTCAGTTGATTGGAGCACTGTCCCGTACACCAAATGGTCAGGGTTCTATTCCCAGTCAGGGCACATACCTATGCTGTGGGTTCACTATATGAGAAGCAACCAAATGTTTATTTGTCTCTCTTTCTTTCTCTCTCTCTCCCCACCCCCTTTTCTGTCTTAAAATCAATGAAAATGCCCTTAGGTGAGGATTCAAAAATAATAATAATTTCATTATTTACTATACTTTAGTCACAGGTGGAATATTATGTGTGCATTATCTTACTTATCTGCATAACCATCCTCCAATGTTAACTGTGGCTGTATAAACCATTTTAAAATTTAATGTCTTAAACTGATATCTAATTTTTTTTTTTTTTACAATTTGACCTAGCAGCATAGGAAATTATTATTTCCCATTCCTCATGATGCTAGATCAAGCTATCGTGGGCCAGTGATCTCAGCTGGGCTCATTCACATGCCTCAGGCCTTGGCTGGGACAACTAGGCTGGCTTAGTTCTGCTCCACATGATCTCTCACTCTCCAGGAGGCTAGCCCAGGCTTGATCTCATGGCAGAGGCAAGGTACCAAGAAAATAGAATCATGGACTTGGAACTAGCACACATTTTCTTCCACACAATGAGTTGCCAGAGAAGGTCACCCCTAATTCAGGAAGTGGGGGAAGAGCTTCAAATTCACATGCAAAGTGTATTACTATTGGGAAGGATGAAGAATTGTGACCATTTTTGTATCTGAGCAGGACATCTAGTATGATAGACTCACTGATATTGTAAAAAAAAAAAATACAATAAGGAAAATCTCTGAAAATCTCAAGGTGTGCAGGCCTTTGTATGCAGTTAGAGCAGAAAAAGACAGGGTTAGAATTCCTTAGAATACTCTTTTATTTTAACTCTCCATTTTACTCTCAGAGTTCCCCTTGTTCCTCTTGGAAGCTTTTTCCACTTAATTCTTGGATGCTCTTATACAATTTTATAGTAGACTCGGATTCTTCTATCAAACTCATCATGTCCTTCCTCTTCATCATTAGCCACATGCCCATCAACTGGCAGAGTGTGGCACAGAATTGTCACACAATAAAATACTGATAAATACTGTATTGTTTGCTGAATGAAAAAATATTCAGAAAAATGTGAGTGAAAATAATAAGGAAAGTTACTGTGTGACTGAATACACAGACACATGGTGATTCTGTTATAAGTGAACAGATAGGAATTCCTTGTGATAGAGAAATCCTAGCATTAACTGTTGGGTAGTAAATAGCCAACTTTCTTCTTGCTCTTTTCTTATTTTTTTTATTATTAAGAGATTTTTTATTATTAAGGTAACTAGTGGTCCAGTGCATGAAATTCGTGCACATTAAAAGGGAATTAATTACAAAAATATTTTAATATTGTTATTTGCCCTTCCTCTATTATAATACCGCCCTTGGGTATTTCTGTGCTTTTCAGAGGACTATAGCATTTTGACACCATTAAAAAAGGCAGTCAGCCACTTATCTGTAGGCTGTTGGGCAATTGAAAGCTAAAATGCTAACAGAGGGCTCTAAATAAGTGTGCCTTTCTTGGTTGGATTTCTATCTAGGAGAGATTTTGAAAATAAATTGTTCCCAATTTTTGGTGAGGTATATTGATCTGCAGAACAATTCTCTTTTTAGCCATTCTTCCAATAACTAATTATTTTTTTCTAATTTGTACCTAATAAAATTTTATTTTCATCAAAATTGAATAGTCTTGCCGAAACCGGGTTGGCTCAGTGGTAGAGCGTCGGTCTGCGGACTAAAAGGTCCCGGTTTCGATTCCGGTCAGGGGCATGTACATTGGTTGCAGGCACATCCCCGGCAGGGGGTGTGCAGGAGGCAGCTGGTCGATGTTTCTCTCTCATCGACATTTCTAGCTCTCTTTCTCTCTCCCTTCCTCTCTGTAAAATATCAATAAAATATATATTTTTAAAAAATTGAATAGTCTTGGTTATATAGACTACTTCTGTAAAATATTGGCGATATAGTCTTTATTAGAAGATAACAGCATTACCTGTTAGGCATGATTAGCTTACACAATTAATTTTAGCTTAAAATATATCAAAATTTAAGATAATTATTTTTAAAAGAACAACAAAATAAATAAAATAAAATTACTTTTTGGCAACCATTTTTATAGCATTTTAAGATTGAACAAAAAATATAGGTTCCATGTGATTTGCTAATTTTTTTTTAAAATAAGCCTCAACCAAACAGACTTCCTTATTACAAGCTTAGAGGGAAAACTTGATATAAGCTTTATAATGTTCAGTACTTAAGCAAATATATCAAGCACTTCAACTCTGAGAAACGAATTAAAGACCCCATAAAAATAGAATGAATGAACACACATAACATTTGACCCAACAATTTAACCTACATAAATTATTTTTCAAGTATCTTTTAATATGCTCACAAAAATGTACATTCCAAGAATATTTATTGCAGTGTTTAATAATCACAAATCAAGAGCAATCTGAACACAATAGAAAGCTACTTGAATAAATTCAGTTTACACTGAAAAAATAATATGTGTGTGTGTGTGTATATATATATATACTGAATTTATTCAAATATATATATACACACATATATACATATATGTATAAATGAGATATCATGCAGCAGTTAAAATAAATAAGGCAAACACATCTATTTACCAGTGTAAAACTTTCTCCAAGATATATTGTTAAGAGTAAAAACAAAGCAAATTGATGAATAATGTGTATACATACCAAAATGTACATTTAATATTTTTTAAATGGTACAAATGTTGTATTCTCTGTAAGGATACATTAAACACAAGTAAGAGTGATTGTCTCCTAGGTAAGAAACAGAGGTTGGTAGAACAATAGTGAAAGGAGTTATCCTTCACTTTGTTTTATAACTTTAAAATTTTTTACCTTATATTTTCATCATCTGATCAAGAGCATTAAGGTAAAGCTTCAAACAACAAATAAAGCATTCCTCTGTCTATAGAACAAACTATTACTGTAAAGGCTAATTATAATCAATTAAAATAGAGAAAAACACATTTATACAAGATACAAGGACTAATACAAGTATATTTAAGGTACCTAATTAAGATTTAAGGATAAGTTTCAGTGAAAATTATATTTGCTCTTCAGTTAATTACCTAGTTTACTAGAGGTCCAGTGCACAAAGTCATGCACAAGTGGGGTTCCTAGGCCTGACTGGTGATAGGAGCTGATTGGGGAGGGCTGACTTGCTCAGTCACCATCGGGACCAGTGGCCAACCTCCTGCGGCCCCTCCCTCCACTGGCCAGCCAAGCCAACTGGCCAGGGGGGGGGCTGTGAGAGGTTGGGGAGGTTGGAGGGGTCACAGGAGGTTGGCCAGCCAGTTCCCCCACCCACCCGATGGCCCCAATGGGGGTGGGCTGCCTGGACTGGGAAAGGAACCACAGGAAGTTGGCTGGCTGTGGAAGGTTGGCCCTAAAAAATGATTCCACTCAAACCAAGAACATAAAAAAGAACACACATAATATTGGGTCATCCTAAGCAGAGAAATGTCATATATTTAATAAAATAGAGGAATTTCTCATCTATTTAGGAGAACTAAGATAACCAAGATTATCAAATGTGGTTGGTATGGCTTGAAGAATGGAGATCAAATAAATAAGCATTGTGTTAAATAGAATAACTTACTTTCAAAATGGACATATTAGTTTGCACTTCAAAACAGATAAAATGGTTAAACAGAACATCTAGTTCTAACTATTACCTATCCAACCAACTCTTCCACTGAGAGCATCTATAAAAGCTGAATAAAATACAAAACAAAATTTAAGCAGCTCTTTGGCACCATTGAGCAGATAGGCAGGCAAGACAAGATGTGCCGAGATCCCTAATTGAAGAGAAGTGCATTGAGCTGACCCAAAAATCTCAGCAACTTTTTCTCCTTTCTACTGACATACTGATTTCTCAGTAACAGAGACAGAGGTTCTAAGCAAAAGGCAGTTGTGCAGAGTTTCTGCCTTTTGGGGGTGGTGGTGATGGTTGAGGGGGCTAGGGAGACACAAAAAGTAAAGAGGATGAAAGAAAGCTATTGTACTTGAGAGGTCAACTGTCAGTTATTAATTTGACATAAATTCTGGACTTAAATTCCAGGTCTTCTGCTACTGACTTAATTTTTGGTCTTCTGTTAATTCTATGTGATTCCCAGAGACACTGTTATATCATTGTGTGTGGTCTCAGTACTTATAAATGATCTCATCAAAGAATTATGGAAATTAAGTGTATCTCTTTAGTAAAAGATATTCTTGACCAAAAGGTTAAAAGTTGGTTTAGGTGTATGTGGTGTGTGAGAACATCTGGAATCACTTATTCATTAACAAATCTCTTAATTTGAAATATGATCCCAAACTTGTTAAATACAACCAAAACAAAACATATTAAAACACAAGGTAATTTAATGATGATCATTTAGTTACAATAAGATAAAATATAGAATCCTAAAACTCAAGATCCCATAAAGAGTCTACATGCCTGAATCAGGAACGCTTCTGAACATGGAAACAATGCAATGAAAGCCTTCTGGTATTGTTTGTAATACATCCTGCTGTTTGTGTGCTCTCTGCTGGAAGCACCGTGCATGGAATGTCCACTCTCACTATTCCTCACTAGCATGGAGTAGGGCTGTCATCTTCTGGCTGTGACCTGTGTATTTTCCAGGATATTCACTGACTGCCAGCTCTCCATGCATGCACTAAATAGTAGTAAGAGAATTCCAAAAGTTTCTTCCTTAATCTGCCAGAGGTTACTGCTCCGGTGAGCAGTGTTCACAGCTCAGCAGTAAAGGGGGCAGGTCAGGGATTTATTCCCTCTTCCAGAGATGTCTGTCCTCAATTTCCTGAATAATTTAAGGCAGCACATAGAGTGTCTCTAGGAGTGAGGGCTGTCATCACAGCTTTTCCCAAATCTGATCCTTACTGCTTTGGTGCTTCACCTCTCCTCTCAGCAATGGCAAAGCCTAATTCTTCTCCAGTAAGATTGGTAATCTCAACCTAGTCATCATCATCCCTACATTTCCACCAAAGGAGATACCACTTTCTATGTCTTTTCTCCCTACAGGTCTAAGAGCTGGTAAGGCTGTGGTTTCCAAATTAGCAAGATCTCAATTCAAATAAAGCTGCTGTGCAACATAAAATCTAAGAATGAATGCCTGAAAGACCTCCTTGTAAATAAACTATATCTTGCAGGTGACGCATTTTGAAAATTAACAGCAAATATAGAAGGTATACAGAATTTTTAAAATTAGAAGAGATCATAGTAAATGGCAAATTAATTTTATGGGAATAAATGTAATGTTAAGTTTAATATTAACCAGCATTTATTCCTTTAAGCTACAGAAACAAACAACTCTCAAATTTCTGGGTTTACAAAATCAATCAGATTACTTAAGCAAACCTATTGTGGCTCTGCTCTGGGATCCAGATGAAGGAGCAACTGCCTAACACATGCCATTTTATGGCAGAGGGAAAGAAACAGCAGAACCAAGCAATGGCTAAACTTTCAATGATCAACCAAATTCACATGGCCAAGATTGATGTCAGTAGAGCTGAGAGGTATAATCCTTTTAAAGAAGTGGTGAGGAAATAATTGGAAACAATAACACAATTTACCACAGTGCTATATAGTGGGAAGCAGCCTTAGGTGACTTTATCCATTTAGTACACAGTTTGCAATCTCACATGTCCACATGAGCTTAATAGAAACATAAGTGAGTTAAAAAATGAGATGTAAGGAAATGGGATATATCAGCCTGGTCTACCATTTTACTCCAGGCCCCAGACATCACTTATGGGTTAGAGAAATCTATCTGGCAAGACTCAGATTAATTCCTGCTTTGCAAGATCAAAAAACTCAACACTTATTTGTTCTATAGAGAATAAGCAGATTTTGTTAATTCACCCACATTATCCATCTCTACAAGATATTTATTTGTAAATCAGGATATTAACTTAAAGAGCATTGATCAATAGGATATATATATATATATATATATATATATATATATATATACCTTCATCTAGACACCCACAAAAAATTGTGTTTTTTTTAAAACAAATACCAAAACAAAAGGAGTTCAATAAGAAAGGAGTTAAATAGTAAAACAACATATATAATATTTATTATATTTGAACTTTCAAACATAGTTTTCCTGTCCAGATATTTCTAGTAAATAATGTCTCCCTCACTTTTGAAAGGTCATGGTTATTTTTTATGTTGTCTCACCTTCCAGTTTTCATCATGGTAAATATCACAAAGATAGGTGACTTTCATTTGCATCTGTCCCTTTTACTTTCTTTCATTTGTCATAATATGTGATAATTCTGAGTTTGTAGATGATGTAAAAATGATT
Organism: Vespertilio murinus; assembly: GCA_963924515.1. NCBI lineage: Eukaryota > Metazoa > Chordata > Mammalia > Chiroptera > Vespertilionidae > Vespertilio > Vespertilio murinus. Next base: position 74,384,861 of record OZ004707.1, read on the forward strand.
ATATTTTAGGTTAGTTGCTTTCTGTTTACAAAGACAAGAGACTCTTTAATTCATCAGGAAAGTATCCCCATTCTACATTTTGCAATTGATGATTCCTGATGATTTGCTGAGAACTTGCTCATTCAACTTGCCTTACAAGGTGAGACAACTTTTCTTATTAAGTTTTCCATATGTGACTGCTGCTTCATTTTCATTTTCTCTGATAATTTTAAGATCTATCCAGTCATTAAATTTCATGTAATATATTTGATTTAAAGATTGGTTCCTCAAAGTTCCTCAACTAATGACCCAATGCAAAGGTAGAAAATCATTGGGACCACTAGAGGAACCCATCAACCAATCAGAGTATATTTGTTGATTGCTTATAAATATGCACAAAAGTTGAGAAGATATAGCACCTGACCTCAGAGAATTTACAAAAGAATATGTGAAAGGAAAACACAGGATACTTCTATGCAAGGCACTGTTCTAGAGGAAAAGGCAAAAAGATCACAAAATACTGTAGAGGGCTAGAGATATTAGGAAGGCTTCTGTGAAAATGTGGACTTTGAAAAATGAGCATGATTTTGACAGGCAGAATTGGGCAAAAACACATTCCAGATATAATTGCTTTCTCTCTGGCTTCAGGCAGAAAATGGTTCTGTCTTTTTCTCCTATCAAAGTCAAGTTTTCAAACACCTTGTCAATATTTTTATGTTTTTATTCATTCTATTTACTGACTGATCACAACTGCTATTGATATTTGCATATTCACCACTTTTAATTACTCTCAAAGTGAATTGACCTAAATGATAATATTATGATTTTCAATTTTATTTTAAATATCTACTGTGCTAATAAAATTTTTAAAAATTGTCAGTTTTCTGATTACAAGACATAATACACAGAATGCTGTCTTAGAGCTAATGGAATAACTTTGAGCATAGCTACTCAGGGTTCTATCAAGAAAGTAAAAAAGAAAAATATTTTATGTAAAGACTATTATGCAACTTCTTTGGATATTGTAGACTAACCCATCAGTTCCTTTAATAAGCTTTTCCACTTTATGAGGATAAATATATATTTAGTCCACAAATGAAGCTTTAGAAGTCAAACTAAAGCTAGACCTTATGCTTAGACTCCAGCTTTAATACTGACCAGATATGTAACCCTCAGCAAGTTACTTAACTTTTATTAGTTGTTCTATCAGTAAAATGGGGATAGTAAGAGTAGCGACATCACAGTGTTATGTGGATTCAATGAGGCAACAGCACATGGAACATCATAAGCCATCAATAAATGGTGCTAAAACCTAAATGTAGCACAGAATAAACACCATAACAATGTTTGATTTTATACATATTATTACTATCAGTGTTATATACATTAAAGAAAAAATATGCCAACTGACAGCTAAAATTGAAGGGTTAAGTGGATGGAAGAATGCAATGTATTTATTATCATCTTGTCAGGTGAAAACATTTTTTGGAGAATAAACTTTAAATGTAGTTGATTCTGTAAGTCAGAAATTACAGTGGTCTACGGCTCATTAATGAAGCACTAATTTGGACAATCAGCATTAATGAGAATTGCACAGTACAATCGCTTCACATCAAGCTGAGACTCTGGACTAAATGTGAAATCACACACTTCAGCAATTAAGTTCAGACTAGATGAATAAATTGTCTTTATTTGTATAAAATATTTTATTTTCTAATTCATTAATCATCTTACATCCTTCAAAGAAAAACAACATGATAAAAATAGGGTGGGGAGAGATAAACCAAAAAACTCTTATATGTATATGCATAACCCATGGACACAGACAATAGTGTGGTGAAGGTCTGAGGAGGTGGAGGAGTAGAGGGGTCAATGGGGAAAATGAAGGACGTTTCTAATTCTTGTAACAATAAAGATAAAATTTTAAAAACAGGATAGTTAAAATAATTGAAGAATATGAAGTTATGGCACAGAGAATAAATATATCCAAGAATTAGAGTGAGCCCTTGCTGGCATGGCTTGGTTGATTGAGCATAGTCCCAGGCACTGAGAGGTCACCAGTTTGACTCCTGATCAGGGCACATGCCCAGGTTGTGGGCAGGATTCCCAGTAGAGGGAATCCAGGAAGCAGCCAATTTATGTTTTTCTTTCATCAATGTTTCTCTCTCTCTCTCTCTCTCTCTCTCTCTCTCTCTCTCTCTCTCTTTCAAATCAATTTGAAAATATTTTTAAAAGAAATAGATTAATTAGATTGATATGGTTATTATGACTGATTACAAAACTGAATTCAAAACTTTCTGGTCATCATCAATAAGGACAAGCATTTAATCTCAGCAAGAAATAATTTCAAAATTTATTTCTCTCCTATACCTGACTTTTTCTATTCAATATGCGGAAAACTCTCTAAATGCCCCACATCCATTCCCTCACTAAAATTTTATTTTTCCCTTCATTTAATATTAGGGACTTGCATTTGTTGCAGAGGTTTCTTTACGTGTCACCTAGGAAACCCATATAATCCTCAAATAAAGCTATTTGTATGATGGCCTTACCTCCCAGAGTCTCCTTAAGATATTAAAGTAACAGTCTGAAAACTATACATTCTTAAAAAACTAATCTTTTGTTTATGAGATTAGGCATCTAAAATACATCTCACTTTCCCTTTATAGTTTATATTTCCTGGGTAGGTGATTGACATAAAACCTTACAGTTTAGCATCATGGAGCAAATAAATTGGACACCATTATCTGTCAAACTTAGTTTCTTAATCCTAGCACAATAGGCACACAACTTAGCCGTATCCAGTGTTTATTTAAAGCTCGTGTCATGGTGCTTCACGAGGAGCCAAGCAGCTATTAAACAGTGTGGAGTGAAGGAAATGGAAAGATTAATTTTGCAATGAGACACTAAAAAGAACCCCTTAAAACAGAGATTGTGGGTCTGGGTCTGCTCAAGGACTCTTCTGAAACATATCCACTATAAACACCAGTACATCCCTACTGCCCTGAGAGAGCCCAGCTTTGTAAGCAAAAATCTTTTATTCTTTGGGAAAACTACCCATAAAATGGAATTAAAAGACCAATATTTCTGGCTACAAGAAGTCTGACACTTTCTGATTTACTCAATACCCCCATCCTTTAATCAAAAATTTATAGGAGGAAAAACAAAACCTAATTTCTACAGAAAAAAAGAAAGAAATATCAATGACTATATCTAAAAAAAACAACCTCAAGTTCATGAAAGCTTGCAACAAAGTGACTACCTCAAAAGTAATCATTTTGGACAATACAATTTATGTCATGACTATTTTATAAGGAAAAATACAAGAGAACTAGAAAAGAAACAGCTTTTATATTATTTAGTTTTTATGTTTCCTCTATTGTAAACTCATTTGATTAAAGGGAAACATCTATATTTTTTCAAAGCCTAAATATATAGTGATAATTTGAAGACCCATTATTTTGTCTTTTGTCTTTGAGGAGAAGCTGAAAGAAGACATGAAACAAACTTTCAAGTGTGTGAAGGGCCATCACACAGAGAATGTTTGAAAGAGTCAGTGGAGAGGGGAAATGGCATGGGATATTCAGATAAGAAGCAAGGGCACATTTCCTGACAGTTAATGCTGATAGGCCTGGGGATGTGTTACCAAGGGAGGCAGAGGAATCTCATTTTTCAGAAGTATTTAGAAAACAACATTTATTGGGTTTCTATTCTAAGCAGAGCACTGTACCAGAGAGTCCTAGGAGTATTCAAAAGCAATAGAAGCCATTCTCTAACTCTGAAGAAGTTTAAGTGGAAGGAGGAAAACACAACTGTGAAATTATCCAAAAATATTGAACCAAAGTAATGTTGGCAAGCTATTTAAGTTGGAGAATAGAAACTTGCTTCCTGAGTAGCCTACAGGTTGAGACATGCAGACAGATGCAGAGAAAAGGGGGCCTTCAATCTTATGGGAGGTACAAAGAGGATCTAAATGACCATGTAAAGACTGAATTAAATAAAAATAATTTTGATGTATCTTGTTTCCTCTTCTAAAAATAAGAATAGCACTAATTTTTTTCACATGGTTGTAGAAGTACATAAGACAATATATATAGCACATTGTCTGTTAGATTAAGAACTTAAGTAATGGAAGTAATCACTAATAGCTGTAATCATAATCATTGTCAACATCCTCATCAGCCACTTCTATCACATCTATCCCCACCACCAGTAACAGAGTTGAATGTGATAGGCAGCAGCATCTGATGTTCCACGTATGCTATGATCTGCACTGAAGTTGTTCCCTCTAACTGGTTCACGTTGATTCTGGTTAATGTGTCTAAAGCTTCGTGATTCCTGTGGCTTTCCGCAGCATGGGATACACTTGAAACAAGACAGTCCCTCGTTTTACTCTAGCTTTGTTAGGAGTCGCCCTTGTCTGAGCACAGGAATGCTGATGCCTCAAACCCAAACTCTTGAGCAGACAAAACAACCAGATGAAGCCACATTAGTGTTCAAGATTAATTTTGTTTGATTTGAACTTTTCTCAAAGAAAATTCCACATTCATATTCATTATATTTTTTCCAGGATTTTTAGATTCATATTTATCTTTTTCATTGGGTGGCAAATGATTTTATTAGTAGTATTCACTCAGCCCTATAATTTGGCAACTTTTAAGAGATACACACACTAATTTATCATTGTGAATCCCATCTTCAATCAGAAACAAGAAGTTCATTATTGCATTCAAAGGAGCTCTTAATGAATATGCGAGTTGGGAGCACATTAGCACATTTAATTTGCTTCTTTGTTTATTTCTAAAGAAATGCAGTAAATTTGCTTTCCTAGGTATATTAATTTTTAAGTAAATTTTTACTTTACTGTAAGAAAACCATTTCCAAGTTCCTCGCCTCAGCAGCAAAACATTTGAAAGATAAGAAATATTCACCGTCAAGATATATTTTAAAGTGATATTATTCAAAGGGAAACTGTTATGACTTTTAATAGAAATAGCTGAGGACATTACAGGTACCTGCCATCCTGTTATAAAAAGGAGTCATTCATGATAATGACCAACATGAGTCTACTGAGCCCTTGACACTCAGCAAAATCCCACTCAGTTTCAAAATGCCTAATAGAAATTCATAAGTTCAGTGCATTAATATTTACTTAGATGTTCACTGAAGGACATTTCACAAGGTAAAATAAAATACTTTATAAAGGAATCATTCTTTTAAAAGGGTCCTTAATTATGCCCAGTTCCCAAATAATCCCTGTTTATAGTTTACAGCATTGTTTTTGCACACGTATCTGATACTAAAAAAAAATATTTTGATTTTTTTTGTTCCCGTGTTGTTCAAGTCACAGCTTCCTCTTATTTCAGACCCTTATGGAATAATGAACTTGAATGGTCAATGAGAAACGGGACAGAATGAGAAGGAATTACAGATTCTATCTTCATTCTCCTTCAGGACCCATTAATTATTCCATTCAATAATGTCTTGGAGTTTTGTGATAGTTTAAGTAAATCAGGGTAGGAAAACAAAACAAGAAAATGATGGCCCTGAATTTTAAAGGGAAGCTTGGCCTAGTGTGGAGAGCCTGATCTCTTATTAAAGGACATGTGTTTGAATCACAGTCTACCTTTTCCTTTAAAACCATGGGAAAACCTGAACCTCTCCAGACATCAGTATTTTCCACTTGTATAAATGCAGAATATAGCCTAGGCCCTAGCCTGTGTTGCTCAGTTGGTTGAGCATAGTCCAATTCACCAAGTGGTCACCAGCTCATTTCCCGGTCTGGGCACATGCCCGGTTGTGGACTCAATCCCCTGTAGGGGGTGTACAGGAGGCAGCTGATTGATATTTCTCTCTCATTGATGTTTCTCTCTAAAATCAATAAAAACATTTTTAAATGAAGAAAATAATAACTTCCCTTACAGCATTATTGGAAGAAACATGAAGTAACATAAAAATATTGGAAAACTGTAATAAGTGAGAAACTTGAGAATTATTGCTATTAGTAAAAAGTTATATTAGAAAAATGATATTCTCTTTACCAATTTAAGTCAACAGAACAGCCCATCCCTATATGAATGGCTCATTAGGAAAATTATCTGAAGATTAGAAATAGTAGATATCCAGAAGCTCTGCTCTAGCACCTGCAAGGGGTTCTTCCTTACACTTCCTTCTCTGTCCATCCAAATACACCAATCCTTCAAAGTCTAACTTATGTTCTATTCCTTTCTTAAAGCAACTTCCATTGAGCCAGTAACAAAAGAAGGTGTATTAAATGCCCCTTCAAGGTATCACTTGAGAAGGAATTAGGTCAGTTTCCATCAAAATTATTAAACACCAAGCTCACCATTTGGCATCTGTCTTAAAATGCAACACATCCAAGACTTATGCACACTAATATTTTATACTGGAGGCCTTGTGCATGAAATCTGTGCATAGGTAGGGTCCATAGGCCTGGCCTATGTTCAGGGCCCAACTGTGGTGTGATGGGCAGGATGATTGGCAGAGGAGCACACACTGACACCTACATTGGCCAGCCTTGTACTGCTCACTTGCTGGTCCCACCCCCTGCCACTGCCACTGGTCGCCTCCCTCTGAGAGGAGACCAGCGAGGCTACCAGGGGGCCCTCACTGGCACCACCTTGGGTGGTCTGGGCCTGTGAGCAGCTCCTGCATTGAGTGGCTTCCCTCTGGTGGTCAGTGCGTGTAATAGCCAGTCATTCTGCTATTTGGCCAAATTGGCATATTTATTATATAGGATATTTTTCTGTTGTTTGTTTTCATCCTAACTGGGTGTACCTCAATTCAATTTTAACACTAACTACCTAGAATTAGTGCAGACACCCCAGGTTAAAGGCTCAATCCTCCATAAGACTATCTTTCTTCAGATGATAGCCACATATTGGGGATCCCAAGGAGATCCACACTTCTGATTGACTGGATATAACAGGGGTGGGCAACCTTTTTGACTCGAGGGCCACATGGGTTCTTAAACTGGACAGGAGGACCGGAACAAAAGCAACCTGACCATGCTGGCACTCTTATCTTGGGCTGCTGGTGAAGGAGCAGAGGGGAGAGCAAGAGAACCCTCTGTTCTTTTGGCTCCGTGGGCCAGAAAGAACAGCTGAATGGGCCAGATCCGGCCCACGGGCCTTAGTTTGCCCACAGCTGGGCTATAATATAGGGGATCCTATATAATAATCCCCTCAGGTTTATAATTTACTAGAATTATGCATAGAACTATGGAAAATGTTATGCTATGATTACTATTTTATTATAAAGGAGACACGTAGGTGATGTCTGGGAGGGAACCCAGAGCTTTCATTCCCTTTCCTAGTAGAGCAACTCATACCCTCTCTGCAAAGCAATATGTTCACCCACCAGGCCGCTCCCCTGAGCCCTGGTGTCCAGAGTTTTTACTAGGGTTTCATTATGTAAGTATGCTTGATTAAATCATTGGCCACAATGTCAAACTCAATCTCCAGTCCCCATTCTTTCCCTGGAGGTCAAGCTGATCCAAAGTTCCAACTATCTAATTATATAGTTGGTTTTCCTGATGACTCCATTCTGAAGCTATCAATGGACTTACTATTAGTATCATATTAGCATAACAAAAATTTCCTATCAGGATATTTAAAGGATTATGAAGCTCTGGGGTAAGAACTGAGGAACAAATATATTTTTTATAATATCATAATCTATACTAATAAAAGAGTGAGATAGATGCAAAATGACATCACATTAGCAACACCCACCAGCCAATCAGGAATGAGTATGCAAGTTAACCCAACAAATACGGTAAGTTAATTTGCATAGCAGGTGCTGAGCAGCCAGGGGCAAAGCAGGGTGTTTGCATTATTGCTATACCGATGATGCAGTTATTCCACACCTCCACAGCTGCTCCATGGGCAGTGTGGGAAGGTGGAAAGGCAGCTCTGGCTGGAGCAAAGGTAATGTAGGCAGCCAGGGGAAGGAAGGCCCACTCTTGCACGAATCTTCATGCATTGGGTCTCTAGTATTTTACATAAGTGGTTTGTCCCCCACATTAAAATGTGAGATCATTAAAGCTGGAGATTTACCTGTCTTTCACCTCTGTACCCCTGGCAACCAGCTAATCACATAGTAGATGCTCAATATTTATTGACTGAATGAATAGAATAAATGTATTAATGAATCAATTCTATACTTACAAGTTTTTTATTTGAATCTCGAAAGATTTTGTAGTCCTCTCACCTCTCCTATTAAAGCACAATATCTATGATGATGATCACTTATTAACCACAAACAAATAACACTTGTATTAGGACAGATTCAAGACTGCTGAAAACACAATTTAACAAAATAAATACTAACAGCACTTACTGTGTGACAGGCACTGTTCTAGGTACTATAAATTTAACAATTGGCCCAGATGATTTTAACGTTAGCAAGTTTGATAGTTTGTAAGATTAATATGTTGATGTTTCTTTATCACAATCTTATGCAATACTTGCAGCTTAATCACCCCAAACACCATTTTCAGTACATATTTTCTAAATCAAATACTTAGAATTTTTTCCCTAGCTAGTAGATCAAGTTCCTGATCTATCACATTTCAGACAAATGAATTGTGACCATTCCTAGCATCCCGTGGAATGAATGCTTTATTTTTGGGGACATCAGAACATATCTTACTCATTCCCACCCTAATTCATTCCTGCAGAATTCAACTTAAAACAAGCTCTATTATTTTCTAATCTCCAATACCACAAAATAGAATTAGGAACTTCTTTGTGGTCTAAAATTCCACAGTATATATAGCCTAGATTTCTTTGGGGGACATTTAAAAATAAGTAGAGTTATGATATAGCTGTGTATTTGTCATTCACAATAGAACATTATGTGGGCAGCTTTCATTATAGTTGAATAAATGTAGATAAATGAAGTGTGTCAACTCAGTAATTACTAAATGTTACATGTGAAGCAATTAAAGCATGACTGCTTTTAGACACTGTAGCTATAGGCTGGTTTTTTGTTTGTTTGTTTTGTTTGTTTGTTTTTTACAAATTGCAATTCAAAATAATAAATCTGTCTCATGTGAGTCAAAAAAAAGAAGAAGAAGAAAAAAGTGAAGATACCCTAGGAATTATTCTATTTTTGGTAATCCAGGGTATAACAGTGAGATGACTTTTTATAACAGTACCCTCTTCCACTGTGCTCTAAAATCAACAATGAATAATACTTTTAATGTTCCTAAGAGTATAACTGAGACAGAAATGTTGTACTATTTTATATAAGATTCAATTATACCAGTTATTCAACTACAGCAAGACAAGAACCCATACCTCATATATTATGTCTTAAAACATATCCTCTTGAAACCCCTAATATTAAACCATTTCTCAAAACCATCAAAGTCTGAAATCCCTTACAATGAACAAAATATAGAATACATGAACTTTTTGGCAACAAGGCTATTTCAAATAATAGTAATTTATATATGGTAAAGCTAGTTGATCAATACTCTCTATTCCCTCTAAGTATGTTGCAGTAAAATCAAGCCATGAATTCATTTTGTTCATCTCTGTGAATTCTCATCAGTTCGGGGAACTACCAATTTTACCTATATTAATATTTGGCTCCAACTTAAAATGGAAAACCAATATTTTAGGGAAAGAAATGTGGTACTTAAATATTTTTCTCTCCCTCCCCTCCTTACAACGACTACAGTTTTGAACCTAGGATGTTCAAATTTTAAATGCAAAGGACTAGTGAAGTCCTGTCCAAAACATAGTAACAACTATATCATCTGTTGCTCTACTAATTTAACATTGTTTACTGAATGCTATCCAGGTCCTAAAGACCTGTCCATTTGGCTCAATTTTGGTTGTTTCTTGTCAATTTTATCTCCATGGTATAATACAGCTGCAGAATTAAGGCTATATGAAACATGATAGCAGAGACTATAAATTTTCCTCCAATCTCGGATTCTAATCCAGGCACATGACTCCTCAGAATAAAGAGCAACACTTCCCCAGCTACATTCTATTAAGTGAAATGTAAGCAGGAGTGATAGGTAAAAATTCCAAGTGCTCTCTTAAAGGGGAATGCCCCCTTTCCACTTCCTTGGGTACTCTGAAATAACAGCATGACAGTGGAACCTTAGCAGCCACTTTGGGTTGTGCGATAGAAGACAGAGAAAACAATGAAGCCAGATGATGAAAGGAAACAGATCTCTGATGAAACATTTGGGGAACCATGTCTTGGCTGCTTGTTTCTGCCATCTTTTATGTGAGAGAAAAATCAATCTCCACATCAATTAAACCATTGTTATTTGAGGGTTTCAGTCACATCCAGACAAATTTCTCCCAATACAAATATAAAAGTTCAATGAATATTTTTATTTTGTCTAGATATGGAATTTCCCTTATTGAAATGATGAGTACTCTTTAAAAAGAACACATAGTACCTTGCACTTGTCATTTGTTAAAATTGATCTTCCCTGGTCACCTCTTCTGAACTTTATTTAATACACTAAAATATGTTTCTAAAATAATTGGAAGAAAAACAATGAACCCTTTAAAAAATAAAATTATATATATATATATATATATATATATATATATATATATATATATGATACAAATAATGCCAAACCATTACATGCAGGCTTTTCACAGCTCCAGTGAAACATCTGGTTTTACTTAGCATTCTGAACAACACTCATTTAATTAACTCTAACCAATCACAAATTTCTAACACAATTTTAAACATGATCCAAATATCTCCCACCCCTCAATGTCTTCAAGAACTCTAGTCAGAATCAAGATTGCAACAAGATGGTGACATAGGTAAATGCCTAACTGCAGCCTCATTCAACAATTTCAAAAAATACAACTAAAATATAAAGTGGACATTATCCAGAACTACAGAAAAGTTGACTGACTAGAAATTCTACAACTAGAAGGAAAGAGAAAACCAGAAGGAAAATCAGAGGAGCTCTAAAAGCCTAAGGTACAGAGACACGGTGTGCATGTGGGGAGAGGACAGAGGCTGAGAGGAGGGGTGGCTGAGTGCCTGGCTGGAGTTCCCTAGCAGGAAGGAGATAAAAGCTCTGGACTGTGCTGAACCCCAATTCTGACTGCACTGAACCCCAGTTCTGGGCGAGACCCTGGGGTTCCAGGCTCATACAGAGGGAATCTGGGGTGAAAGGCGGAAGCTCAGGGGAGCAGTGAAAGGCAGAGTCCCAGAGTCGCACACATTGTGCACAGAGAATGGTTTGTTCACTGAGTTGCTGAGCTACTGTATTGCCCTAGCGGGAAGGAGACAAAAGCTCAGGACTGTGCTAAGTCCCAGTTCTGACTGCACTGAATCCCAGTTTTGGGCGAGACTCTGGGGCCCCAGCCTCATACAGAGGGAATCTGGGCTGTAAGGCGGAGGCTCAGGGAGCTGCAAAAGTCACACACATTTTGCGCAGAGGACAGATGGTTGATTGGGCATCTGGATTGCCCTAGCTGGAAGGAGACATAAGTTCCGGACTGCTCTTAACCCCACTTCCAACTACACTGAACCCCAGTTGTGAGCTCGTTGTGGGAGAGACTAGACTGTCTGGTAGCCAGCAAAACTCTAGGGCGCCTTTCTCTCAGAGGTGCTTGCAGGGAATACCAAAGGACACTGAGGTACACTGAGACTCAGGAATCTCAGAGGGCAGGGCTAACCAGAAGCCAAGGCTGTAGGCTCCACCCTGAAACTCTGCCCCATCCAAACTGAACACAGAAGCTTTTGCAGGTTTCCAAGTCTAGTTGAATAAGGCTGTCTCCTGACATAGACACAACTGATCCTCCGAACCTACCAACTCAGGGAAGCAGCGAAAATGCCGAGACGAGAAAACAGATCACAAACGAAAGAAATGGAGGACAAAAAGAGACTGGATATAGAGTTTAAAACCACACTTATAAGGTTGTTCAAGAATCTCCTAGAAAAGGCTGATAAAATAAATGAGACCTTTGAGGATATGAAAAGGGATCAACTAGAAATAAAGAATTCATTCTCTGAAATAAAATATATATATATATATATATATATATATATATATATATATATATATATATATATATTATACAGAGTCCTAAAAACAGAATGGAAGATTGCAAGAATCGAGTCCAAGATTTGGAACACAAAGAGCCAGAGGACACTCCTCTGCAGAAGCAAGAAGATAAGAGAATCCAGAAAGTTGAAGATAGTGTAAGAAACTTCTGGGACAACTTCAAGTGAACTAACATCAGAATTATGGGCATCCCAGAAGATGACAGAGAGAAAGATACCGAAAACATATTGAAACAAATAGTGACAGAAAACTTCCCCCACCTGGGGAAAGAAATAGACTTACATGTCCAAGAAGCACAGAGAACCCCAAACAAAAGGAATCCAAAGAGGACCACACCAAGACACATCATAATTAAAATTCCAAGTGCAAAAGACAAAGAGAGAATATTTAGAGCAGCAAGAGAAAAGCAGATAGTTACCTATAAAGGAGCACCTATAAGACTGTCAGCCGATTTCTTAACAGAAACCATGCAGGCCAGACAGGAATGGCAAGAAATATTCAAGGTGATGACTAGCAAGAACCTACAGCCAAAAATACTCTACCCAGAAAAGCTATCACTCAGAATGGAAGGCCAGATAAAGAGTTTCACAAATAAAAAAAAAAGCTAAAGGAGTTCATCACCTCCAAGCCAGAATTACATGAATTGCTAAAAGGGGTTCTTTAGGAAGAGGAAGAAAATAAAGATAAAAATTATGAACAACAATTACATAACTATCAACAAGTGAATCTAAAAACCAAGGGAAGTAAAAATCATGATGAACAACATTAATTGGTGAATAGAATCAGAGGTATGGAAGGGGAGTGGACTGATAATTGTCAGGGAAATGGGGAGTGGGGGGGGTTGGGAAGAGACTGAACATAAACTGCACCTATGGATAAGGACAATGGGGGATGGGGAAAGGGCAGAGAGTGGGATGGAAACTCGGTGGTGGGGAGCAATAGAAGGGGGGAAATGAGGAACATTTGTAATAATATTTATTAAAAATATTATTTATTAAAAAATTTATTTAAAAAAAAGAACTCTAGTCATTCTGGTGATCTATTCCTTAAAGTGTAAACAAAACTCCTCCAGTCCTATGCAGTCCAGAGACAACAGCAAGTTCCAGGAGTCCATAGAGAACTTATATTCCAATTTCTTGCTTCTGCTGACTCCCAAACTTCCACTCTGGTCTCGCTTTCTGAGGGCCATCTCTCCCTTTCTTCTAGGCTTCACTCCACACTGGACATCAAATCTAGTCTTTCTTATAAGAACTATACATGCAAGGCTGTGTGAATGCTGTAGGTCAAATGTCTGCTCATATACACCACAGAAGTTTCTTACTGCCCACCTGTTTCTACCTCTGGCCTTTACTTTATTCAGACTTCTTCTTCCCCATCTCTCCTCTCTTTCCCTCACCTCCCTGGTTCCTGAGATATCACTCTTTAGAACTCTCAAGAGACTGTCCTCTAATTCCTATGCCTTTGTTTGTGAATCAGTGTAGTCTGCTTTGATATAATCATTTATTATGGTCCAGGTTAGGGAGGGGAAAGAAGAGGGGGGAAATATTGGCTCCTTCACAATCCAAAGTTTCATTAAGGTAAAGGACAACAAATACAGACATAAATGATATAACCAATATATTCACTATAAACAGAGATAAAAATTAGAAGTATCCATTTTCTTAGCTTTAGAACAGATTGAAGTTTAAATATTCAGGGAGGACTTTCTCCTAAATAAGAAAAAAAAATGTTCATGAATGAAAGAGGTGACTACAAAACAACTATTCCCCTGATCTTCATATTACATCCTCAATTATTTTGAAAAAAAATGCCCCCATTATATAAAGCCCTCTACCTATAAAACCACCTAGGCCTTTTGTCTTTAGGACATTGCTCTTTCTACTAAATGGCATTGCTTTCCAAAGCACTTTACAGGAGTTTCTTTTCTAAATCCATTTTGATCTATTGTAAAAAAGTAGCAGGGCAACCTTTGAACAATACATCTTTTGAATTAATTGCTGATAAGGCCATCTGATTCCTTTTAAGAAGAGTATGATCAGACTGCATTTGATTTTCATGAGTAAAGAGACTAGTCTCTCATCATAAGTACCATTCACAATCCTCATATGCAGAACTAAGGATTTTTTTCTAAGCAAAATCCCAAGCATGACTTTTTTATAAAAGACATACTCCTAGAATTTTGAGAATTATTGCAGATTTTTTTTCAATAATTATCTATTGAATACCTTTTAACTACGTAGTTCCATCACAGTGGTCACTATAGCTATTTAAAAACAATAAAATCTGCTGTTATACTCCGGAGGAGAAAAAGTCAACAGAGAACATAATGAACTTCATGAGTACATGTAGTTCAGAGAGGTATCACTTAAAGCTTTATAAGGAGGTATTATCTGTGCTGAATGTTGAAAGACAAAAGGAAACAAAAGTTAGCTGGAAAAAACAATTTTTACATAGATTTAGAGGAATTAAACTTTACATACAGGTAGTTTAGAATGGCTGTAGTATTAACTGCAAAGTGAGAACCTGAAGAACTAATTCACTTTTGTATTTATTTCCTTATTTGTTTTTGTCTGTCTTGCCCATTAGCTCTATGAGAGTGGGATTTTGTCTGTTTTTTTCTCAGCACTTATAATTGGACACTATTGGTTCTCAGTAAAAATTTATTGAATGACTGCATGTCTCTAAGAGTAGCTGAGGGAGAGGTGGCTTGGCCAGGGAGAGAGAACACAAGAAAACTCGTATATACATACACTAGGAAACATGTATAAGAATGCGTATGGCAGCACTGCTCACAATAACAAAATTTTGGATATAACCCCATGTCAATCAACTAAAGAGGAGTATAAAATGTAGTATATTCACAAAATGGCCTATTATATCATAGTCACAGTACAATAACATAGATCAACTTTAACAATAATACATCTCAAAAGCATTCATACATTATGACAGCCTTTTTGAAGTGAAAATCATATCAAATAAAAATATATGCTTTTTTGGAATACATATGATAGCAATAAGTATAATAAAAAGAGAAGTAGATTCAGAATGATGGTAAGTTCAGGAAATCGGAGGAAAGAAAACAAAATGAATAGATCATATTTTAGGTGTAGATTATTCAGTGGTAATTTAGTACACTATTATATTATTTAAAATGACAAATTACCCAGGCATGGCAATGTCGATAATGTGTCATAAAATAAACACTAAGCTGCCTCAGTTCAAATAAGAAAAATGAAGGAAAAATGTGTTTCTGATCAGATGCTCTCTCCTGCAAATGGAAGAGGATGGCAATGGATATCTTGTGCTCTGAGATCTGGTCATCTGGGTTCAAATTCCAAACATGCTACTTTCTAGCTGCATAATCTTGGATTAATTTCTTGAAGTCTGTGCCTCAGTTTCTGCAACCATAAATGAGAGAACAAAAACAATACCTTCACTTTAGGGTTGTTTTAAGATAAAATTAAATATATGTAAAAGGAAGCACACAAAGTGCTAAGTAAATATTGAAATAAATCCAAAATATAAGTATTTGCTGTTGGTAGTATAAAGACAAAGTGGAAGACCCTGCATGTATGCTTAATCATTCCTGCTTCCTATAAAGACTTTGAGAACTTCAGGTAAAGTTCAAGTGAGGATATAACATGAGTTATTTTCATTTTCAAAAGGTTCTTCTAACTGCACTATTACAAAGAAGTATAATACTTTCATCAGGGAAACCAACTGATATATCATCACAATTACTATAAATAAATATGATGAAAGTCTAACCTAATACAATAGTAGGGAAGAAGGAAGAGTGAAGACAGAAATGATGAAATAGTAAGACAATATAATTTTGATACATAGTTGTATATAGAATGAAGAGTTTGGAATGACTCCCGGAATTTAGGATTGTGAGGTGAGTGAATGTTGGCACTGTTCCCATAATGAAAAAAATGTAGAAAAAGTGGATGTTTCTCACTTTAGGCACTATTGACATTTTGGCATGAATAAGCCCTGTAGAGAAAATGCAGATTTATAGGGGAAGATAATGAGGTCAGTTTAGGTGTATATGGGAGGGAGAGGAATAGAGAGAGAGAAACATCAATGGGCTGCCACCTGCATGTCCCCTACTGTGGATCAAGCCCACAACCCTGACATGTGCCCTGACCAGGAATTGAACCAGTAAGCTCTTGGTTCATGAGTGAAACCCCAACCACTGAGCCACATGGGCTGGGTCTAAGTTTGGGATATATTTGATATGTCAACTTTTAGATCTGTGGGGAATACAGGTGGTGCTTTCTAGTATAAAGAGTTGAATATTAAGAATGTGGTTAGGGATAAAAGTCTAAATTTTCAGTATAGATTTAGACTCTTGATTTATGTATTATAAATGCAGCATAGCCATGGAAGGCAGTGAATTCACCTGAAGAGGGCATGTGGGGTAAAAAGATAAAGCACTGAGGATAAAACCTAGAGATCACATTGATTCAGGAATGTGTGAAAGATAAACCAGAAAATAGATTAACTTATGTTTCTTGTCTTACTGTATTTGCTAGGATCTCCACTAGAGTGTTACATAGCAGTGATAGCAAGTTTTTCCCAAACAAAATGAGAATGCTTCAAAAATTTTCACCATTTAGAATGGTACTTCCTGGAGAATGTTGGTGGGTCTGAAGCAGAGAATGTTAAAGACCTTATTTCCAAAGAAATAAAAATTGAAATAAGTATACAGATGGAGGAATAAGATTTGGGGGGAAAAGGAAGCATACAAAAAAGAAGTATCTCTCTCCAAGAATGGAGAGAACAAAATGAGAAGGGCTTTGGTTATTTTCTAATAACTATTTCCCTTTTCATATATAATATATGGGAGGCATTTAACTCAGACTAAGTCTCATAACCATTATGCCAATACAATCAGAACAAAATTTTCACCTATAAGTTTACAAGTTTAGGGAATGGAGAGGACTTTATGCCTAGTGGCCTCAACTATTTTTTTTAAGTAGAAGGCAATCAAATGCAGACATCTTAATGAATTCAAAGTGCCCCCCCAAGGGCTAGAAATCTAAAGTCTTGCATGATAAAGATGCTCTGTGATTAAGTTAAATTCTGTGATGCTAAAATATCCTGAGACATTTGGAAACTCTCTTTAGACTGAGAATAAATAATCTTTCTGATAAAAATGAAGATGGTGAAATACAAGATCCAGCATAGTATAGGCCAGGGACTGACAAACTACAGTAAGCCCAATTCCCTGCTTCTCTGCAGTAGGGGCCTGACTTGAGCCTGCTAGCACTAGTAGCACAGGGAAACAAACTGGACATCCATCCTGTGTCCCACACTCCACCCCCACACCTGCCTTACCAGCCAGCTCGGAGCCTAAGTCTGCCCAGGTCAGCACAGGTTACCACCTGAATGTTGGTGACTTCACTGTTAGCATCAAGTGGTGAAATCTTTGTCCAGGAGACCCCTCACCACCAGGCCGCACCCCTCAAATCAGTTACTCTTCTCACAGCATAGCAGCTGGGTTCCAAGATTGCCCAACACCAGACAGCCCATTCCAGGCAAACAGCGGGAAGCAGTGCGGGTTTTCTCCTGAGGTATATAAGCATCTTCTGCTTTACCCCTCGTCCCTTTGAAACCTGCAATATTGACTCTCTAACCCCGAAAGAGTTTGCTGATCCTTGGTATAGGATCAGCAAACTCTTGGAAATTGAGTAAAGGGAGGAGTTGAGAATAATAATTTCTCTTAAAGAAAATTGTGTTCATTTATCTAACTAAGAAAAAAGTATTTTTCTTCCTAGGCAAGTCAATTTACCAAATATAAACAATATGACTTTATCACAATTAGGGTAATTCGGGGTTTCTCCCCTGGGCACCATGGACATCTTGGTTTAAATACTGTGTGTTGAAGGATGTTAAAGGAATTCCTGGCCTCTAACTCCTAGTGCAAGTAGCAACACCCTGCCTCCTCACAGTGCAGCAGTGGCAGCCAAAAATGTCCCCAGACATTGCCAAATATCCCCTGGGGATGGGGGCAAAATCAGGGACCTTGGCTTGCTGGCTGTAGTTTGTCAATCCCTGGCCTACACTATGCTGGATCTTATATTTCACCATCTTCATTTTTATCAGAAACTACAGGAGTAATTAGAAGATAGTAAAATCCCCTAGACCTGCCCCTTCCTATTCTATCAGTATTTTAGTTTTGTAAAAATTACTTCATCACTTCTGGGAAATTATCTTAATGGTGTTCTTCCCTTGATCTTATGGGAATTTTATTCACCGGGATGTCTGTGTCAGAATCTTCTCCTGGCGATATGCATGGGGAGGGAAGGATGTGGGGGCAGGCGTTAGAGTATGAGGGCAGAGAGAGGGAGAGCACCCAGCCCGTGAAAAGGATGGAAACATGAAAACCAGGGAAGGGACCTAGGAACCAAAGAGCTGCTGTTATCCAGCACCCTTAGGGAGTCCAAAGGTTTGGCAAAGACAAACAGGCCAGAACCATGGATTCAATCAGGGCAGCAGAGCCAAGGGGATGATGGCAAGCACCACACACATACATGGGAAACTGAACAAGACAGTTGTTTTGGAAGCCCTCCTTGCCTGTGGCTTTTATTTGTAGCAACCCTATGGGATCTGAAGTGCTGAGTAAAGTTGAAAGAGCCAGAGAGGATATAGGCATGCATATCTGCCCTTATCTTAGCAAAAGGAAGTAAAATTATGCATACTGATATCAATGCAGAAGATGGATCTGTTAGTGGGTCACCTGTGTTAAAAGAAGGCAACCTTCACTTCCTAAAGCTTCGGGTTGTCTGGCACCTACAGACCAGAAAGTCCACGCCACGTGAGGATGACACATGCACAGCGAGGGGCTCTGACCAGAGAGGGACTGGAGCCAGAAAAGCTTGGAGCGGGAAGGCCTTCCTATAGCTTCGCCCCCCACCGCTGCTGAGCATCTTTGTTTAGTCTCTTTTCTGCTAGATCACATTTGTGTTGGTATTCAATGTCCACTTCTCCCCTTCTCCACCAGGTCTCACCAGACAATCCCCTCCAGACTCTGGTTGCTTCTGTCACTGTAGCCACTTTCTCACCACCTGGTAGTAATGGACTGGACTCCAAATGTGTTTTTGAGAATAAGTTTTTTTTTTTCCTGTACATCTTCAGTACATTGCCCCCTGTCCCTCTTATGTTTATGGGAGTGACTTTTCCCCGCATAATTCCCTAATGTGACTTGGACAGGTGTCTGCGGCATGGCAGGCACTCGGTAAATGCTGCCCACCTGCCTGGCCACTCAGACAAGGACTCATCCCCGGCATATTAACGACAGGATGTCTTTTGTGATGGCATAGTTGTTGTGTTATATCCATGCTGGAAATTCTTTGAGTCTCTGTTGGTCTCTGCTTCATTATCTCTTTTTCTAAAGGCTTTATCAGTCAGACACACAAGAATTCTAACCACATCTTTTCCCCTAGGAACAAGAATATGAGCAAGTTAGAAAAATGCACAGAATTTTCCCTAAGAGAGTCTAAGAATAAGAAGAAATATTAACTGAAATGGAGAGAAGTAAATGGAAAAGAAAGAGAGGGAGACAGATAGCAGAACAATAGCATTTATTTTAATGGCTTGCCCTTGAACAACCTGGACCAATTTGTACTTGTCTTAATGAGACACCATAGACTCCTTGTCTCTCTGACAGCGGTGGCTATTGCCGTGTGTGGTAACTACAGTATCTCTGTATGTACATGCAATAAAAAAAGAAACACAATGATCACTCTCACTGTTTAATCCTTAATGTTCCCCCAGAATAAATCTTAGGAAATGTTCCAGAACAAGTTAATTGATCAGGTACTTTTGGAAACACCGTTCCCCGTAGACACATCCGGCACATTAACATTGTTTATCATATACTTCATGCCCCCACCTTGTTTTTGTTGACCCTGAAACCCTTCCATCCTATCACTCATTTCTAGTCCATTGCCATCCTAAGAAACACAGCTCAGCATCGCAAGGAGAGGTTAGAGAAGGACAGCAGTAGCAGCCAGAAGCCACTATCCAAAATGTATCTCCCCTCTCTTCCTGTAATCTTACTAGGGGGCATGAGACCACCGGATGGGCCAGCTTCCCTCTTCCCCAAAGCAGAAGCTTTTTGTTAGCGGGCACAGCTAGGAACAGAGATGATAAAATGCACTTTCTTGCTCCCCTGTGCCTTTTGGAGGAGTCCAGAAGGAAGCCTGAGGCCAGCAGGAGGGCCGTGTCCAGTGGTGCCTCTGGGATCTAGGTGGGGCTTGGCATCCAAGAGGCTACGCCAAGTCAAAAGAGAATCTTGAAAGAGAAGTGGGAGAGAGGGCACTGGTTTGTTGTCCTTTCTGGTAAAAACAATGACGGCAACAAACCAGAATGACCTCCCAGGCCGGGAGACTCACTGGGCTTCCTTTTGGCAAATTTCATTCTGTTTGGAGCCCTTGAGTGACAGTTGCAGGATGAGAAACAGAAAGAGACAAGTCATGACAGCCATTCTTTTTCTTCCTTCTGTAACATAAGCTCCAAGTCCTGCGGAAAGGCCAGGACTTATACTGTGACTCTGTGCTGTCTGCTGTTAATGAGGCCTCCAGTGACATTTCCCTGCCAGACAGTGGGTCATACCTGGGGCACCCCTGATCATTTCCAGCATCTGACCCCACCTTGGGGGAACCCTGGTCCCGGCAGGTCTGCTAATCATGGCAGAGTGAGTGGCTGGGCTAAAAGGCCCTGGATTATTGGTGTGTTGGCCATGCCAGCTAACAGAGGGGAGCTTTATGCAGATACCCATCCGAGCGATTTTGAGGGCAAGATGTCTGTGCAAAGAAAGGTGCAGGATCTCTGGAAGCTTCTGCATCCTTTTGCAGCTTTTGTGCCATTTACAGGGCTGAACGTGCCATCAAGGCTTGTCCAAGGCATTTGCTGACAGACATGCCATCCACAGGTGGGCTAAGCCCGGCTTCATCTCGGATCTAAGCTGCATGGGAAACAAGACCACCTTGTTACCAAGACTGATTTATTTGGTTCCCCAAAGCTGTCACCAGAAAAGCCTCTGAGAAGTGTACGCTCAGAAGACACCTCCCAAGACAGCAGTGGTTGGGGCTTCCCACCCTCCCCCCCTCCCCGGAGAGCCTCCCTAAAGGCTAATACATGCGGCTCTGCCCAGCCACCCGTGTCACCCAGGCACTGGCTCTTTGATGTGCTCCATGTTCCACTCTCCTTTTCTTTATTCGGCTCAGCATATCATTACATTCCAAGCAAATACTACTTTGCTGACTATGATTGATCCCCACTTATTTCATCCTGAATGCAAAGTAGTTGGTTTCAAGTATGGTTCATTCTGCTCGGTGAACTCATTATAAAGTCAAGCTGAATATCTCACAGATGTGAAGCACCTTGCCTTTGAGGTTCAGCAATCTAATTTGGAATCTCATTATAGACCTTCCACTGGTGGTGGGCACCGGGGCAACTACCTGGCTGGGGTTTTCCTGCCCATCACATAAAGGAACTGTCATCTCAATACCGGCGCACTAAAATACTCCCCGTTTTGGAAAATAGCTTATTTATCCCTCCACAAATGCCTGTTGGCGCTGATGAGAGACTATTCCTTTGTAGGCAGATTTATTAAGCGTCTCGGGAGGCCAGGTACTGGAAGAGACAGCTCGCAGCTGCTTGCTTCCTATCTATTTAGTAGGCTTCTCTATGCATCGCATGTTACATTTCTGAAGTTCACAGCACAGCTGTCATTTTGCTAAGATTCTATATACCAAGACTCTTTGCATGGAACTGTAATGTAGTCTAACTTGGGGAGAATCTGATTTCTGATGTCGCTATGGTGGATGAAGGGAGAATTGAGGTTGAAATGAAAAGTTAGTTTTATTTGCAGAGAGATACATTGATTCTGAAAGATTGGTGCATTCATTTTTTTCCATCTATTTGGTGCTTTCAAAACCAATGAGCATCCAAGGTTCCTTTCTAGTTACTAATGAAGTTTTTATTTCTCCACTTTCTATTTCAAAACTTCAGTAAGAAAGAATATTTGCTCTTTCCATTGCAATTGTTTTCAGTCCCCTACAGAGCAGACCAATTTTAAAAAGGACTGCAACTTTGTTTTTTTGTGTGTGTGTGCTTTGTTTTTGTTTGTTTGTTTGCTATAAAAGAATACATAGCTTTCTGAATTCGCAGAAAAGGAAAAGTAAGCTGATGGTGTCTATTTATATTAATGAATAGAGATTTGATAATGTAGTTATATCCAGCAACATATACAGATATTTTTCTTGCATTTTTTGTTCAGAAAAAAAACACAAAACAGTTTTCTAGCATTACATCCTACTTCCTGATTTCTCAGTTTGACCTAAGAAAGGGGTTAGCAAGCTTGAGTGCACTGGCCAATCCATCCACTGCCTCTCTTTGTACATGCAGTTGTTTGGAACACAGTCACACCTACGTATTTATGCATATTTCTACTGCAGAGCTGGGGGTGCAGGTTTAAGTAGTTGTAAGGGACACTATGTAGCTCATAGAACCTAAAGTGTATACTCACTTCCTCTTTACAGGAAAAGTTCTGTCGCCTCTGAAATGTAGAAAAAGGAATCTTACTGCTTCTATTTAATTCATGTTTAACAAAGCATGTGTTTTGAAAATAATTTCCATCAGAGTAACTGGGATTGCAATGAGCATAAAATATGAATATGATCCCGCTGGCCATTTGAGAAAGCTGAATGAACCTTAAAACTCTGCTATTTATATCACCCCTCACCCCCCCAAAAAAAGACCTTTAAGTGGAACAGTCAATTAATAGCAAAAATCTGATATAATTTGTTTATAATTTTGACTTTTTGAGCTGGAAAAGCTCCTCCTCCACTGACTTTTAATTTCCACACATGGATTGGGAAATTATTTTATTTTTATTATATTACATTTGGGTCAGACACATTACTCATAAAATGTGGGATTTGGAATAAATGGTATTAAAATGTTATGGCATAACCACACTATAAAAGTTGTCTTATAATCTGTATTTCTAAGCTTTGGTCCTGCCTTCTGATAGTTTCCCTTTGGTTGTTATGATCCTTTAGAAAGTAGTGGTAGCTTTGGTGATGGCAGAACATAAGGGTTGGCATGTATCACACAACATTGTATAGTTGGGAGGATGCCAACCATCCATGACTATTGCCTCCTGCATTCTAATCTCAGACCAGGAGTTATATGCTCCTATTCGAGTATGGTTATAATAAAGCAATGAGATTGGATGGATGGATGGATGGATGTTTGGATGGATGGATTGATGGATGGATATACATGATAGATGATGATGATGATGATGATGATAGATAGATAGATGATAGATAGTTAGATAGATAGATAGATAGGTAGATAGATGATAGATAGGTAATAGATAGGCAGATACAGAGAGAGAGAATATGTGTTTAAAAATGCAGATACAAGTTCTGCCTCTGCATTTACCTTAGCCAAGTCAGGTAGCTCTTTGAAGTCTCAGCAATCTAAAAATAATAATGTTTTATGAAAATCTCATTAAAATTTAAGAGCATATGTGATAATAGGTCTTAAAGTAAGTTTATATTTATAAAATGATTACTGTGATAGGTCTAAAATTTACTTTTTACATAGAAGTCCACAACATTTCCCTAGCCCAAGAAAGAAAATTCTGGCATCACCCGACCCAGCCCTTTTCCTCCTCCCTGCTTTAAACAGAAGGAAGTTTGTGCGGCTGCTGTTAGAACAGGTTAACATGCACTGTAAAGAGATTGAGTGGGGGATGAGAGAGGTAGGGAAGGACAAATAGTTTGGAGTGGAATTTAAGTCTGAGATCTGAAGAGTGGTTTCTACAATGTAATGGAAACTGAGAGGAAGGAATTTAGAGTTCTCATAAGTGCTGCTCAGGATGATGTATTGGGCTATTTTTCCTAGTCTAAAAAACACAACTTAAAGATTTGTTATTTCAAAATTTATTGGTTGCTGGAATTTGTTTCTTCCTATTGGAAAATACCAATAGAGACTGAACTTCATGATTCATCTAGGCTTTTAAAGGTGTATTATGCATTATCATTAGGAGTCTCTGGTAGTTTGCATGGTATTACTCTTAGGGAACCCTAACTTTATGCAAGTGAGTGATTCAAGGTGCTTTCAAGGTATATATTGAAGACTGTATCTTTTTAAAATATATATATTTCATTGATTTTTTTTACAGAGAAGAAGAGAGAGGGATAGTTAGAAACATTGATGAGAGAGAAACATTGATCATCTGCCTCTTGCACATCCCCCACTGAAGATGTGCCCTCAACCAAGGTACATACCCTTGATAGGAATCAAACCTGGGACCTTTCAGTCTGCAGGCAGATGCTCTATCCACTGAGCCAAACTGGTTTTGGCAATTCTGTCTCATTTTAAAAGCCCTTATCCAAAGTCAGTTAGAAATTCCAATCATTTGTATTTGTTATACAATGGCAGAGGATCATTTCTAGTAAGTAACAGTTAAAATATTAGTTCAGAGATTTTCAAACTTGGGAGGTGAGGGGTGTGTTTGTGGAGTGTGATGAGAGTATAGTCAAAACAAGAATCTTATTTTTAAACTCTTAAACAAAACTAAAGAGAATTCAAAACACTTCTTGTCTGTTGGTGATAAGTAGACTACAGAACCATAAAGAATGAAACATTTTAAAATAGAAAATAAATAAAAAAGAGATATTGAGCTTGTCAGTCACAAAAAAGAACTCCAAGATTGAGTTAACATGATGGTAAACAGGTCCTGGAGTATTTGAAGGAAAAGTGGAAGTTTAATGGAGGAAGAAAAAAATATTTTTGAGCACCTACTAAGTGCCAAAAATATGTTCTACATAGATTTCCCAATTTAACCTACCCACTAACCCTCTAAAGTAAGCATAATGATCATTATTGTATAGAAAATAAGTTGAAGATTAGCAACCAAATCAGAGGGGTAAGATCTGTTCCCAGGTATCTTCGGTTCAAATCCTTGGTTATGCCAAGCTGTCTTCCACACCTGGCCTCAAGGTGAGACAGTAAATAACCCAACTTCAAAGCCAGCTGGGAGCCCAATGCACCAATTTTATAGATGAGACTCTGGAGAATTAAGTAACTTTTGGAGTCACATAATTAATTAATGGCTGCCCCCAAATTGTCATTTCTGAATCACCTTTTTGTAACACTGCAGGTCAGTGAAGTTAGGCAAATTGCACCTGGAAACTGGCCCCTAAGGACACTGGAGAGGGCTCATTGGCTTCAACTAATGATTAAGTTTCTTCTCCTCCTTTATCCTCCTCAAATTGGAAAGATTCTTTCCAAAAATCAGGACTTTTTAAAAAACGTCGCGGGACACAGGAAAAATTGTTAGAAATCGGGACTGTCCTCCCAAAAGCCGGGTGATCTTCCTCCTCCTCCTTCTCCTTCTCCTCCTCCTCCTCCTCCTCTTCTTTTTCTTCTTCTTCTTCTTCTTCTTCTTCTTCTTCTTCTTCTTCTTCTTCTTCTTCTTCTTCTTCTTCTTTCCATTGGCATCTTCTAGTAATCTTGCTATTTTTTACTGTTTTCTATAGCAAACAAATATAGCCAAAAGGATGACATTTTTTTCTATTGGGAAAGAAAAGCCAGCCCTTTTCATTTCCTATGACTACTATGACAAAAACAAACAAACAAAAAAAAAAAAAAAACACCACAAACTTAATGGCTTAAAACAACAAAAGTATTCTCTTGTAATTCTGAAGCGCAGACATACAAAATCAAGGTGTTGGCATGGGTCATATCTTCTGGCAGCTCTGAGAGAGAATACATGCCATGTTTCTCTCCTAGTTTCTGGTGGCTGTCGGCAGTTCTTAGTGTTCTTGGCTTGTCTTTGTCTTCATCTTTCCCTGGACTCTGTGTCTGTCTTTTGTGTGTGTGCGTGTCTCCTATAAGGACATTTGTCATTTGATTTAGTGCCCAACCTAAGTCTAGGATTATCTCATTCTTAACTGAACTACATCTGCAAAGACTATTTCTAAATAAGGTCACATTCATAAGAACCAGGTAAGTTATTTCATTTCCTTTTTTAGTTTGCCTAGCTTTTTTTCCTTCTTCTACTCTTTCTGGATCTACATTTTTCCTACAGTATTTTTTTGAAGACTTTTCTTTTATGTCATACCCTTGAGGTCTAAAATGGCTTTCTGTATTTAACATTTATCTATCCTAATAAAAGAGTAATATGCTTATTAGGCCGGGAGACCTTCCAGGCAAAGCCAGGGGCTTGGTGGGCCTTCAAACTGCCCCCCAAAAGCTCTCAGCTCCTTGCCCAAACCAGCCAAGCCCCCCAGCAGGGACCCTCCCCATGGGGCATGGCCAGTCTGCAAGCTGCCATCAGCCCCTTGCCCAGGCTGGCCATGCCCCCAAGTAGGGACCCTCACCCCTATGGGGCATGGCCAGCCTGAAAACTGCCCTCAGCACCTGACCCAGCCTGGCCATGTCCCCAGCGGAGACCTCCACCACAATGGGGATGTGGCCAGCATACAAAAGGCTCTCAGCCCCTCACCCAGGCCAAACATGCCCTCCAGAGGGGACACTTACCTGATTGAGGGCATGGCCAGCCTGAAAACAACCCTCAGTCCCTCTCTCAGGCTGGTCTCACACCCAAAAGTAACTCTGCCTGCAAACTTCCCCAGCCCCTAACTAAAGCCAGCCATGTCCCCCAAGGGGATCCCCACCCTGATCTGGGACCCTCTTTAGTGCATACCAGCCAGCCCCCACCCATGTACCAGGCCTCTATATATACTAATAAAAGGGTAATAAATATGATAATAAGATTGAGAGACCTTCTGGACATCCTTTCGGACAAAGCCACGGTATCAGGACCCAGGCAGAGGTTGTTAGGGGCGATCAGGAGGCAGAGGAGGGCAGTTGGGAACAATAAGGCCAGCAGGAGAGGGCAGTTGGAGGCTAGCAGGCCAGCAGGGTGGGGCTTGTTGGGGGCAAGCAGACTGGCAGGCAGAATGGTTAGGGGGGATCAGGCAGGCAGGCAGGTGAGAAGTTAGGAGCCAGTGGTCCCAGATTGCAAGAGGGATGTCCCAGATTGGAGAGGGTGCAAGCTGGGCTGAGGGACACCCCCCCACCCCACCCCCACATACACACTGCATGAATTTCATGCACCAGGCCACTAGTCAGGGAATAACTACCTTTTCAACAAATGATTTGGGACAATGGTATAACCATTTGCAAAAGGATGAATGTAGATGCTACATCCTTCATACCACACACAAAAATTAACTTTATGTAGATCTTTATGACTTTGGATTAGTAAACAATTTTTAAATATGACTTTCAAATCACGAAGGTCAAAAGAGAAGACTGAAAAGTTTGACTTCATTAAAATGAAAAACTTGTGTGCTTTTACAATCAAGAAGTAAAAGGAACTCTAACCGGTTTGGTTCAGTAGATAGAGAGTCAGCCTGTGGACTAAAGCATCCCTGGTTCAATTCCAGTCAAGGGTTTGTACCTTAGTTGCAGGATTGATCGCCAGCCCTGATTGGGGCTTGTGTGGGATGCAGCCACATCAATGTTTCTCTCTCTCTACCTCTGTCTTCCTTACACTGTCTCTAAACATCAATGGAAAAAATATTATTGGGTGAAGATTAATATAAAAAGTTAAAGGACATTTTACAGAATGAGAGAAAATAGTTGCAAAACATATATCTACAGGGACTTGTAACCAGAATATATAAAGAATTCTTACAACTCAATTATAAAGACAAATACTCCAATAAAAAATGGGCAAAATATTAGAATGACATTTTTTCTTTTTCCTTTTTTAAGTATATTTTATTGATTTTTTACAGCAAGGAAGGGAGAGGGATAGGGAGCTAGAAACTTTGATGAGAGAAAAACAACAATCAGCTGCCTCCTGCACACTCACACTGGGGATGTGCCCGCAACAAAGGTACATGCCCTTGACCAGAATCGAACCTGGGACCTTTCAGCCTGCAGCCAACACTCTATCCACTGAGCCAAACCAGGGCTAGAATGATATTTTTCTAAAGGAGATATCAAAGTATCCAATAAGCACATTAAAAATGTTCAACATAATTTGCCATTAGAGAAATGCAAATCAGAATCATGAGATACTACTTGACAAGCACCAGAACAGCTATAATAAAAAAAGGCAGATGATAATAACAAGTGTTGACAAAGAAGTGGAAGAACTGGAATCCTCATACACAGTTGGTGGGATTAAAATGATGCAGCCACTATGGCAAAGAGTTGGGTGGTTCCTCAAAAAGTTCATAGTTGGCATATGACTAAGCAATTGCACTCCTAGGTATCTATTCAAGAGAAATGAAAACACAACTGCATGCAAAACTTGTACATGAATGTTTCTAGCAGCATTATTCATAATAGCCTAAAATAAAAATGCCCTGAATGTCCCTTAAGTGATGAATGGATAAATAAAAGTTGTATATCCACACAATGGCATATTTATCCTATATAATAAAGGGCTAATATGCAAATTGAATTAATGGCAGAACAACTGGTCATTATGACATGCACTGACCAACCAGGAAGCAGGCACTCAATGCAGGAGCTTCCCCTGGTGGTCAGTGTGCTCCCACAGGGGGAGCATCCTTCAGCCAGAAGCTGGGCTCATGGCTGGTAAGTGCAGCAGCAGTGGCAGGATCCTCTCCTGCCTCCACAGCAGCACTAAGGATGTCCAACTGATAGTTTCAGCTTGCTCCCAGGGGGTGTGGGCTGAGACCATCAGTTATACATCACCTGAGGGCTCACAGACTGCAAGAGGGCACAGGCCAGGCTGAGGGACACCCTCCATGAGTGCACAAATTTCATGCACCAGCCCTCTAGTATTAAAATCATTACATGCAAGTATGTAAAAGGAAGTAGAGGTGACACTTAAAGTTAAATTATGACCCCTAATTGGTGTAGCTCAGTTAGTTGGACATAGCAGGTTTGATTCCTCATCAGGACACATGCCTGGGTTTCAGGCTTGATTCCTGGTAGGAAAGGAATAGGAGGCAGCCAATCAAAGTTTATCTCTCACATTGATGAATTCACATTTATCTCTCTCTTTCCCTCTCTTTTCCTCTCTTTCTAAAAAAAAAGCAATATAAATATCTTTAAGAAACTATGAAATCAAATATTTCAAAAGTAGGTGATATATCTAAATATTTCACTACATTCATAACTCGCAATATGGCTTATCCTAATAGCATATAAACAAGAAAAAATAAAGAGAAAAGTTAAATGTCTTTGCCAAATATCATGTAATTTTGTCCTCAAAATATTTTCAGGAGCACTTAAAAAGAAATGAATAATATAATTTAAAAATATAAATAGATGATTATATTGGACTACAATAAGAACAGATGTTTTAATTTATGTAGAATCATACCCCATCTGGTAAACAGTAAAAATGTCTCGACAACAACCCACAAATGAAATGTTGCTAATACAGTGAGGATAGTGGGGATTGAATAGAAGTCAATTTTACTGGATTACTTCATAAAATGCTTAAAGGCTATAAATATACATAGAATAATGTCACCTCTTACAGTAATTATCATTCCAAGAATATTTCTAAAACGTTAGATGTTGCAGCTGACCAGTTGCATGATAAATCACACTATCAATAACAGTAGCTAAATTAAACAGTTCATTTTCTTCCAGAGAACCTGTAGACATTCACCCTTGAGTGGTTATATAAGTTCATTGAAACATGTATTCTATTTTCAATATAGTGAAGATGAGCACCAGTAAGAGAATAAAATTAGAGACATCCTGACACCCCTTTTGCTTGTGAACAGTAGGCAGATCTACCAGGAACATTTGATTTATGTCAGTTTGCCTTATACCTGGGTTTCATTGTGCTAACTATTTCCAATCTTTTCAGCTACGAATTGCTGGCTACTAATATAAACTAGCTGCATTTTTCCAAGTTGAATTATTACCAGAAAAGTTTTCTAAGAGGACTAGAACTGGATCTTTCCAAACATAGTCTATTATTCAGCCTTTCTACCACTTGCATCTAAGAGCTGTATTTCCACCACATTTCTTGTACCTTTTTTTAGCTGCTCTATGGAAACCCAGTTCCACTTTACTTACTCAATCTAACGGGAATAAAGGCCAGCAAAGATCCCCTGAAGCACAAAGAAATCTGTTAAAAATTAAATGAATCATACTCAAGTATGAGCATATTCATGCTTGGAACAATAAAAGACATTCTTGAGTTTGTGAGAGGCTATCTTAAATGCAGCCAGAAATAAAGTGAAGAGGGAAGACTGTAATTATAAGAATATGTTATTAGTCTAATTTTTAAATATATGTTCTAAGAATTAGATTTAAGAGGTAATATAGTCACACAAAAACATTCCACCCCACTCCCCAGTGTTCTATTTATAATACAAGTTTGTTTTTTGTTGTTGTTGTTGTTTTGTTGTTGTTTTTTTTAACAAAACCTTTTTCATAGATTAGTAGAAATTATACAATTCAAATTGGCCAAGACAATGAACATGAAAAAATTTGACTTAAGTGTTCTTTTATTTTTAGTGTGTGTGTGTGTGTGTGTTTACCTATATTGAGTCCATAAAGACTCTGAAAATGTGAAAAAAGGCAAGATCATTAATGTTCCATTAGAGTAAATAAGTCCTGGTCTTATAAGAG
This sequence comes from Vespertilio murinus, assembly GCA_963924515.1. Lineage (NCBI taxonomy): Eukaryota > Metazoa > Chordata > Mammalia > Chiroptera > Vespertilionidae > Vespertilio > Vespertilio murinus. The sequence goes on from OZ004707.1 coordinate 74,415,597, forward strand.
ATAATTTAATTTAAAAATATCCATATCCATATTACCTTTGAAAATTATGTCAAACAATATCACTTTCCTGCTTAAAAACCTTCAATGGCTCCCACTGCATTTAAAATAGACCCCCAATTCTTGGTCCTGAATGATCTGGCTTCTGTCTGCAGGTCCAATTCCATCTCCCACACCTCCCCTTACCATAGAATTACTTCAAAACATTCCTAAAATATACCAAGCTTTTTCCTGCCTTGGAATTTTGTTGATCCTACTCTCCAGAATAGCAGTTGCCAACCTTTACCACACAAACCACTAAATTAAAAATTTTAAATCCCATGGACCACTAATATGATTTTAAAAAAAGATAAATACATTTGTAAAATAATGATCAGAGGACTTCCATTTTATTAATATGAAATGCACCTATTTATTATAACAACGTTATAAATACTTATTTAATCACTAGTGGCCCAGTGCATAAAATTTGTGCATAAAGGGGGGGCGGGTTCCTCTCAGCCTAGCCTGCACCCTTTCCAATCAGAGACCCCTTGGGGACTTCCCCCTTGCAATCTGAGACTGCTGGTTCCTAATGCTCACCTGCCTGCCTCTGTCTGCCTGATTTCCCCTAACCCCTTTGTCTGCCTGTCTAAGCACCCCTAACTGCTTCTGCCTGCCTGCCTGCCTGCCTGATCACCCCTAACTGTCCTCCCCTTCCAGCCTGATCTTGTCCCCAACTGCCCTTCTCCACTGGCCAATTTGTTTCTGATTGGTTAGTTTCTATGCCAGTCAGTGTCAAAAGCTCTGTCTCCTAGGCAGCCATTGGTTCTTCTTACTTCACCCAGATTTGGTTCTGATTGGTCAGTTTCTATGCCATTCACCTTCTCTGCGCCTATCAACAGGGCCTGATCGTTGGAAGCATGGAGAAATGGAGGCCTGGCTGTTGACTAGATTGGGAGAGAAAGAGAGAGACAAGTGCTGATCAAAAGCTGCCACATAAGCAATAGATCAGTCCTTGCTTCTCTCTTCAGGCCTCTCTCTGGCCCTGATTTGTAGCCCTCTCAGCAGTCAGTGCTGGGGCACAGTACCTCTAGCTCTGACTGCAGGACTGACTTCCGATTGGTCGAGCCTCAGTTGTTATCGGCCCTTATGACACAGGGTTTTTATATATTAGGATAAAATCTTCAAAAGTTGTTTAATTGTAATGAATTTATTAAAATAAGTTTAATTCTTACAAAATAATTGAAGCTTATTTAATTGTTACACATTTTTAGAGTGTGATATTTGCTCCTGTTTGCTTGAAATAAGTTTATGGATTTTTGGCTCCAATGACACTACTGCAAGATATGGAATGTATTTATTTCAGGCTAAGACGGGTTTTAATTGCTGTGACAGATGAGAATGTTTTTTTTTTCACACAAATATGTTGTTGAAAATTAAATCAAAATTGTTATTGTTTTTTCACTCAGCAATGTGTATTTAATTTTAATGGAGATCCAAAAATGAGGTCTCCATAAGGATGAATGGAATTTAGCTTTGAGACTGTCATAGGATGATAGATTGATGAGGCCTTCTTTTTCATTCATGCATAAATTGCTATCTTCAATGCTTGCTGCAAATGGACCTATTATCCACATATTACCATGTCTGGGATTTTCTTTCTTTGTGTAAGAACGACCAAAAGATTCTGAGTGATTGTAAGTGCTGTTGAACCATGGTTACCACCTACCGGTTGACATCTTTCTCTCTTATATATTTGTCAAAGCTTGAAAATATTTGCAGATCGTCTTCAATCAACCATGTTTGCCAAAGTAATATTTTCTTTTGAAAAGCATCCATTTTTACTTCGTAGTGTGAGCATCTGCTTAAGTTGTCCTTGCAAGGATATGTTTAGTTCATTTAATAGTGAAAAAATATCTTCCAGGTATGCAAACTTGGATACCCACTCATCGTTGAAGAGTTCTTGTCATTTCAAATTATTTGGCCGATGGAAAAGTATTTTGACTTCTTTGAGCAGGGCAAACAGTCGGGTTAGTATCTTGACTACCATCTCGACAACCATCTCACCTCAGCATGGGGAAGAAGGTAAGTATACTGGGAACCCCTTTCTTCACAAAGTACCTCAGATATTTGAGAATTGAGCACTTTGTGTCAAATTTCATTTATAATTTTAATAACATCTGATAATACTTTATGTAGTTCCGGGGACATTTTTTTTTCTGCCACAAGATGCTCAATAAAGCAGTGTGTAGACAAAATGTCTGGGTGACCACCTTTTCACCTTTTCAAGAATCCCTGAAAGATGTCCAGTCATGTTTGCAGCACTGTCTGTACATACATATCCTAATACATTTTTCCATGCAGTTCTGTGTTCCAGGAAATAATTATTAAGTGCTTCAAAAATCTCAGACCTTGTTGTTCCACCTGGCAAGTTGAGTGAACAAAGTACCAGTGGTTCTTCTGGTAACTCTCATTCATACTCAGCCCTCACAAAACAAAGGAGAAGTTCCTTGTTACTTACATCGTTGATTCATCAAGTTGAACAAAATAAAATGGTGAATTTTTATAACTTGATTTTCAATATCTTCAGCCTTGTCTTCAATTCTGCATTTGACAATGTTAGTGGGCATAGGAATTGCTTTCAGTTTGTGGACAGCCTGCTTTCCCAAACCCCCTTCACAGGCTTGTGACATGCAAGGCTTAATTAATTCTTCTCCAAGCATATAAGGCTTTTTATTATTAGAGGTCTGAAGTGTTATCAGATAAGAAGCCTTTAATAAGGATTTATCTCAAACAGTCATTTTGTTAGAGCAATTAATTGTTTTTGTATATTTCAGGAATTCTTTGAAAATATCGTGTTTTTTTGTGTTTTTTTTTGTTTGTTTGTTTTGATTGCAATTGTCTTTCAAGTTTCAAAGGTTCGTGGTTATCATTGGATAAACTTTCAGAACCCAAAACACAAAGTGTCCATGGATCCAGCTCACTACCAGGTTCTTGAACCAATCCAAATTTCAAGGAGTTCAAATCATGGTTTTTTTTATACTTTTTTCTTGTCTCTGCCTCCAGTTCAAATGTTCTTCCTAGTGGTGCCTGACGAGGACTGTGGAGACTCTAACTTGTTGATCAGCTCACAGCTAAGTGAACTACACATATTATCATTGTTACTATTACCACTAGTTACATGATCTTTTGTATTACTAAAGAAATGCAAAATATCCCTTTGCTTTTTTCACTCATTGTATATAGGTTTATTTCATTTGAATCTAAAACCAAACAAGAAATGATAGGTATTAAACTCAACCTATTTGATGCCATTAAACATAACCATTCAAGAAAATACACAGTTACATACAATACACAAATAAAATAAAACAATCGAATGAGAATCAGTAATCATGGAGCAAGTGAGTGCTGCGATGGTCGAAACACAATACTGAAGCCACTTGCAGCCTCTCTTGCTTCCCCCTCTCTAATTACTAGAAAGCGAGATTCACAAAATGTACCAGATTCTAGTATATTTCATGAATTTAGTGCAATGTAGAGGGGATAATTGTCATAAATAAAATAATTTTAGACTTTTGTTTTATTATTATTTATTAGAATTAATAAAACATAAAAAAATCTAAATAATATCCAAATTTTTCTACAGAACACTAATGGTCCATTGATGCCTGCTACTCCAGAATGTTCTCCTTGGTGAGCCCACGGATACCCCCAGAGTGACACATTTTTATCCTCCAAATACCCACTACAAAGGCCTGCTCTTACACATTACCTAATGAAATTCTCCCTTCCTGAGAAATTCTCTTATCCCATCGCCCTGTTTGTTTGCCATATAGCATGAATCACAATTTGTAATTAATTTGCTTGTCTGTGTTTTCTATTTATTGTTATTCTCCCACCCTTGGGATACAAATTCCATTAGATCAGGAACTATGTGTGTTTTGTTCTATTTGCTTCCCTGGCACCCCGGAACAGTACAACTACAATGTGCTGAACAAAAGTCCTTTAAAAGTTCTCAAAGAACTTACAGTCTGAAGGGAAGAGAGGATGGAAGCACAACTAGAATAAGAGGGAAGTTTGAAAACGTTAAAACTGTGGGGAAGCAAAATGTAAGAATTGGGGATGGAAATGAAATAAGTAGTGACGATCTGTATAGTTATGGAGAAGATTTAATGAAAAAAGGTGACATTTAAGGGGACCAATAACTGATATGAACATTAGAAAAAAAGTCACAGAATGAAGTGAGTGCAAGAGGGTCTACTGAACCATGGAGTTTGTGATAAATGTGACATTGGGTTATGTAATGCCAGTGATGTTGGAATGATCCTGGAAAGGTGAGAGTAGAGGCATCGGTGCTCTGCCAATGGATTCAGACCAAAGTTAGAGGGCACTGAGAATGCTCCCTCCAGTTGAGAGAATGACATGTGGTCCACACAGAGGCAGGCACCCCAACAAGGCCAGAGTGAAGGGGAGCCGCTGAGGACCTGGCCTGCTGAGTTTGCCTTCATGCCTTCATGAAACCGTTTTCACATCTGACTCTCTGCTGGCTTCAGCACCTCAGGCTCGTGCTTGAATAAGCCCTCCAGAGATAATGGTCCTATCAACTGTACATCAAAAAATGAAATCTTACATTTCCCCCTCTTTAAGTGCATTTCATTACAAGTAGTTAGCTTTTTCCCTTTCCAATTCTCAAAGGCACTGGTGAGTGATAATAGAAGAGAGGCAAGGACTTAGGTATTTCAGGTATATGTGTCTAAGTAATGTTTTTAAACTCTTGTCTAGTTTTATCAAGAGAAGGAATTGGGCAATTTTTCACAGGGTGAAGATAATGGCTCATGCCTATGGCAGCGAGAGTGTCTCCGTGCCCCTCCCTCTTTTCTTGGCTTTAATGCGGCTAGAGCAGCACTAAACCTCGGCCAGACAAGGGCTGATACGAGTCAGCGGACTGTTTTGCCAAGATAAGAATAAAGGTGAAAATAAGTCTTTATGCTCTAGGCACATATGTTTTACCCTGTGATAGCAGGAAGCTCATCCATTAGCTTTAGAGAAAGTTGTTTTCAAGTTGACGTAACAGAAAGAGATCTTAAGTCATCAAAAATCTCCTTAAGAAGCGTGTTCCTCCTAGATTGCCTTTTAAATTCTGCTCTGAGCTTCACTCTTTAATGCTACATCATTCAACACTTTTTATTGAATGTATGGGGGTGACATTGGTTTGCAAAACCATACAGTTGTCAGGTATACGACTCAGTAAAACACCATCTGCAACTGCATCGTGGACAGTTTTGATTCCTCTGTATCGCTCTACTATTTATGATGATACCATTTCTGTGATAATATTTCTAAACATTGTTGGTGAATTTAAGCACTAATTTATTTTAAAGACTCCCATAATTTGATTAAGCTGCAATGTTGGCCCTTAATACAATCATCTGAAATTTGTTGCTCTGAGCCTGCCAGCCTTTAACCACACACATCTCTATTTATAAAAGCCAAAGACAGTTACAGCAGAATGATTGGAACAGCCCAAATGATTGGAATGACTGGAACAACTAGAACGACCAGTCGCTATGATTCACACTGAGCAGGCAAGCAGGCGAGCAACTAGAGGTGAGCAAGCAGGCAGGCGAGGGGTTAGGGGCGAGCAGGCAGGCAGGCAGGCAAGCAGTTAGGGGTGAGCAGGCAGGCAGGCAAGTGGTTAGGGGCAAACGGCCCCAGATTGTGAGAATGCTCGGGCCAGGCTGAGGGATTCCCCCAACCCATGCACAAATTTCATGCGCAGGTCCTCTAGTAAAAAGTAATACATAACTTCTGTATTATTTATATGGGGCTTTCATTGTCATGCATAGAAAGCACTGAGTATTAAACTATGCTGACTGACCTGGAATTCGTGAGGGTAATAGGGGGAGCAGAGTGACCCTGCCACTGCCACCCAGTGCAAGGATTTGCTTCTCATTAAACTCCTTGAGTCTCTGAATTTCAGACTGGAGAAGTGCGCATCATGTGAGAAGACATGTGAGAAGATCACACATTGTTGTGTGATCCTCCATCCTAAAAGGCAGCCTTCCTTCTTCTGTGTGGGTCCATATTTACTGTGCGGCACATGGCAGGCACAATGAACTATATAAAAATGAATGGTATGAGAGGAGGAGAGTTTTTGAAATTTGTGAACTTAGCACTATATTGTTTTTGTCAAGGCTTTAAGTTATATCAATATGCCAAGTATATTTAGAAAAGGAGGGAAAATATTTATGCTTTCCAAAATACAAGTCTGAACATATCACCCCCCTCATTAAAGACTTCGTATGGCTTTGAACTGCATTTAGAATAAAATCAAACATTTCATGACTAAGAAAGAAGTCCTGGCCTGATCAGACCTCGGTCCATTATGTACCACTCTTTCCTCCTCCAGCACACTCTGCACATCATGGTCCATTTCAGCTCCTGGAGCACATCTAGCTACTTCCTGTGCCTGGAAAGCGCTCATCTTGCCCATCCCAATCTTTTCATAACTAAGTCCTTCTTTTCTTCTAGATCTTAGCACTCTTTCTCTGAGAACTTTTCTTAAATTGTCCAAATTAGGCTGAACATTATTATTTTTGTTTGATTATTTGCCTGCTTTTAAATCTGAGATTTTTTGTTTCTCCCATGGACCTTAAGTATAACTTTCCAATCAATTGGTTTATGTCCTACTGTGTGTGTGTGTGTGTGTGTGTGTGTGTGTGTGTGTGTGTGTTTCTAGTCTCCCACATCAGAAAGTCGGCTCCATGAAGACAGGGCCCCTTTGTCTTGTTCACCATTCTGTCCCTGTCATCTAACACTGCTTGGGGGATAGTTGAACTTCAATAAATTTGTGTTGAATTTTAAATTGAATATGTGCTTAGCAATTGGAACCCCACTATTTCTTCCTAAAACTCCACCTCTGGTAAATGTTTTTAAGTAAAACTGTTTTAATGCATCTCTGACCCATGGTTTTCAGACAATTCTGGGAGCAATGAGTCATTGACATTTCTAGGATAAGGATCAAGTGTCTGGCTACTTGGACAGTTGAGCCATTTAAATGTCCAACCTATAGACAGTTCCGGGTCATTGTGGTGAGTAAAAAGCACATGTACTTAAAGGGGGCACTCCCTTTTGGGAACTTGGCTCATTAGCAACGTTGAGGGGTAATGGAGTGTGATCAGAACATCGAGCATCGTGCTTCCTCTGAGGCAGCAGCGCCTTCGGACCACTGTCTAATAACTAAGCTCAACTTGTGGGCACCAGAGCCCCTTCTCTGAGGCCTTGAGAAACCCTATCTGAGCCAAGAGCCACATGCCTCAATCCTGGCCTGCCCTGCTTTGCAGAATTACAGACCTTTCTGATTCTGATGCACATGAATGCTCATTTAAATAATACAGAGCAATCTATGTATCAGTCACACGGAATGCTCAGTGTCAGATGCACATTCTCAGCTGCCAAAAACAAAACAACAAATTGAAACTTCATTAACATATCTCCCCCTACCTCATATAGTCATGCCTCAGGTTTGTATAAGTGGATACCTTTGATCAGGGTTCAGTTTCACTTCCTGACAGTTGCTTTGCTTGTTTAAAATTCTCAGGAGCCTGTACAGGATGGAGATGAAATGCACCAAATCCCTGGGAAATTTAAGTGGTAAGGCGATGGCTGTGTCTGCTGGACTACGGGAAACCTCTGTTCCTCTCCCCACTTATGAGAAGTGAACAAAAGGTCGGCTGGAATTCAGGTCTCGCCAGGTTGCCTCTCATCGGAAAGCAGGCACACTTTAGGTCTTGAATGGCTCACAAGTATGTTGGCACTTCTCAAGCTGCTGGCAAGATGAGTCATGTTTGTTGACAGTGTAATAACCGCACGAAGGCACTTCAGTTGTCCAATTGAAACTTCACAGAATTGATGGGGCTGGTTGAGTGTACTCAGTTCTCTCAGAAAAGTTTGACATTACTAAAAGCTGGAATAAAGTGTTAGTATAATTACAGCCCTGAAAGGGTATCCACACAGGTTTTGCAAAAATATTAGAAGCATCAATGGTAAATAATTCCATGACCTAAAAGACTGGACTCTCTGTCTAGGGAAAAGAAAAAGAAAAAAAAGAAAAACTTGTATGTAAAAAGCAAAGAAAAGGGAGGAGGCAGGTATGATTCTAGGATTCAAGTATTACTGGCTGTAAGGTTGATGAAAAGCTGAATGATTCCAGAGGGAGAAAAAAATTTTTTTTTCTCCTTTTAACAATGAAAGTCAGTATGTATGAAGTGCTCACTGAGTGAAGGCACTGTGCTAGGCTCCAGAAACAGCGATGAGTGAGAGACTATGTCTTGTAGCAGAGAATTCACAACCTATTGGTCATAAATCGATATGGTAGTCCCCCCTTATCTGTAAGGGATAGGCTTCAAAACTCCCAGTAGATGTCTGACATCTTGTCCTACAGACTAAAGGTGATTCAGCGGTGAGACCAAAGTCCGTCCTGGTGAAAACAGGACCCCGATGCAGGACTGTGCTCTTGTCCCTGTTTATTGTACAGGTGTGTGCACAATTCATGGAAAATATCCAGGGCCGGGTGATTGTTTTCTCTGTAACGAATCATTTCTTTTACAAGTTAAGTGTATTGAATTTTTCTTGTTTTTACCAGTTTCTGTTCTTTCTGATACCACTATCCAATGTTATGTAGATGCTTCTTGATTTTATTTTTTTTAAAGAATCACCATAAAGCTCAAAGAAATTCATAGAATTTCAGGGATTATCTGGTCCAAGTCATCATCACCTGCAGTCCCCCAGCATGTGGAGCTGGATGTAAAATCAGAAATGAGTACCCCAGGAGTGCTCTCCTGAGCCTTCACAGGATTACTTCTGCATAATTTCAGGACTGTCTAAAGGAAACCACCCATACTTCTGTAGGTTCCCAACTGATTTAGAAAGACTGGTGATCTGGACAAAGATAAGGCGGCTGAGAGAGCAGGAGAGAAGCACCCTTACACAGTCTCCCTGTGCATCAGGCTTGCCACAGTGAGGCTGACGCTGCTCCATGTGGATGTGACCCTATTGACAAAGAAGACGAATTCTTGCAAAGCCACCGCTCTTTTCTACCTAGGCTTACATCTTCTTCCAGAAGAACATAAAGTAATTATTGATGAATTTCTGATTGTGTTAGTTTTCTATTGCTACTGTAATAATTACCATAAACCAAGTGGTTTTGTAACAACACAAATGCATTATGTTACAGTCCTATAGGGGAGAAACATGGCATAGGCTACACTGGGCTGAAAATCAAGATGTCAACCAGGCTGTTGCTTGCCTCTCTGGAGACTCCAGGGAAGAATATGCATCCTTGTTTGTTTGTTTGTTTTCCAGCTTCTACAGGCTACCTGCCTTCCTTGGTTTGTGGCCCTTTCCTTCATTTTCAAAGCACGTCACTCCAAATCTCCTTCCGTTGTTGGATCTTTACCGATTCCCAACCTCATGCTTTCCTCTTTTAAAAAAAAATAAATCTTATTGATTTTTTTACAAAAAGGAAGAGAGAGGGATAGAGAGTTAGAAACATCAATGAGAGAGAAACATCAATCAGCTGCCTCTTGCACACTCCCTACTGGGGATGTGCCCACAACCAAGGTACATGCCCTTGACCGGAACTGGACCCGGGACCCCTCAGTTCGCAGGCTGATGCTCTGCGAACTAGTTTTGGCCTCATGCTTTCCTCTTAAAGGGTCCTTGTGATAACATTGAGCTCACCCGGAAAACTTAGGGTAATCTTTCCATCGCAGCATCTTTGATGTGGTTACATCTGCAATGTCATTTTGACATACCATATTCATAGAGTATAGGGTTAGGAGATGGGGTTCTTTGAGAAAGGGGAGGGGGCAGTATTCACTTATCACAGTGATAAAGGGATCTTCACAGATGCCTGGCTCTCTTGATTCCTGAACCGAACTCTACATGGGAAGAGCCCATCTTCTTCTGTGAGCCACACCTGACCAACATCGTGGACTCCAGCCTGCATGGGCTCCAGAAAGCCAGACTGCTGGCAACCACCAAATGGACATTTCAATCAAATACCTAGTTCTTTAAAGGAGGGAAGTAGGCATGATTGATAACTTACTGATATTAACATGCCTTGGCACCATTAGTTTCCATGTATGTTTCTTGTGCCTCCAGCAGAGCCTAGCATATTTTTATACAGTAGATTTACAGGTACTTCCATCTTTATTGAATAGGTGTAATTTTACATGTCAGTATTTTTTTTTTGCATGGCAGCATCAAAATTAATTTAAAAATGGAAAGGTTTTAGTCAGGCAGCAGAGACATGGAAACTTTCGTTACTGGAAAAGTGGAAATTTCAGTTCGGTACTCAAAACAGCTTTGCAAACAAAAGAAAAACCAACAAATGAAACCATCTTTCCATAACACATCCATAATGTCTAAAGTGTGTGTTACATTTGTTAATACACTCTCATATTCATTTCCTTGAATGCTTGATAGCAATACTTGGAGGTAAAATATTTTTAGGCAAATCGGCCCACTTTCCTGGCTCACTGAATGTAGTTTGTGAAACTAGATGCATTGACTCCATGCTATTCAAAGAATGTGGTTTATCTTTTATTAGCAAATTCCTCCTACTCTTCCCTAAAATAAATTTGGCAAGTCAATTTGGTAACGGCACCCTGCTCATTTTATTTCATTTTTTATGAAAATAAAATCCCATTCATAATATCTACAATTTACACATCAGTTGTAAATTTGAGATATGTAAGAGCAAACTAATTTCCATTCATTTCACCCTAAAAATCAGTAATAATAAGAAGAATAAAATTTCCTGGCTGGAGTGGCTCAGTGATTGAACATCAAACTATGAACCAGCATGTCACGGTTCGATTTCCAGTCAGGGCATATACCCAGCTTGAGGGTTTGATCCCCAGTGTGAAGCATGCAGGAAGCATATGATCATTTATTCTCTCTCTCTCTCATCATTGATCTCTCTCTCTCTCTCTCTCTCTCTCTCTCTCTCTTTCTCTCTCTCTCTTTCTTCTTCTTCAATGAAATAAATAAAAACTAAAGTAAAAATGAAAAAGAATAATACAATTAATAAATACAGATGCAATGTGTTCTCTAATCCCCTTTTCTCATGCAATAACCCTTGTTTCTACCACCAAATGTTACTGTATCTATACCTCTTAGTTTTTGTAACCTCAAGGAAAAATTCATTTTCCTATGCCCTTTCTAAATTAATAGTCTGAATATTGTCTCTTTATGAGCGAGAGCTAACAGAATAGAAAAACAAATGCTTATTTGTTCTCTCTACTGAAAACGTCTAACGTTAGAAGAAGAAACTTTGGTTTTCACAGAAAATATTGGCTCCCTCATTAGCCATCTGCTAGATGGTGGGAATGTTCTGTGTGGCTTTCTCAGCTGGAACATTTGGAAAATGAATACATTGTTGCAAGAGCTCACATTGTTGGCCATAATGTTTGTGATAATGTTGTTGACTTACCAGATGTCCTGGAAATTCCTGGGGTGGAAGTATTTACAGCCATTCCAAACCCCTCCGTTATGTTGCAGAATGGTGTTTGGTCTATATAACTAGCTATTTCTCATGATTTACCATGGGATTTTTCATTCAGTCAGTTATTCTGTAAATTAAACTAAGATGGAAATAGATATTTTTAAACTGTTCATGTTATTCCAAACTCTACCTTGATATCCAATGCATAACATCTATTTTTATTTTTGTCATTAAAAAATAATTTCTTTTCCAACCCCAACTATATACCTCTATTCGAATGTAAGATTAAATAGCCGACCTTCACTGTGCTGGTAGAAAAGCAATGAAGTCTAACAGTTGAATGCTTTGCTCACTCATTATGCCTAAGGAGTTTGTTTGAAATGTGAATAACCTCTGTTTTCAGTGCAGGCCTTCCCTTTGAAATTAGATTAATGAAGTGATGGAAAAAGTGAAAAGTCCTTTACGCTTTGGCATAAAAATAGATTAGACTTCTTCTCTTGCAAATGGAATTATCTGTTACAGGTCTGCTTCTCCACCTGTTTGCCTTTCACTTATAACAACAGAATTCTCTGAGCAGAGAGAAAACTTGTTCTAAATGGAAATCCTTTTGTAATACTCCGTAGAATTCTGACTGCTGAACTGATCATACATGACTAAATTTATTTGTTAAACACATCACATGATTCATTTTTATCCTTTACATCTGTCAAAAGGAGATTCCATAAGGATTTATATCCCCAAAGAGTTTTAAATAGTGACTTAATTTACATCTGAGTACCCTATTCCATCAAACAGTTCCATTCCATTTGATCCTTGGAGCTTACAGAGCATCAGGGCAAAGGAACGGCCTATCTAGTCTATGTCACTCATCTTTCTGAGCATCCATGGCCATCCATCCTCCCTCCTGGTGCTCTGTCATCAGCCCACACAACCACAACACTGTCCCAGGCCCCCTTCAGCTCTGGTGCTTCTCCCTGCTGCCTGCAGGCATGGGAGTATCTGATGAGCTGCCAGTGGTTTGTCCCTTTGCACAGGCCTACAGCCATCCCCTCATTGGACTTTTCCATTTGAGGGTCTCCATCAGGAAAGTGGGCTAAATGACCTTTGCCTTCATGTCTCATGCACCTGCTGATGGTTTCCTATCCCTAGCATTCCTGCAATCAAAGTCCAAGTCCCTGTCTCTAGGGCACACTGAGGTCTCTGTTCTCCCTCCTGCTTCTTTCCTCTTCCTTCCCCTTAATCCCCCTTTGAATAATCCCATCATCTGGAAGGCATTCTCTATATCAAAACCATCTGCTTAAACAGACTAGCCCTGAGGAACCTAAGCCTGTGTATGGCTTTTGTTGTTGTTGTTGTTGTTGTTGTTGTTGTTGTGCCCCTGAGGCCAACTATTTTCTTGAACATGGTCATGTAATGGAAGGGGGGGAGAAACACAGCGAGGAGACATTTAAAAGCATCTTTTAATATCTCAATTACACCACACCACCATGCAATTAGAAATGGGGCAGAAAAATAAACAGAAGAGAAGGCCTAAATGTAGTATGCAGGATTGAATATTTTATCAGCACTTTCTTTTCTAGCAAAGAACTTTGCTCCAACAGCTGGTAGTCATTCAACGCACCTCTACCTTTAAGGTCCCCTCTGCTCCATAGGCAAGTAAACCCAACCCTCTTATTTAGATCTTTGAATTGGATAAGAATTGCCAAGAGTTATTCAATCTCTGATTAAATAAATGAAGAAATGTATACTGATAGCAAAAAAAATATCGGCCACTATATCATTGTCCTTCAACACCATCTATTACTTTATGGAAAGTTGTGCTTTGTTTTGGTTTGAGGGATTTTTAAAAAAAAAATTGATAAGCATTCTTTACTTTGGGGATATCCCCATAACAAAGAAAAATCATAGAAATGTAAGGCTGAAGGAACATAAAAGCTATTGAATCCAGTGGTTTTCAATCTTCATTGTACTTATCAATCACCTGGGGAGCTTTCGCAAATATAGATATACTCTACTCCAAACTAATTGGATTGGGAGGGCCCCCATAATTGCTACGTTTAAAAAAAGCTCCAGGAGGTGGGGAACCACCATTCCTGTCTATTTCTCCCATTTACACATGGTAGTGATGTATCCAAGGTGCATCTTGTAAGTGAAAAAGCAGTGATTTAAAATTGCTTCTCCTGGCCCCTTGTTATATATTCTTTCCACGACACCCCCACAAAATGCCAACATTAAAAAAAAATGAGAGTGTCCAAACAGGATTCTGTTCTAGTTTATTTCAATGTTAAAGGAAACACATTAGAATAGTATCAAATTGTATTCTCATGGTTTTCTCACTCCAAAAGCTGTAACATTTGTTCATATTTCCCCAAAGAATGACTCTACAGCCCCTCAACCCCAGCCCATCCACATGCTTGATAAATGTTAAACAACACCTTTATGAGATGGCATTCCATTCTGGAATGACATTTAAAAGCTCTGAAGTTTAATTGCTGTGGATAACCATCGATCATGGCTGGGATGCCCCTGGGACGGTGGACTTTGAGGTCTGCCATCCATCTCAGGGCGCTATTGTGGCTGGCTGCCTGCCCCTCTCCATCACTGTTGATGGGGCTGATGGAGATAGTGGCTGCACTTTCAAAGTGCCTCCCGTTCCCTCACCTGCTCTGCATGGCTACTGAACTGAGCCATGTTGTGACAGTCTGCCTGCTCTTCCCTGTGCAGATTAATGAATACAGCTTTCGCTGTTAATTCAAAGCCAGTCAAGCTTGTATCCAACAATTAGAGACCAATTTTCATATTCATCTCAAGTGTGTGTGTGTGGAAGGGTGTGGGCGAGAAATGCAATTTGGCCTGATGCTTTTCCATCTAGGGGGAGCACGAAGGAGAAGTAAGAGTGAGGGATCCTGAAGACAGTACCTGGCACTCTCATTGCGCCTGCCCACAATAAACATTTTCAAGCCTCAACATCTTTACAAGCTACAAGGATTTGACCCTGAGGGTTTGAGCTCCCTGCCCTGCAGCTGGACTGCAATCCATCAAAAATAACTAGCACAGAGGCAGGCAGCCCCCTGCGCATGCCTTCCTTCATGGAGGGTCAGCAGCTAAGCCAGTGTTTGAAGGGGTTTTAGAATTAGAGGCCCAACTCTCCCGCTCCTCTTGTCTTCCCTCCATAATAAGAAATGAAATGTTTACTTGTACATGGAATTATCTCAGTGACCTCATCTGCCCCCTTGCAGGATGATCCAGGACAATGGAAACGGAATATTTAATTCTCAACCCGGAAATGTCCTCCCTGACAAGGCGAGGGTTACAGGTGCCCTGACTTGCTTGGAAAGGCTATGCCTGGACCTCAGCTGCCAAACACTGTCAATGCGCACTCTCACCGGGGCATCTATTTACAGAAAGGCAGAAACAAGCCCCGCCAGAGCATTTCTGGATCTGGTTCCTGAAGATGGAGGTGGTTCAGAGGAAACATGCCCCTCCGAGGTGTGCTATACCTTTTCCCGGGAATGGAAATACATTTCTAGTCATTTTGACTGATCTTGTTTCTAAAGCCTGCGCCCTGGGGTTGGAGCACATTAGACAACAGCTGATAGTCGTTTGGGTAATGTTGATAAACTCGAGTTACTTTCCTTATTGAATTTCTCTCGTTTTGCCTCAGTAGCTATCAATTTCCTTTGGCATCAGACTAGCTCAGTTGTGCAATGAAGGATCAAGGAATGGAACGGAGACTCCCCCTTTGGGGCACCCATGGGGCATGTGGAGATGGTAGAGATCATCTGTGCAAATGTCTCCACCTGGCAGGTGAAACGCAGCCAGTTAGAGGCAACATGTGCAATCACCCTTTTTCTGGAGCTCTCTGTTGCCCAAATGGTTGACGTCTCTGCTTTGTTTTTGTTTTTAATCCTCACCTGAGGATATTTTTCCATTGCTTTTTAGAAGGAAGTAGAAGAGAGAGGAAAAGACAGAGAGAAATACTGATGTGAGAGAAACACATCTATTGGTTGCCTCCTGCATTCACCCTGACCAGGGCACAGGCCAGGGAGGAGCCTTCAACTGAGGTACATGCCCTGGACTGGAATTGAGCCAGGACCCTTCAGTCTGCAGGCAGATACTCTATCCGCTGAGCCAAACTGGCTAGGGCTCTGCTTTTTAATTTTAAAAGATATCAATTATCTTGTCTGTAAACTAGTGATTAAAAAGACCTAACCTACAGAATTGATGCTAAGAATAAATGAGATGAAAGTAAAACATTTAGTATAGTGTCTAGCACGTATGCAGAATTTAATAAGTGATAGAATTGAAAACATATTCATGATAGTTCCCATTTTCCTGGAAGTTTTATCTAAGTGTAGCACATACAGTAAACAATAGAACAAGTAAATAAACATTTATCGATTGAGTAAGGTAAGCTATGATGAAAGAAATAGTTATTCTAAAATAGGATGACTAGGAATGAGGGGGCTGCTTTGGATAAGGTGGTCAGTGGAGACCATTCTGAGGGGGTAACATGTAAGCTAAGAGCAAAGGAGAAGCCAGAGGTGGGTGAGTGGCACTCCATGTACAGGAAACAGAAACTGCAAAGCTTGAGGCAGCAAAGTGCAGTTGGCCGGATGTGAACACGGAAGACAGAGATCAGGGTGAAGGGAGGTGTAACGATTTTGATGGCATTTCAAGTTTTTGATACTCAACGTGTGGTTCAGGCATCACCTGGAAGCATGTTGAAAATGGAGGAACTCAGGTACCACTCCAAGCCTCCAAACCAGAATCTTCAGTTTACAAGATGCTTGGGCAATCCCTCTGTACTTCAGAGATTAAGCAGCACTGGTTTAGGGAGCCACTGAAAAGTTCAGGTGTGATCTGCTTTATAGTTTTTAAAGGGTTATTCTAGGTCCTATAGTAAAAATGGATCAGAGGGGAGTGTTTTTACTGCCATGTTATTAACTGAATTAATCTGCCTAGTTTATCTCTCCTCCTTCCAAGACTGGGTCCTGCTGCAATCGGGCCATCTTCCACCTGAAGCCCAGCCCAGTGGCTACTTCCCTGCTCTCTGCACCTCTGCTGCTCAGTGTCACTGCCCACCTGCCTCGTTTTTTCCAGTGTTGCCTGTTCCTGCATCCTCCAGCCCCCCCCCCTCTGCCTATCACATAAGGAAGCCCACCCTTTCCTACACGGATGGCCCCCTCTGAGGCTGTAGACATGCCTGACTTTGAAAATGCACCCATGGGCTCTCCTCCATGCCAGGCCTCTGCCTTGGAGTGGTTCCATGCCACATCCATCTCTTCCTGCTGAATGCCTTTTTCATGCCCCAGGAATTCAGGGACCATGTAAAACATCAGCATTCTCAGTGACTATAATCAGATTTCAAAGATGAGAAACCAGCTCATCAGTAAATGCCAACCATCTTCTTATAAAAAAAAATAAAACTTTTTAATCAATTGTTGGGGGGAGCTGTTAATGAGCTAACCAATTTTAATTCGATATTTGACAGTAATTACAACAGATTTATATTTAATAAGGTAAGAGCCTCTATGGGCATTTAGGAGTCATATGAGGTAACAGAATGGTTCTTGTTAAGGAATGGAATATTATCAAAGGAGCCCCAGTGCCTGCTCTGAGTCTGAGTGACAAGATTACCAACAGTGACCCCCAACGCTGGATGACACCAGTGGTCTGGACTAAGAAATATAGCACCGGGAATCCCTGTGCTTGCCATAGAAGAGTCTAAATACCAGGCTGATGGAGCATGTAGGCTGTTGTGGCTGGTTGGAGACGGTGTTCACCTAACGCTGTCAAGGAGGCTGAGAGCCGGGGTAAAAAAGGCACTGCTTAATGAGCACTAATGGAATTCCTTCCTTTGGCAGCCATTCTGCACGTGTATATAACCCTCCCCGTTATGTGGCGACAATGAGGATTTTTTTTTCTCATTTCCGTGCCGTGCTCTGGAGAAAAGGAGCAGTTCACGTTGGTGCTCAGCATTCTTCTTCTGAATGGCGATGTAAAGCAGCCCCTACACGAGCAGAGTTCAATCAGACCCACGAAATGAGAGCGGCATTAAAGCAGGGTATTTATACAGCAGACAGAGGAGGGACGGTGAGAACATCACAAGGGTTTAATCAGGGCACAGTGCCTTTCATCCTTGAGAGATCTGAGTTAGGCAGCTGGCTCCAAAATTGTTTTCATTATGCACTTTCTTGAAACCCTCTGAAGAAGCTCACCTTTCTCACCTCAAATGGCTATGTCATCACCTTTATTTCTGCTCTAACTCCAGCTTTAATGGATTTTCTGAGCTTCTGGCTTTGAAGCCATCTAGAAAGAACATCCTCGCCTGAGTACCATAGCCATTACTCAGATCAAATGTCATTCGTCCTCGGGGACAGCTTTAACTTCAGGATGAAGTTCAAATTTGGGGGTTTAAAGTCAAGCAAATAGAATCTATATATTTTCCATGTTCTCTAAAAGAAGCTTCAGAAAGGAGGCTCTTATTGTCTCTCAGTTTAACACTACATCTGTTTTAAAACAAATAAAGTAAAAATGTCATTTTATACCGCACCTTTAGAGGGAAATAATGTGAGAAGAAAGAGAAATAGCTAACAAAGTATTCACATTGCTATATAAGGAAAAGGAACCTTTTGATACAAAGTTCATATCTGACAGGTAATGTGACAATAAAAGGGGGGGAACATGAATTAAAATGCAATGAAAAGTTCATACTCTCCGTGCACAGAAAAATAAGTGACTGTCCTTAAATTGATCATCTCACCAGCTGGGAGAAGATCTTTAAGTAATTGATGGATGTGTGATGGTTTTTCTTTTAGATACATGTTGAACCATAGTGAGGAGATTAATTAGAGTCACTTTTTTAAAAAGAATATATACATGCAATTGTAATGTGCTGTGTTTAACATACAGTAAGAATTTAACAGTGTTTTTAAGATTGATTCAAGATGAAGGGATTGCTTAATGGAAGAAAACAAGGGATTCTATATATTTTATGTGGAGAAAAGGTTGTCTACATATTGGAACGCATCTGGAAGCTAAACCTAAAGAGGAATCAGACTGGGCACACTGGGGGAAGAGCCAGTAATGAAGCTATTTCAGCCACAAACCACTGGGCGAGGCCTGAAGTGCTCATCAATAAAACCCAGTAAACCCACCATCTGTCCTGCACCAGTAAGATAGAGGTTGGGAAAGTGTCGAAACAGAATTAGACAACATGAATCAATAGGACTCTCCAAACTAACTGCTCATGAAAACCATGTGGGAAGCTTCTGAGAGAAGAGACTACGATTCCCTTGACACTCACTGAGTCAGAATTGCAAAGTAGACTCTAGGATATTTCCTGGAGTTAGATCCTCTGCTTCTTTTTTTCAGGCTCAATCATCATGTTTGTAGACCAATGGCTGAGTAAAGGGCCCCATTTTAATGCCAAAACTTTGGAGGATCACTGCATTTTTGTTAGTGTCTGATACCACTGCTAAATGAGAAACTTAGCAAACATATGCATGAGAGCTCTGAGATCAGTGGTTGGGTATCATTAATATACAACATAAAATTCACGAGGGCATGTACAGTCTTCTCCACCATTCTCTCTCTAGACTATTACACGATGCCTGTCACATAATGAATTATCACAAAACATTTATTGTACTAATTAGGGATTTAGGAGGCCTCTGCACTACTGTTTCTCTTTCAGGTAAGGTTGACAATGTAGGAATACTATACCCAGTGGGATTATAAAGGAAATCAGAGAGGAGAGCACTTCATGCCCAAGTTTTATAATGTCTCAGAACAACTGGACCCAGGTATCTTGTTGACCTTGACCTTTGAGGCCTTGTAATTATCCCTTTGTATCTTCCCTTGTGCTTATTACAATGACAGGCTCACAAGAAGTATAAAATAAATAAATTTGTTTAATAACTCAGTGCATCCTTTTGGAGGGTCATTGGGAGAATTCAGATTTATCAGTTATGAGAAAAAATTTTGTAGTTGGCCTCT
Source organism: Vespertilio murinus (assembly GCA_963924515.1). NCBI lineage: Eukaryota > Metazoa > Chordata > Mammalia > Chiroptera > Vespertilionidae > Vespertilio > Vespertilio murinus. Next base: position 74,435,089 of record OZ004707.1, read on the forward strand.
TCTAATTCTTTTCAAGGCAGTCACTAATAAAAAAAAACAAAACTATACCATATCTAAGCTATATGAATATCACATTTATTCACATGATTCATAAATAATGAGGAAACAATTTTGTTTCTTAACCAGCTTTTTAAATTTTATTAATTTTTTTTTAGATTGATATAAGTGAAGTTGTAGAAAAGCTCAAGAAGTTTCCTCATTGTATCCAATTGTTTCACCCATTTCTGCAGATTGGCCAGCCAATCAGAATGACAGGCAATATCTTAGAATTTCACTACCTATGGCACCTCCATAGTCATGTGCCAGAATTACAACTAAAGGTATGAGAGCAAAAGTGTTGTACCCAACTTCTGTATTATCATCTTAAAAATAAAACCACTTGTCCTTGACTCCCTCTATTTTCCCTTTACCCTGGCTGGCCTATCAACTTGGCAGTGACCATATGTAGATAATATTCTGAAAGATGATGGAGCCACAAGATAGAAGGGACCTGGGTCCTTGAATGACAGTTTTAAGTAGAGCCTTTACCACAAGCCTGAACTGCTCATCTTCAGACTGTTATGTGAAACAATATAAACCTCTACCTTGTTTAAGTACTGATATTTGTTATTTCCTTGTGTCAGTAACTTAGGTCACACTTAAATATTGCATTCTTATTTTAAGGTTCTGAGATTTAACATATATCCAATAAACAAAATATCTAATGTTTTGTTTATAAGAAGTATACTAGTTGCAAGTTTTCCCTCAAAGGAGATTATATGGGTTAAACTTGTATTTTACTGTGTTATTCTACATGGATGACACCACCAAAACAAAATGTTCTCTGGACAACTGTGCCAAAGAGTAAAAAAAAAAAAAAGAAGTGAGACCATAAAGCTAAAAATATTACAATATGCAATATTTTCTGACCTGAATATATCACCTGCAAGTGAGTTTTGTTTGGCATAATTTAAGCACATTTTCAGTGACAAGAAATAATATCTGTGATTCTATTTCTGGGCATGTGCACAGGATTAATTAGCAAACTCCCAACTTACTGTGCATGCAAATTTCAAAGTTTAAGAAATAGCAATTTGCCACATAAACCTTATATAGCTTTTTTACTCTTGTGTCAGATATGCTTACTTAAATGCATAAGTTAAATACTATGTGTTGCTATGTGTTGTACCCACTTAAAAATATGCCAGGATTCCTTGGAAGAAGTGAAAATTAAAATGTCAGAAAGAAAAAGGCTTTGTCATTTCATCCTCAAAAGCGTGGCATGGGATGAAAGTCAGTGTTGGGGACGTGTTAGCTGCCTGGCTAAATATGACAACAAAACCTGGTACTGCTCCTATCCCACCAGTTCACTCCACACAAGGCCCCTCACTCTTGGCATCAGGGAAGTCTATAGATGCTGAGCGCTGAGAACATAGGAGCCTCAGAAATACAATCAAGCATAGATTCACCTCTCCTTTTCTAAATATTTCACTTAACATTTCAACACCAAAACCTGATCCAAGATTCTAAGGTTAGGATTATTTTTATTGCTCTACAGAAAGCAGGCCTCTTCATTCTTAATTTTGTCTCAATGGTCTACACATTCCTAATAGAAGGCTAAAGTTTCCTTTGCCCTGCCTCTTTCATGACAGAAACCATTCCTTATTTAAAAAGATAATGATTACCCACAATGAGAGCATTGCTCTCTACCATAAATAATTATTCATTTAATATTTGTTAAATGATTTGCTTGAGGCTAGGTTGAAACAAGTAATTTATTCCTATGTTAATTATTTATTCCTCAATACATCTCATAGGACAATGGAAACTAAGGAGAAAATAAACAAATGGGACTACATTAAAATTAAAAGCTTCTACACAGCAAAAGAAACCATCAATAAAACAACAGGCAAGCCTACTGCATGGGAGGACATATTTGCCAATGTTACATCCAATAAGGAGTTAATGTCTAAAATTTATAGGGAACTCATACAACTCATACAAAGGAAGATTAAACAATATAATAAAAAATGGGCAAAGGACCTAAATAGACACTATTAGAAAGTGGACATACAGAAGGCCCAGAGACATATGAAAACATACTCTAAGTTATTAATCATCCAAGAAATGTAAATCACAATGACAATGAGTACTATATTGCTCCTGTCAGATAGCTTTCATAAACAAATCAACAGACTACAACTACTGGTGAGGATGTGGAGAAAAAGGAACCCTCGTGCACTGCTGGTGGGAGTGTAGACTGGTGCAGCCACTGTGGATAACAGTATCATGTTTCCTCAAAAAATTAAAAATGGGCCAAAACCGGTTTGGCTCAGTGGTAGAGCGTCGGTCTGTGGACTGAAAGGTCCTGGGTTCAATTCTGGTCAAGGGCATGTACATGGGTTGCGGGCACCCACCTGGTAGGGGGTGTGCAAGAGGCACCTGGTCGATGTTTCTCTCTCATTGACGTTTCTAGCTCTCTATCTCTCTCCCTTCCTCTCTATAAAAAATATCAATAAAATATATTTTTTTAAAAATTAAAAATGGAACTCTCATTTTACCCTTCTGGGACTATATCTGAAGAAATCAGAGATCAGTCAGAAATTCCACTTCTGGGACTATATCTGAAGAAATCAGAGATCAGTCAGAAAAAATATATGCACCCCTATGTTCATAGCAGCACAATTTACAATAGCTAAGATTTGGAAACAGCCATTAGCAGATGAGTGAATTAAAAAACTGTGGTGCATCTACACAATGGAATACTACTCTGTTTAAAAGGAAAGAATTCTTACCATTTGCAACAGCATAGATAGACCTGGAGAGCATTATGCTAAGCAAAATAAGCCAGTCAGAGAAAGATAAGTATTATCTGATCTCACTCATTTGTGGAACATAATGAACAACATAAAGTGATGAAGAAAATAGACCCAGAGACATAGAAGCATCAAACAGACTGTCAAACTCAAAGTGAGGGCAGAGTTGAGAGAGGAGAGAGAGGGTTAGAGATCAACCAAAGGAATTGTATGCATGCATATGAGCATAACCAATGGACACAGACAGTAGAGGAATGAGCGCCTGTGTTGTGGAGGGGAATAGTTGGGAAAGATCAAGGGGGGGGGGATATATGTAATACTTTCAACAATAAATAATTTTAAAGATTATTTCTATCTTAATAACTGAACATAATGCTTATGTTCAGTGGTTTCCAACATTGATTGTAAGTGATATTTACATCCTTGAAGGTAGTAGAGGGGCTTCTCTAACATTGGCGTTTCAAAATGAGCATGCACAGGTGCACACATGTACACACAAGCAGACACATATGTTCACTCTTGGTAAGACTTCACAGGTTGGCAGGCATAACAAAGGTTTTGCTTTAGGCTGGAATTATTTTAGCTCAGCATGGCAAAACTGGGATTATTTTGTGCAAGCTGGTCAGAAGTTTAACCTATGGAAATATGAAAGAGAACGTATTAGTGAATGAAGTTTACTTTTGGTAGATAGATTTTTTAAAAAATTAATGGGCTTACTGAAGAGTGGAAAATAATAGTTTCTCATTGCTTAAAATTTAAGATAAATCTATCATTTTCTCTGGAAATTTTAAGATTCTATTCCAAGATAATTTAAACAGCTTCTTCATAACAATGTCAAACTATCAAATGGGATAATCATGGAAAATTCCATCTTCCGCTCTACTTCATTTTGCCAGTAGTGCATGTGATAGCACCTTATTATTATCTGTCAAAGGGAAAAGAAATCCCTCCTATTCTCTAATCATTTACTACTCAGAAAAATAATAAAAATAGAACCTTTGTTCATTTTGTTCTCTTGAACATTTTTCTATTAAAAAATTCTCATTATTTCCCATTCAACTCTTCCTTTTTCCCTGCCTTACTTTTAAAAACTCAAAGTCTGTTTTTAACTGAGTAGTTCCCACCCTATCCACCCTTCCACAGGCAGTTTAAATAACATAAAAGAGAGAGGATGTAGCATGCTATTCTATTATCATCATGGCCCTCTGCACCAAGCCCAGCAAACTCAGAGATCCATATCTCTGCGTCTCATAACAAGTGTTTACTTTTTATCATTTCAAAGTGTTTCTCTTGGATAGCACTCTTGTCAAATTTATGAATAAGTCTGGAAATTTCCAAGATACTAGTAAGCTGAAGTCAGTCTTATTTGTCAGCTTCTGAGTCAAATTCCCTCTACTTCTTCAGGGAAGGAGCTACTGCTTTTAGAATCCAACTGCTATTATGTTTCTTTGCCCCAACTCTAGCTGTAAATCACACTTGGTTTCACAGATTTGATAAAGCCTGTGAGCTTATAAAGTCCCTGTCAGAACTAGCCAAGAGTTACTTCCTGGGGAATGAAGCCAGTTGGCAGCCCTTCTAGCCACATAAATGAGACCTGACCATGTTAGGTAGAAGTCACTGGGCCTGTCTAACAGTGGGATTTACCCAAGCAACTCCACAAAGCAGTATGATCAAAGTGATAAACAAAATTTCCTAAAATAATAGGAGGGAAGAAAACAATAAAGAATTCTTCTATGTGTTTTTTTGTTTGTTTGTTTGTTTTTGTCATTTGTTCTTCAACTCAGCATGGATACCAAAGCAAAAAAAAAAAAAAAAGAAAAAAAAAGATCTTTCTAGCAATACATGACCTGTTTCTATATAAAAACATGAATTTCTCCACTAATCCAGACCATCTCTCCCACCTCAGATCCTGCATCACATCACAGGCCACTGTTTTGAAAAGTGAAAGCACAGAGACTTTTACAGGTTTTGGCAATGATAAGGAGAGGAGCAGGAATGTACACAAAATAAGATCTCAAGTTCACACATTTTTAAAAAATATTTTATTGATATTTTACAGAGAGGAAGGGAGAGAGATAGGGAGCTAGAAACGTCAATGAGAGAGAAACATCGACCAGCTGCCTCTTGCACATCCCCCAACAGGGATGTACCCTCAAGCAATGTACATGCCCTTGACCGGAATTGAACCTCTGGACCTTTTAGTCCACAGACCGACGCTCTACCACTGAGCCAAACCGGTTTCGGCAAGTTCACACATTTTGTGTCTTTTTAACTTTAAAATATACTCAGTGCCCTTTGATGGTGCTGGTGAAAACCAACACTAAAGGCAGAGAAGAATTGACATGCACAGTGTGGGGTAGAAGTAGGTTTACATTGTGAGTATACAAAACATAGAGTTTATTCTTGTATTATTATTTATTAGCTATCATATTATTTTCCATATGAACAACTTTAAACCTACTTTTGTCCACTCTGTATTTCACCATGAATAAAAAGGGCATATTTAATTGAACTGGTAACAGTTTCTAATCACAAACATTGCCTTACTCAACTGGCTCAAATACCATCTGCTAACATGAAAATATGTCCTTTGAATATTTACTCATTTCATTCACTCAGTATAGACTGAACATCCATACACATGCTACTTCCATTGGCTCCTGATACTACTGACATTGGATTGCGCGTGCATGGTTAGGGAAAGGATATGGAGAGTAAATAAGCAAACATTTAAAATCTAAAAGGAAAATACAAGTTTGTTTTTTTCTCTCCCTCAACGTAGATATATACTGGTAATATTTTAAGTTATTCCCAGAGAAGGGGACTTATTTTTCACTATGTGCATGAGCTAGTGGTTATATGTCTTAAAAGTGAAGTTGAGAATAAAAATTTTTAATCTTTAAGTGCTAACTTAGGATATTAATGTTAGACAACAAACTTAAATATTTAATGATTATCATTATTTTTAATATCTAATATTGTCTTTAGTAAAATAAGTTTTTAAAGTAAGTATTCAAAAACTTGACAGAAACCTTAACGATGAAATTATGCAACATCATCATTTTATTTTTGGTAAACAGAGATCCACCAAGGTCGAGTTTCCTAATATGGAACAAATAAACACTGAAGATGCAGAAATTATTAATCCTATAATGTAGTTGAGATTGCATCCATGTGACTTGTTGCTATATTTGAAAGAAGAGTTTGCTTAGACTCCTACCTGTGTTGTGGCATCTTTGTTCAGGTGCTGGGGGAAGTGAATATGTGATTAAGACAGATTTTCATCTAGGCCCTGACAGGGTTTGCTGACAGGGAGAACTTGCTTTCAAGTTTATCTCTCAACGTGGTCTTGATAAATTAATGGGTGAAAGGAATAATAAAATATCTCAAATTGGAAACAACCTTCTGCAAATTGTTTTCACTATGTAATTAGAATAAAAATCAAAATTGGGAACAAGCCAGTTCCAAGAACTTTTCAAATCTTCACGAAGGGAGAACTAGCTGTCTCCTTGTCTTTTTGTTAGGTACAAAGCGCACCAGATCTGGGACAGTCGGTAATGGGCTGCATTTCATCAAGCGCGGGGCCCCTACACAGAGTGCAATCTTCTAGAACTCTAAGGAGACATCGCACACACACAAAAACCAAGCAGGCATTCGTGGACTGAAGGCCACTCATCTCATCCTCAGGAAGATGACAGATGCGACTGTGTCACTTGACAGCCAGCTTTGTGCCAAGTTGTTCGACACAGAAAAGTTGATGCTAAGAAGCTGTCATTTAGGAACATCTGCTCTGGCAGAACCTCAGAAGAGACTCCTTCATAAAAGGGCCCCTCTGGTGGGGAATAGAAACCTCCTGCAAATGAAAATAGCCATGTCAATCCCCAAATTAACACAAGTGGTGACATAGTGCATTCCCGTTTCCTCCCCATAACCCATGCCAAGTAAGAAGTATGAAGCTCGGAACAAAATGCACAGTGAAGGACTCTCATGGAGATAATCTCTGTTGAGTCCCATGAGAATCCACCAAGAAACAATCTTATTCTGCAGGATCAGTATTTAAAGTGGATCAACCTGACCCCAAATACCTCAATTTATTTCTATGTAGTACCCTGATCCAAATGTTGACTTTCGTGGCTCCAATAGAGTATTGTATATATGCCTAATGGATAGGTCGACCATTCAACTATTCCACCGTTCAACTGGTCAACTGGTAGCTAAGACTTGCACTGACCACCAATGCAGGAGCTGCCACCTGGTGGTCAGTGTGCTCCCATAACGAGAGTGCAGCTCAGCTGAGCAAGGAGCACCTGAGGCCAGGCTCAGGGCAAGCAAATGAAGCTGCTGCTCTAGCCTCTCCCAGAGACACTCCCCCTGCACGTCCCTCCCCCATCCAGGACCAGGACCCTGGGTCCAGAATGGGGACCACCACTGGGACTGACTGAGTGTAAGCTCTTGGCTACTTCTCAATCATGGGCACACCCCTGAGCACGGGTGAACAGAAAGCACAGCGGAGCAGCAACAAGCCTACTGAGTGGCAGTGGCAGCAGACGCAGCAGGCACAGCAGGGCCGGGTTGAGCAGGAGTGGTGCAGTGCCTGGGGGACATAGGACTGCCTCTTTTGGTGGATCCCCACAGGCCAGGCCAAGGGACCCCTCAGGTGCATGAATCTGCGCACTCGGCCTCTAGTATTGAGTAAAGAGTCTACTTATCCAGCTTCCTTTCATGAATAACTGGTAAAAGAGCTGTTGATGTTCTGGATGGTGTGTTAAGTGCTTAGAGCATTGGCTATGCACCAAGGGGCCATGGGTTTGATTCCTTGTCAAGGCCATGTACCTGTTTGCAGGTTCAACCCTTGCCCCAATCAGGGAGCATGTAGGAGGCAACTAATTGAAGTGTCTCTCTCACATCAAAGTTTTGCTTTCTCTCTCTCCCCGCCTTTCTTTCTCTTCTACTCTCTAAAAATCAATGGGGGGAAATAACCTCCTGTTAGGATTAATGAAAGAAAAAAAAAGTTGTTAGTATTTTTTTTGCCATAAACTCAATATTTTTTTCAGTAGTAATTGGATTTATCAAAACCAAACCAAACACCTTTGTTATATGCAGAGGTTTGAAGAGAGGGAGAACTGCTAGTGGGAAATTGGTGATGGTACTTTCATATTTTAAAAATATTTTTCCCACTGCCAGTTGCTTTGTCTAATCAGGGCACCTCTATTCTGAAAGAGCAAATATCAAAGTCAAGATGGAATATAAATGTAACATTATAATATAGGGCATGTAGAAAGAAGATACGGCAAAGGTTGACACTGACGATGATTAAACCCTTTGGGATTTGGTCTTCAAGGCACAAGGATAGAATCCATAATCACCAGTCCTCCTCTTCCCTTCATACAGTATCTGCTAATGCACACCAGCTCCATAATTACCCACTAAAAGGTAGGTGGGGAGTTCATTAACCACACTAATTACAAGAACAATTTATGCTAAATCATCAGCAGGAATGTTTAAAAAAACACATCTTGAAAACCAAAACAATGTAAAACCGACCTTAGCAGATACACAACATCTGTTCTCTAGGGCAAGATAAAAGAGAAAATCACAAGAAAACAGTTGATGAGAGCAAAAAAAAATATTTTCTTTGTCACTCCCAACTGAACGACAGGTACAAGTCTATTATGTGAAGAAGATGGAGTGTATTAGAGATGATGACCTCACATAAAGGATCATTGGCAGCTGCTGGCTACTCGAGGCTTCACCACTTGTCACTCAGTAGCCCAATTTGTTACTGCTCAAAAGGATTTCATATCCTGCCTCCTCCTCTCAGAAATGTGAATCAGATGGAGAAAAGCAATATCCCAAAAGTTTTCTGAGATGTGTTTTAAATATCACGTCCATTTTTCTGCAACTCTACCAAACAAATATATATATATATATATATATATATATATATATATATATAGTAACTGATTAATGACTCAATTTTGCATGGTAGAGAAGTTTGATTTTGCAATAAGATTTTTTGTTAATTTCAGAAGTTATTTTAAAGCATTGTTTACTAAGTGCATACAATTATTAGAAACCAGATTTAACTCTGAACCTAAGAGTTTTCAGGTGATTATTATTTCATTATGATGAAATAATTTCTTAGGATTAGGCAGTGTCAACTAAGAATTTTTTTTCAAAAGCTATCCATACTTACTAGTAAATGGAGATAATTACCTTTTTTCCCTTCAAGGATAGAATTTTTTTTAATAGGGAGTTGATTCAGCTAATGCTTTAAGGTCTCTTTAAAATGGAAATGCTTCTTTGGAAATTTTCTACACATTTGGCATCAGAAGTATCCAGTGCTCAAGCTGCACTAATTAGGGGCAGGCACACGGAGGTGGCAGTGTGAGGTGAGGGGAAAGGAGCATTAATGACCTAGGCTGTGATATCACTTGTGAGAACTCCTTTCCACTGATCTGGCACCCATTGACGTCCAGTTTTCAATTCTGTCTTTGAAGCCCAGATCAAGCCCTGTCATGGACACATGCCTTTTGTGTTAGGTACTCATGTATGTGGGGTTTTTTCCCCCCTAAATTACTAAGGACTTGTGACAGAAGGCATCTACCCCAATGCTGGTAATAGACACCATTTCAAAGTAATTTCTCATTTAACATAAGTCTACTGTGCCAACTTTTGTGACTTTTGAATAGCTTTGGACAAAGCCACATAAGTCTACTATGCCAACTTTTGTGACTTTTGAATAGCTTTGGACAAAGCCAAGAGGAAAACACTTCTTGGGAAATGATTAAAATATATAGAAAATTCATTTCTATAAAACTCACCTTTTGTCCCCAATTTTTGTGGACTGCTGTGAAACTGACCAATAGAAGGGTCCCAGATTGATAAGCTCTTCTAATTGTGAGTCCAAAGCAGCAAGTCATTAGGGAATTTCTATGGGGCACTAAGTTATTGCTGTTCTTTTCACTACAGAGAAAAGGAATTGGTCCGTCTTGGAAAAACAAAAAAAATTGTTAGTCATTGGCAATGTGTTGCCGTGTTGGCACCACTTTTCTCTAATTCAATATCCACCGAATGTCTCTCTTACACACCTCTCTTACACACCCCTCTGCCTGTCTCTGCTTAGTTCAGTAATGACTTTTGATATAGAACAGACATTCCCAAACCTCACAGATGGGAGCTTCTTAAAAGACCATTGCCTGAGCATGTTGGTTTTTTTTAAATGTCTTCAGGGGATTCTAATGTCCAAAGAAAATTTAAGAACCACCGGAACCTTGCTACTCAAAGTATAGCCCCCAAACCAAAACACTGACATGAGAGCTTGTTAGAAATGCAGAATATCAGACACCTGCCAGGCCTACTGAATCTGAATCCTCATTTTTCACAAGAAGAACTAGAGCAAAGAATCTTATTAAATTTAGTTATATATAAGACTTCAAAGAAACGTGTGATCAGAATATTACATGTTTGTGTTTATGCTTTTTTTTAAGGAAAGTGTCCCAATAGTCCAATAGTTATCATAATGATCTTCAAAAGCTTTGTGATCCAAATTAAGTGAAAACACGGTGTCAGAGGATAAATCGGGGCTCATAAACGTAAATACTATAAGAGATAGCCAAATGAAGCACAAGAGAGAAGTGGGTGGGAAAGTGTTAAATAACCATGTAGAAATGTTCTGCACAAAAACACCAACCTGTTTCTCATTTTTAAAACACATAGCCCTCTCTCCATCTTTAATTTCATCACTTTTAGTAGGAACATGGAGCTCAAAATAATAACAGTACTCTAAGGGGGAAATGCACCTGTATGGTGCTACGTGACAATTATCATAGCCCTGGAGGCAATAGGACGAGATGAAGATGTGGAGACTGGGGAGCTCACAGCAGCATGAGTATGGAGGCCAGTGATGGCTCCAGGCACATGCTGGCATGGAGGAATATGGGCTCAGTGTTCTTGGATCTTCAGACATTTAAAGATAGTCTGGAACTCCAGATAGATTTTTATGTAAAACGAACTATTTAAATGTTGCATCAATATTTTTTATACTGAGAATGAGAGGACCAAATAGAACTCATTTATAAGCATATGTGGGCAGTCAGCATCCACTGGCTCAGAACTATCTCTCAAATATTATTTCCAAGGAAACATGGTTCTAGAGCACATTCCAGCTAGAACCTAAGTCTGTAAAAAAGATCATGCAAGTCCATCTTCTAATTTTAAGAATGAGAAGCCAGATAGCTGAGGTCTCTTGACAAAGACTGTAGTGAATTAATCTGGGTTAATTTCAGTGTAGCAGTGAGAATCTTGTTAGGAAAGTCAAAAATAACTTAAGCTCTTCAAGAAAAAATATTTAATAAAGGGAAATGAGTGATGAAAAAGTTGAAAGAGTGAATGCCTGGGGACACTGCTTCTGGTTCTCAGGCTAGTTGCTAGCTTTATTAGCAAGAGTAACAGCCCCCTGCAGCAATAAGTTAAGTGATTCACAGGGAAATGCCCACAGGAATTTTCTGAATTCTACCTGCCAGTTCTCTGCTACTGAGGAGCAATAGAATGCCTTCTGCCTTTCCCAATTTTGAAAATATTTTACTAGTGCCTCTTATTGGCAAAACCTAACCTCTAGAACCCTATGGGCAAGGGATTCGGGGTGGGGGGTGTGGTTAGCAAGCTTTCATCCCCTGCAAGGAGAACAGAGCACAAAAGAGGAACAGAAAAAGTGCTGAGTTGACAACTAATAAAGAGGCATAACTAACATGATTTTCCATCTATGGCGATGTCTAATGTGTAACAAACTCATGAAGCATCAGGCCTTTTTGAGTTAACAGCTCCAGACACATTATGGGAGGACTAACAAATCTATTATCAATAAAAAAAAACTTTATTCTTTTGGAAGAGTGATTCAAGAAGCAAATAAAAACTTTGTTCTACTGGAAGGTTACCTGGAGACTAAAGAAGAAATGTTAGTCAAATAAGAAATAGTTGGCAAAAATCAATGTATCTATATATTTTTAAAAATCTAAGCATGTGCAACCATTTCCATCTTAAGTTTAACCTTTATAATAAGATGTGCCATATTTTACATCAATGGAATAATATATATATTATATATATTTATATATATTAATATATATATTAATGTCAAAGAGATACAACAAAGTGTACAGGATATTGGAACCATGGCAAATACAAATTAAGTTTTTGACACTCAAAACACAGAAGGAAGCCAAACCAATTTAAAAATGAGCAAAGACTCCAAACAGACACTTCTCCAAGGAAGACATACAGATAGCCAAGAGACATACAAAAGAATGCCCAATGTAACTAATAACCAGAGAGATGCAAATCAAAATGACAATGAGGTATCATGTCACACTGTCAGAATGGCTACCATCAATAAATCAACAAATGATAAGTATTGGAAAGGATGTGAAGAAAAGGGAACCCTTTTGCACTGCTCTTGGGAATACAGATTGATGCAGCCACTATAAAAAACAATATGGAATTTCCTCACCAAAGTAAAAATAGAACTTCCACTTGGTTTCAGTGATCCCACTTCTAGGAATATATCCTAAGAATCCTGAAATGTCAATCAGAAAGAATATATGCTAGCATATATTCATTGTCTATGTTCATTGTAATGCTATTTACAATAACTAAGATCTGGAAACAGACCAAGTGTCCATCAATATATGAGTAAATAAAAGAGATTGGTACACTTACACCATGGCCATAAAAAGAAGAAAACCTTACCTTTTCTGACAGCATGGAGGGACCTAAAGAGTATTATGCTAAGTGAAATAAGTCAGTCAAAGAAAGACAAATACCATATGATTTCACTTATCTGTGGAATATAATGAACAAAATAAATTGATAAACAAAATATGTCCAGAGAAATGGAAGATGGGACAGACTGATAAATCTCAGAGGGAAGAGATTAACCAAAAACTTATGTGCATATATGCACAACCCATGGACATAGACAATAGTGTGGTGAAGGACTGAGGGTTGGGAGAGAACCAGGCAGAGGAGGACAATGAAGGGAAAAGGGGGGGGGGGAGGAGTAATCTGTAATACTCTCAACAATAAAGATATTTTTTTTAAAACCACAGAAGCAGAATTTGTATATCTTAATGTTACCTCTTTCTTTAAAATGTATATACCTTATATAAGTAGAGCCTCCTTTTTTTCTGCATTCCTAAGCAAAATGAAACAAATAATAGTTAAGAGACTTGTTTTATAATATATATAAGTGTATATATTACTAACTGTCCTAAAAGATGTCCAACCTGATTGCATTGAAAGGCCCAAAAACTAATAGGAAGGTAGGTAAACATTAGCATTCCTTTAAAGTCAACATCCTCAAGAGATGTCTCAACTTGAGGTCAAAATTATTTTCCCAATTTGTTACTAATTCACTTAATATATTGACTTCAGTTCCTGTCAAGTAGAATAGGGACTTACTACACCTTGGTTTTGGAATTATTAGAAAAGGTGCCCGTGTAATGAATAAGTAAGAGAAAAGGGAATATTCATGAGTCCTGGTGGGCATAAGCCATAGTAAAACAACAGAAATCAATGCTGTCAAAAGAGGTGCATTTTGTCTCATGTCAAGTAGCCTTGCTGTGCTGTGTACATTTGGGAGAAGGCAGCGAGCACAGTGACTGCTTCAGAAAGACAGCGTGGCACAAAAGCGGTTTTCTGGTAGAGTTAGCCCTTCTGTACTGAATAAGCTGACAGAAAGGGATGAAGGGAAATCTGACCTAATATCAAACAGAAACATTAGAGTTGGGCCATTAAAAAATAACAGCTAACATTTTCTGCAGTTTACCATGTTCCCGGCCTTGTGTACTCATGTGCTAATTCATTGGAATCTCAGCAACATCATGAGGGCGGGTCTTATGAGGGCCTTGGTCTTTCTGGTGAAGAAACTGAGACACCAAGAGATTAAGTAAATAAATGGCCCAAGTCACACAGCAAAACAGTGCCAGCCAGGTTTTGACCCAAGTCTATGTTCATAATCACTCAGCCATTTTGCCACTGACTATGGTTTTCAATAGATTTGTACCACTTTGGCCTCTAGTGGAATTTTCCCCAAGGTGTTGGCAATTGTGAGTGTTAATTCTTAACTCATTGAGCCATAAGTGTGTGTAGACACAAGCGGAAGACCTTCCCTACACACCATGCGCATCTATAAAAAATTAAAATAAAATGTTTTTCCTAAGTGGCAGCCCCGACCAACATAAACATCACTTTTTGTGAGAATTTTCAGCTGAAAATACGAAAGAACACCCGAATTGTGAGTAATATATTTATTTTTATAATATTAATTGTAAATTAATTTTTTAAATTAAATTCAAATTATCATGGCATGTGGGAGTGGTTTCTGTTTTGGATCATGGTAGTTAATTGGTATTGTTGTGGATCTCATCTTTTCCAACTTCTGTATAGTTATTTTAATAGAAATTTAGGAGAAATTATTAGCCAAAAACCATTTTTTAAATTTTATTTTTATTGTTGAAAATATTACAGATGACTACCTCCCACCATCCTCCATTGACTTTCTCCATCCTGTTCCTGTCACGCCTGCCCAGGCCTTCCCAGAACTATTGTCTGTCCATGGGTTATGCATATATGCATATAAGTTCATGCTTAATGTCTTCTCACTCTCCCCCTTCCTTCTGAAATACTTCAGCCTTGCATGCTTGAATATCTCTGGATCTTTTTATTTGTCAGTTCATTTTGTTCATTAGATTACATATAAGTAAGATTGTGTGATACTTGTTATGCAGAAATAATTTTAAATGGGAAATTAACATTTAAACTTCATACTTATATTTCAGGACAACTGTATAGCATCCCTTACCTCCATCCAAGGATTCTGACCCACTCTTATAGCCACGAATATTTTATAAATAATAATAGCTACAGACACAATCTGACATCGAGTTAAATATGTAAAATATATATCTGGGATCTTACTAGGTCTCCACTCTCCAGATAAAAATATTCCTTTGTTTTCAGAAACAAATAATTAGTTTCCATGGAAATTCAAACAGAAGAACATAATTAATAATTTGGGAGCATAAATTCTATCAACATGGAAGACAAATGAATGCACAGAAAATATAAGAACATGCATATAATGGGAAATACCAGTGCAAACCGTAAGAATATAAATTCTAGGTACTAAAATCTCCTTAACCACAAAAATTTTCAGGGTAGGAAGATAAGGGCTCTTAACCATTTTCTATCTCTTTCTAAACCAAAGTCATCCTGATTTTCAGTTTGTGGTTCAAACATGAAAACGCCTTAAATCAAAGTTGTTCATCAGATATATTTGACGACTTTCTCTCAAAATTGATTTTTTAAAATAATAAGTGAATATATGTGCATGTTAACAGCGTATTTTGAATATATTTAGCATGCACTTTAGAAGAAATAGCTTTAGTCATATATATGAGAAGATTCTGAGTATGTCTAGCTCCCGAAGTTCAGTCTGTTACTTTCAAACACCACTTTCAAGCATTGCACATGTTTTCTGAAAGCTTTAGCTAAAGTTTTAAAGAATCTAGTCATTCACAGAAAACAGTTTTTTTGCTCTATGAAGTGAAAATCTCTTACATCAGAAATAAATTGCAAAGAAGTGGAATTTCAACCCATACATCATCTATTTTCCAGAAAACTCTTTAAGGAGCCAATTGTTATACGCATGACCCCTTTCATCAGCAAGGAATTCACATGCAGGAGAAGAAAGAGATTTGTGTTTGGAAGGCTCTCTACCCCAAGCACACAAGTAAAAGCCACTTCAATCTCTTCACTTGCTTTCAAATCCTTTTGCTAAAAATCATTATGGAAGTCTAAGAGACAGCATACATAAAATCAATATTTTAGCTGAAAGAGCCCAATTTAAGAACATTTTTTGCTCCAAGTTTTCAAAATCAGTAATCCAAATAACATAGAAATTGGTCCTGAGTGAGAAGAAGAAGAAGAAGAAGAAGAAGAAGAAGAAGAAGAAGAGGAAGAGGAAGAGGAAGAGGAAGAGGAAGAGGAAGAGGAAGAAGAAGAAGAAGAAGAAGAAGAAGAAGAAGAAGAAGAAGAAGAAGAAGAAGAAGAAGGAGGAGGAGGAGGAGAAAAAGATTGGAATTAATGTGTAAAGTTAAATTTTACTAAACTCTGTGGATACCATTCCTGATAATACTAAGAGCAAACAGAAACACAGTTATAAAAAGACTATTTTGGTAAAAACATTGCTCAAAACTTTACTGCTCATTTTACAGGTTGAAGTAAAAATAATTTTATTTAGAAAAAAATGCATAAAACACCTCACATTTGTATAAATTACTGAGTAATAAGTAACCATAAACCATAATTTCAAAAAAAATTCTGATAATGTAATTCTAAGAGAAACATTTTGAAGAAAAAGTAATAAACACATATTAAACATAGTAAAACCTCAAAGAAGAATAAATATTCAAAAGAGTGAGTTTCTCAGTATCCTGATTTCAAATGATGCTCTTGAAATATTTTAAGAGTTTAATACATATTTTTATCCTATCAGTATGATCCAGATATCCCTTTTAAAAAAGAAAGAAAGAAAAGAGAGAAAAAATGAAATTGGTTTTATTCCTCTTAAATTATCTGAATAAATGAAAAACAAATGAAACAAAAATCTGTTTGAAGATCTGAATACTCCTATGTTACCCAATAACATTGAATCTATGTAGTACTAAGAGTAGGAAAAATTTGTCAGATACCTAATTTATTTAAGCTAGGTTAACATCGCAACCAAATATTTAAATTACAAAATTAAAAAGTCTTCAAAATTTATTTGGAGCAGAATAACTTAGATTAGCTAGTTAGAATCAAATAACAAAATAACTAAACCTCATCACATTCTATTTGCAAAATGTGCTAGAGAAGAGGAATTAATTGGAAAAAAAATCCGAGAATCTCAATTTGAAACATACACAGATTTAAAACTCTACTCTTACATTTGCACAAATGTGTAATTGAAAGCATTACATTCTTCAGGAGAAACCAGAGCCAGCTCTGTCTCCACAAAGTAAATCCTCAATTAGAACATTGTCTAGAACAATGCCGATTATGTAATTTTTCTTTACACAGTTAATTTTGGGGGAAAGAAAAAAATGTCCTTCATTTTTCTGGATAATTGCTTCACATCTCCATTCTGGCTATCCTCTGTAGACCTCAAATATTGGGGATGGGTGAGTGAAGTCTGGGGTGCTAAGGAGGTAAAGATGGTTGAAGTTGGTAGTAGGTTTTATTCTTCTGAAGAGTTAGAAAATATTTACTTTTTTCATTTCTATGTTTCAACTCTAGTTGAAGAAATAGGACAAATAGTTTATTGATCAGTTGTTAATGATATTCATCATAGTCTTTTATTATTATTACTAGAGGCCTGGTGCATGAAATTTTGTGCATGTGGGGAGTCCCCTCAGCCCAGCTTGCACCCTCTCCAATCTGGGAACCCTCAGGTGGTGTCCAACTGCCAATTTAAGCCCAATCCCCCGACATCCCTCTCACAATCTGAAACTGCTGGCTCCTAACTGCTCACCGACCTGCCTGCCTGATCGTCCCTAACTGCAACCCTGCCAGCCTAATCACTCCTAACCACCTCTTCCTGGGAGCCTGCCTGGTTACCCCTAACTAACACCCCCCCACTGGCCTAGTTGTCCATTACTGCCCACCCCCACCAGCCTGGTTGCCCCCAAATGGCCCCCCTATGCCAGCCTGTTCCCCTCCAACTGCCCCCCTCTATAAGCCTGGTCCTCCCAAATTCTCCCCCTTGCCAGCCTGGTTACTTCCAATTGCCCCTCCCCCACCGGCCTGGTCGCCCACAACTGCCCTCCCCCCTTCTGGCCTGGTCACACCACACAGCCTGCTGATCAGTCATTTGGTCATCCCTCACTAACCCCCCTGTTGGTCTGGTCACCCCACACAATAATGTTTGGTCATTACTGTTACTGTGATGGCATCCAGGACAATTTGCATATACCTCTATTATTAGTATAGATTATTTAACACTTATTGTTGAAAGTATTACATATGTTCCCTTTATCTCCCATTGTCCTCTCTTACCCACTCCCTCCCTCAGTGGAGGCCTTCACCCCTATTGTCTGTATCCATTGGTTATGCTTATATGCATACAGGTTCTTTGGTTGGTCTCGTCCCCATCCCCACGAACCTCCCCTGACTTCTCTCTGCGGTTTGAAGGTCTATTCAATGCTTCTATGTTTCTTCATCTATTTTTGAGAGAGAGAGAGAGAAATGTCCTTAGCTTTTCCTAAGCTACCTATTTTTTTTTTTTTTACTGTGTCTAATAACTGAGGAGTAGGAGACATCTAATAATTGAATCTGGAAAAATGGTAACAGGCTTACTCAATTTGGTTCCACCAGCAGTCTTCCTCTTAGGAGCTTCAAACTATAAGCAGCAGACTCCTCACAGCTCCCCCAGATACTCCCTCCTCTACCAGGGGGAGGCCTGGTCTGGCCCAGTGTGCTGTGATTGGATGGCTAAGTTTGCCTAGTTCCATTAGCTTATTCATTTATCTAGTGCACCTTAAGCCACATCCCTAGCTTCTATCAATAAAGGGATAGTTTCATCCCTACTTGACATTTTTAGATTTCCATCTCTCTTTGTTCAGGAGAGAGATAAGGAGTCTACTTCGTAGGGGCCCTTCAAAGAACTCCCCCAACATTACCTAGAACTAGTAGTTATTCTCCATGTGGGATCACCCATAGCACTTGTCCATCTCTCCCATGTGGTACTCCCTGTCTTCTGTGTCACATCACCAGCCTGCTGACCTCACTTATTCCCATGCAAATTTGGACATGCTTCAATTTCCCTAAGTTTATTTTATTCTTCATAAAATAAGGAACATAATTTTATATTCAGTGTTATTGTGTGGGTTAAATTAAATAAATTAATCTCCATAAAACACTTAGAATCAGGTCCAATACACAGGAAGCACCACATAAATATTATTATTATCATTGTTATAGTCTGAATTGTGTACCCTACCAAATTCATGTGTTGAAGCCCTACCTTCCAATGTGACTATATTTGCAGATAACACTTTGAAAGAGGTAATTAAGTCACACATATTCTTCCATTTGTTTATAAATTCCTCCATCTCTGTTTTCAAAGATATGTCTTTTACCTCCTTGCTTAAGTTTCTTGAGTACTTTAAATTTTTTTTGTTGTAATGGTAAATGAGGTTCTTTTTCTTTGCGAGAGTTCATTATTGGTGCATAAAAATGTCATAAATTTATGGTGTTAATTTTGTATTATAATAGCTAAGATTTTGGAGACAGCCCAAGTGCCCATCAGCAGATGAGCTGATAAAAAAGCTGTGGTACACAGTGGAATACTACACAGCTGTAAAAAAGAAAGAACTCTTACCATTTGCAATAGCATGAATAGGCCTAAAGAGTATTATGCTAAGTGAAATAAGCCAGACATAGAAAAATAAGTACCACACGATCTCATTAATACATGAAATCTAATGAACAAAATAAACATGAATAAAAGAGAACCAGAGACATATAGGCATGGAACAGACTGATGAATTTCAGAGGGAAGGCAGTGGTAAGGGAGTGGAAGACCAGTGATTAACCAAATAACTTTTATGCATATTTGCATAACCTATGGACATAGACAACAGAGTGATAAAGGCCTGACACACACACACACACAAAGGAGATAGCTGTAATACTTTCAACAATAAAGATACATTTTTTAAAAGATTAAGTCAGAAAACAAGGGTGGAGTCCTAATCCAATAAGACTGGTGTCCTTAGAAAAACACTAGTAGAGTTGCTCACACAAAGAAAAGGCCTTATGAAAACATAGGGGGAACCAACTGCAAGCAGAGAAAGGAGGCCTTGGGAGAAAAATGAATCTGCCAGCACTTTGATTCTCAACTCCTGACCTCCAGAGCTGTGAGAAATACATTTTTGTTATTGAGTCACCAAGTCTGTAATGTTTTGTTATGTCAGCCCTAGCAGACTAAGACAATCACTATTGTCAGGGACATTATAATTGTGCATATGCTATCAAAACAACCAGGCAACATATAGTTAAATTAATTCTTTCATTCAAATAAAATCATCCATGATTACTGTTGTGAACAACATTAGTATCTGAAAGTTTTGTGAAGAAATCACCCTTAACAAAGGAATACGACATAGTAATTTCAGGGCCCTTGTGTAGTTTATACAATTCCACTCTACTTACTTCTACTCTCTCTCTTGCTTACAGAGCAATGTGCACTCTGATTGATGAAGATCCTACAAATCGTAGATAATTAGTTGCTAATATCCAAATCTATCTCTCATTCATAGCAGCTGAACCACCAGTTTTAGTTAGACATTTGGCCACCTGTAATCAAAGCTACATTTCTAAGAACATCTTACAGCAGGATAAAACATGTAACTAAGTTCTGGCTGAGATATAGATAAAAATATTTTGTTGTATTTCAAGAATATCTCCTTAAAAGGGAAGTATATAGGCTTTCTTTGTCTCATCCTAAATTTTACCACCTGAGATTTTGATATGATAATTAGGGATTTAGCAGTCATTTTGGATCTTGAAGACAAATCCACTGTGAAGGGAGCTAACAGTGGCCTGGAAAGAACTTGGGAATCTGAAAATTATGAAGAGTTCCAATTTGGCTGAATGCAAGAAATAAAAGCAAGCCATGTATTGTGGATTGTCTACTTCTGAATTTCTTTTATGTGAAAGTAGCCCTGTGCTCTTCCAAACACTATTTTCAAGTTTACAGTTCATAGAAGATATTTTTGGCAACCCTTTCCCATACCTTTACCTTATCCTTGAATTTGCCTACAGCCTTGCTAAGATAAGCACTTACTCTCCCCGTCCCCCAGCCAAGTGGCTGTGTCTCTCTGCTTCTCCGTCAGAGACCTTTCTCTGGCCCTGAGCACAGGCACAACTCAGTACTATGGAGCATCCGAGCCCTTGTGAACAATCTCCACTAATAAGGAACCATTTCTGTCCTTTTAGGGGACGATTCTGAAGCTGTTTCTCTAGTTTTCTTGGTGGACTCCTGTATGTGAGATGCAAGTGCCCAAAGAGATACCCTATTCTTTAGCATACACTTTATTGGCTTTTATTTCTTCCCTGTCTTACTCTCCTTACCAACTTATTTGTGCTTCCTAGAATCACTGAAATCCTGGTCTCTGAGTCTACTCCTGGAGGAACCTCTCTGTGACTTGCAGCCTTACCAAATTCAGCTGGCTGTGCAAGCACCAGACTCAGTTTGGCTGAATCCAAGAATCCTAGCTAAGGGACAATTAGAAATGGACATAAAGAAATTTGCAAGTGGATACACATGTTTGGTTATTAGAGACTCAACCCTAAGAGCCAGGTGGAATAGATGGTATGTATGGAAGACTAACATCACCCTTGATTAAATCTATACAGGTTTTGACATTGTATAACCAAGGCAGAATGGAACAAAGTCTAAATCACCCTCTCTGTCCTTCTGTAAGAACTGTCAAATATCTCCAGATGTGTTAAATTCATTCTCACCTAGACATCATGGGCAAGAGCGGCATTTTTATTTGCTCAAGTAGAAATGAGACTAAGACTCTCAGCATGACTTATTCTACCCAGTAGCAATATTCAGGTAGAAATATGCAGATTTCCCAAATAAATGAAACTTTAATTCAATGCTGTTATGGTGAAACATTGCAATGCATTTCAATATTATAATTCTCTTTTGATAAATTTTCCTTAACATTAAGACTCACTTTTTTATATCCTGGCTGATAGTTTTGATTTAGGCTAAAGGTTTTCAAAGAAAAATGTTGTTATGAATCCCATGATTCATTGGAACATCATTTTAAGAATTAGTTCTTTCAAAATTAGGTCTTTCAAGGAAATGTATATTTTCCAAACAATTGTCCCTGGATCACTGCATCTGGGTATGTAACATCCTCCCTGCCACAAGGCTGAAAGATTTTAATGTTGTGGAAGGAACTGGTGACAGTGTTAAAGTTAATAGGGTCCTACTTAAGAAATAACTGGACATTTCTCTTGTTTTATGGGGCAATAATTTTACTCCCTAGTGCATAAAGACTGGAAAAATTGGATCACTGCCAAAGATATAACCTACACTATATCAAATAGCGCCATTACATTTCTCTTAAATGCCACTTGGAGGTCATATTCCTGCTTACAGTGGAGGCTTTTCTGATAACTTTTTCTGAAAAATCACGTTAAACAAATATCAGCCTAACAATGCAAAAATGCAGTGCTCAGTCTTCCACAAATGACTTATGGAGCTACCTTTCCAGCTTCCAAAATTCATTGCCCTCATTATTACCAAGTTGTATCATTGCCTCTTATGTAAATAAAATGTTTGAGCATGATGGGCTACCTACACATAAGGTACATTTCCTTTAGGGATGGATAGCTAGGAAACCTCCCAAGCCTGATTTAATGTGGTAACCTTGACCTAAGAAAGATGGGCACCAAGTTCCTGAAGTAGCAGGAAACATTTAAGTCATTTATGTTATTTTTTTTGTGAACACCAATACAGGAAATTGGAGAGGGCTTCTGTCTGAGTTCTAGGCCTTAAAAGGGATGATAGACCTCCATTCTGTATTGCTCAAAATAAATGAGCATTAAGAAAGTTAACCTTCCCACATTAAAAAAAATGTTCATAATAGCACAATGGGCCTTACAAATGTACACAATGAAGTGGCATGATCTAAAAATGCAGTGGCCAAGTCAGCCTGCCAGAGAGCAGTCTTCTGTGTTCTCCCTTAACAAATTGCACCTAGAAAACCTCCCAAGCCTGATTTAATGTGGCAACCTTGACCTAAGAAATATGGGCATCAAGTTCCTGAAGTAGCAGAACATTCCATCCCTAAAGGAAATGTACCTTATGTGTAGGTAGCCCATCATACTCAAAATAGAGAAATCAACTCATTTGAACCAGGCTAAATAAGTGCTAAAATTTCCAATATGCATTAATTTTGCCCACAAGAATATTCTATGAATAATTGTGAGTTTCTAATTAGAGTGCTTGTGCTTTGACATAACTTTTAAAGCATATTACAATTTTAACTCATTTGCCCTACGAACCAGGTTGGGGGTGATATTATTATCCACCTACATATCTAAATACTTAGTGCAGCTGGGAGGTTAAGTAACTTCACCACCAATACAAGATTAACTCTTTTGTTCCGTTCAAGTCCATTCTCCTGTATCTGGAGAATGAATTCCACTCTCTTCTATGTTACAATTATGCCCATCCTCAATCTGGACTCAGAGAGGACCCTAATCCACGTCTACACTGCTATACCAAAGAAGAATCTGACCATTTCATGGGAACTCTCAGATGATGTCTGCAGAGGATCCAGGAGACCTGTCTTCACTCCCCATGTTGTAGAGGGACCTCCTCTAACATTGGGTATTGAGGGAATCCAGTCCCTTTTTTCTGTTCCTCCAACCCCCTGGTCCCATTACCACTGTAAAGTCAGAGTGACATAAAGAACTAGACAAAACCCGGAGGGTAATGGCCTCATCTTTGGATGCTCTTACCCCTCAGTCTCCTGCTCTAACTTCCCCAACCAATACAAACCCTCCTTTCTTTTTCTTACTTAAAAAAAGTGCACTACCCTGTTCCCAATGCTGCTTGCTGTCTGTGCTTATTGAATGCATTAGGTGAGTGAATGAAACTGAGTTGGATAGGAAAGGCTCCCTGATGCCCAGACACAGACCTATTCCCTTTCATATTGGGAAAGGAGGAGTATGAAAGGAAAGTGTGAGGATTAATTTTAGGTGTGGACTTGGCTAGCCTAAGGTGCTCATGTGTTTGGTCAAACACTATTCTAGATGTCACTGTGAAGATGTTTTATAGATGTGACTAACATCTATAAGCAGTGGACTTTAGGTAAGAGATTACATTTAATAATGTGGGTGAATCTCATCCAATCCATTGAAAGACTTGTGAACAAAAACTAATGTTTCCTAGTGAAAAAGCGATTCTGCCCCAAGACTTTAACATGGAAATCTGGCCAAGGATTCCAGTGTGAGGCCAGCCTATGAACTCAAAACTGCAACATCAATCATCTCTTACCTGGTTCTGGACTGCTGGCCTGACCCAAACTTGCCAGCCCAGACAACCATGGGAGCCAACCACACACACACACACACACACACACACACACACACACACACACACACACTAAGATAAACAGGGGTGTGTGTGTGTGTGTGTGTGTGTGTGTGTGTGTGTGTGTGTGTCCTATTGATTCTATATCTCTAGAGACTCTGATAGACACAGAATGAAAGACATAGAAGACAAATAACACGTTTGGGGCATCTACTATTGTCAGGAATTGTGATCATCAAGCTACATATATTAACTCTTTTGTGGATATGAACTCTCCATAACTAACCATGCAAAGGAGTCTGATATATCTTTTTCAGTTGTCACTGACAAGAGATTATTCCAAACATCCCTATGTCATCTCCCATCCTTCCTCACTACTGCTGCACAGTGTAGTGGCTGCTCATAAATGCTCCTTCTGCCCTAGGGGAAGAATTCAAACACGCAGCAGGAAAAAGAATAAACATAAGCCCTCCCAGAATTTGAGGCCTACTATAAAAATGAAAAGAAGCTCCATGATAGCCTCTTATAAAGCACAATATTAAAGAATGAAATATAAAAACTAAGCCTGGTGTACTGCTAAATATTTAAAAAGATAACAAACTGCTACACAGATTCCATTTTAGGATGTGTAATTTTATAGTTTCTTGAGGGGAAAGAACAGGAATGATATAAATGCTATATAAAAATGGAGGTACTTCGTAATTTATGTATTCTCTGAGGTCAATTCCTAGAATTTCCAAGAAGAAAAAGATAATCTCGGTGCCTAGTTATAAAAGAAGCCTAAGAGGTGGAGTGGTTTGCATGTCATTACATATGTGACTGAAGCATAAACCATATTTTACTTCATTCTAGGAAGAATACAGCCTGGCTAGAGGATGCCAATGAAGGATTTAAAAATCAACAGCATAACTGGGATCTGTTTTAGGGAATTTTTCCCAACATAATACACACGTTAGCTAACATAGGCCACATAACCACGGTCAGTGGCCCCTTTGCAGTTTCTTCCTAAGTACAGACGGCACCTAGCAGCACACACAGACACCAACCACCACAACAAAACAATGATGGGATCAGTCATAACAACAACCTGCCATGTTCTGAGGAACTGCTTGTGATCCTGGAAGATTTCCCTGCATTTAGTAGATAGCCACTAGTTTCTGGCAATTTTAGCTCTAAATCAGACCCATAATTACTCTGAATTCTTTCTCAGTAGATGCCCCTAATTCACAGCAGGTGACAGCCAGTGTGAACAGGCAGAAACAGGCAACACAATCCTTTGAGCTACAACATGAAGGACAATGTAAGAGTTCACTGGAACTAGTGAGACAAGCACGTCTACACCTGTGGGGCTGGTCAGAAGGCTTTCAGCAGCTGATGCTGTAGTCTGAGGCACAAGCTCTTCCTCCTTCAGGAAACCTCAGGTTTTGTTCTTAATGCACTTTAACTGACTGCATGAAGCATATCCCCATTACCTGTGGGTAATCACCTGTATTTAAAGTCAACTGATTGTAGATGCTAACCATATCCACAAAATACCTTTGCAGTAACTCCTAGATTCATGTTGAGTTAAATAACTGGGTGTGATAGCCTAGCCAAGGTGACATATGAAACTAACCATCCCAGAGCTTGTATGAATGTTTTCATCCTGACATCAGTCTACAATCAATCCCTCTTAAAAAAAACTAATGTTTTGCTTGGGTTTTCAAGTAAGCTAAGATTGGAGAGAAGCAGAGAGAGTAGCAATTTAGAAAAAGACGTATGAAACAGCTTCAGGCCTTCGCGCAGATCTGGACTACGATTCTCGGGCTGTATCATCAGAAATCTCTCTCCATTTCTCACCTCTGATGTCTCCATGTAAGCTTAATTTCAGGCAGGTTCTTTGCAAGTGGTGAATGATTAGAAAAATTACCACGTAAGGAGGCAGAGGAAGGAGACCAGGTAGAGATCTAAGTAGATAAATACACAGAAAAGGAGCCCTTTCTTTGCTGGTGTCTGTAGCCATTTTGCAGGGCCTGGAGGCTGTTTCCTACTCAGGTTCTGTTACCAATAATGAGGCCTTTGTCTAAAGCCTGCTGCCCTGGTTGTGGCACCTTAAGCCCATGTATTTGTTCTGGCTTTTCCTCATTTCACTGATTCCGCAAACATGAGCAAATGAACAAATGTGTTTATTTCAGGAAGCCATAGGAGGAGGATGTACTGATTGAAAATTCAGGTTAGAGCAATGAGAATGGTCTGAATTCTTGGAAGCATGGTTTACTAAGACACTTGATGTCACCAATCTGTTCAATTTTTCTAATTCAACTGATGGGAGGTAACTCAACTTTCAGAAATCCCATGTTGTGATTTGGTTATGTTTGCACTAGGTGAGAAATGATCATACTGAGAAAACCATGAGACATAGCCCATCTATTTTGCTGACATCATAAAAAGGGACTCGGCTTGAACTTTTATGTTAACCACTAAGTGTTTTCCTTTAAATGTGTGTGTGTGTGTGTGTGTGTGTGTGTGTGTATTCACATATGTATGAAATGGTTTATCTTAAATAGGCACAAAATAACCAATACATTAAAAATAAATAAAATAAAGTCAGAAAATCCTAGATTTGATCATTGCCTCACTTTTTCTTACTGGTCT
The DNA here is from genome assembly GCA_963924515.1 of Vespertilio murinus. Lineage (NCBI taxonomy): Eukaryota > Metazoa > Chordata > Mammalia > Chiroptera > Vespertilionidae > Vespertilio > Vespertilio murinus. The sequence continues at coordinate 74,461,678 of OZ004707.1, forward strand.
TTAACCTCTTGGTTTGGCACCGGAGGTCCACGTCAGTAGTTTATCCTTAATCTCTATCCTAGCTCAGCATCAGTATCTCTCAGCTGCTTATCTCTCCATTTATTGCTGGATTATGTTTCCACAGCCACATATAGCCTATGTTACCTGCCTGGTCAGTGTAAGATAATCAAAGGAGAAAGATTTATTTTGCCTTTAAATGAAGTCATAAAATTTTTCATTTGGCAGGCCTCTTAAAGATCTCTTAATCCAGCTATTTATTTTATGGTTGATAAAAGTAGGCTTAGAGAGGTCAGGGAATTCACCTGTCAGCACACAAGTAGCTAGACCTGGGACAGAGACAAGGACAATCTGAGCTGGGAAACAAAGTTACACACCTCAAACTCAATAGCCAGGGGAGGGGAAAATTGTTAACAGTGAGGGGGAGATTGACATTCCATTGGTTAAAGGAGACCAACTCCAGCAGCACTGGGGTTGTTATTAGACTGCTTTACCCTATTCATTTTTCCTTTCTTTCCAGGCACTTGTAGGATTGTGTTTCTTGCTTTTCCTGTGGTTGCATGGGACCATGTGACTGGTTCTTCCCACTGCGTTGAGACTGGAAGTGGCATGTAGCCCATGACTTGGGTCCATGATAAGCTCTATAGGCCATAATATCCTGTTCTTGTTCTTTCCATTGAGTTTCCACTGAGATGGAAGTGACATGCAGCCCATCAACCTGAGTCCCTGAGGAGGCCTATGACTGACCAATAGCTATTTTATTCCCATTTATTTTCTGGTTCCTGAAAAAAAAAGGGGGGGGGGGACTAAGAATAGAGCAGTAGAGCCAACACAACATTCTGGATCTGAATTGTAGGCTTGTCACTTACTATATGCGTGGCCTTAAGAAAGTTATTTAAACTCTGGGACTTGGTTTCCTATAAAGTAAAGAAAATAGCACCATTTTAAAGGGTCACTGTGAAGATTCAATGAGCTAAAGTATATCAAGCAGCCACAGCATGTTGAAATTGTTGAGGTGCTTGATTGTTTTTTCTTACTATTACTATTAGAAATTGGATTTTCAAGGATCAGGTCATGTTTCTCTCCAAGACAACTCACATTCCCTATCTTTACAACTCCTGCTTTTTTCCTGAGTGCGTAAGAGACAGAGAGGTAGCATCATACTGCTAAGAGAGTTAACCCAACACCACAACCCCAGTTCTCACACTGGACAAATCTTTCAATAATCAATAAACTAAGCTCTTCAATTTTCCTCATTTTAAAACTGGAACTATATATAATTCCAGTTTCATGTAAGAATTATGATGCTGGCAAATATTAAAGGTTATTACTAATGGCTTCAGGCTAGTAAAGTAACTAAGATGATTTTAAGAAATGTTTTTTCAATGAGTAATGTTTTTATGTAGAATACAGTTTGACAGTTTGAAGATGGTGATATAGGAGGCTCCTAAGCTGTTATCCTAAGAATAGGAACAGACAAGAATGTCCACTTTCACTACTTTTATTCAACATAATGATAGAAGTCCTATCCAGAGAAGTTACCGTATTTGCCGGCGTATAAGACGACTTTTTGGCCCTGAAAAATATGCCTCCAAGTGGGGGGTAGTCTTATACGGCAAGTATATAACAAACTCTGTATTTTTTGTGGAAATGTTAGGGGGTCGTCTTATACGCCCAGTCGTCTTATACGCCGGCAAATACGGTATACAAGATAAATAAATAAAAGGCATTCACACCAGAAAGAAAATAGTAAAATTGTCTCTATTTGCATATGACATGATATAATATATAGATAACCCTACAGACTCCAGCAAAAACTGTTAGAACTGATAAATAATTTCAGTAAACTTGCAGAATGCTAAATCAATATACCAAATCATTTGCATTTCTATATACCAACAACAAACTATCAGAAAAATAAATTAAGAACAATTTTATTTATAAAAGCATCAACATTAATATTTAGGGATAAATTAACCAAAGAGGTAAAATATTTGTATACTGAAAACTATAAGACATTGATATATGAAATTGAAGAGAACAAAGAACATGAAATTCATGTTCATGGATTCAAATAATTAATATCGTTAAAATTCCCATACTACTCAAAGCAATCTAGAGATCATATGCAATATTATCAAGATCTCATTGGCATTTTTCACAAAAATAAAAAAGTCCTAAAATTTATATGAAACCACAAAAAAATTCTGAATACCCAAAGCAATTTAAGAAGAAAAAAAGAGCAAAACTGGAGGCTTCACACCTTTTGATTTCACACTCTATTGCAAAGCTATAATAATAAAAACAGTATGGTATTGGCACAAAAACAGACATATAGATCAATACATCAAAATAGAGAGATTAGAGATAAATTCACGCATATGTGTTTAATTAATTTTTACCAAAAGAGCCAAGAATATATAATTGGGAAAGGATAGTATATTCAATAAATGCTGTTAGTAAACCCATAAAGCCACATGTAAAAGAATGAAACTGGATCACTATCATACAACCTAAACAAAAATCAACTCAATGTGGAGTAAAGACTTGACCATATGACCTGAAATGTAGAACTCCTAGCAGAAATCATAGGGGATAAGCAACTTGACATTGGTCTTGGCAATGATATTTTTTTTTATTTGACATCAGAAGCAAAGGCAACACAAGCAAAAACAAACAAGTGAGACTACAACAAACTAAAAAGCTTTAATGCAGCAATAAAAACCAACAATAAATTATAAAGGCAACCCACAAAATGGCAGAAAATATTAGCAAATCACATATCCAATAAGGAGTTTATATCCAAACTATACAAGGAACTCATGCAACTCAATAGCACAAAAACAAATAATCCAATTAAATAATGAGCTGAGGACTTGAACATGTATTTTCCTAAAAGAAATACACAACTAGACAATAGATATATGTAAAGGTATCCACCACAAATAATAATCAGGGAAATGTGAGCCACAACTACAATAAGATATCTCCTCACACCTGTTAGAAAAATTAATCTAAAAAAGACAACAGGGAACAAATACTGGCAAAATAAATGAATAAAAGCAATACTTGCCCACTGTGGTGGAAATATAAACTAGTCCAGACACTATAGAAAACAGAATGGAGTTTCCCAAGAAACTAAAAATAGAGTCTAGCAATCCTACTTCAAGATATATATGCAAAAGAAATTAAATCATTACCTCAATGAGGTATCTGTAATCCCAAGTTCATAGCAGCAGTATTCACAATAGCCAAAGTACAAAAACACCTTAAGTGTCCTTCAATAAACTGGTAAATAAAGAAAATGTGATATCCATATCTATCTATCTAAAACAAGGGTGGAGAACTTTCTGCCTGAGAGCCATACATATAAGGCCATGATGTCATTTGGTGTGGACCTACCAAGGCATTAGGGGTGAGTTGATTAAATGTTTGACCAAATATAGCAGGCTAATTTTGAAATTGATATATATATATATATATATATATATATATATATATATATATATATGAATATTATTCAATATTTTTTAAAAAGAAAGAAACCTTATAATTTGTGACAATGTGGATGAACCTAGATGGCATTACACTAATTAAAATAAGTGAGAGAGTTTTAGCTGGTTTTGCTCAGTGGAGAGAGCATCAGCCTGCAGATTGAAAAGTCGTGGGTTTGATTCCAGTCAAGGGCACATGCCTGGGTTGTCGGCTTGATCTCCAGTGGGGGGCGTGCCGGAGGCAGGCTATTGATGATTCTCTCTCATCATTGATGATTCTATATCTCTCTCCCTATCCCTTCCTTTCTAAAATCAATAAAAAATATTTTAAAAAAGAAATAAGCGCGCGCGAGAGAGATCTTAATAGTATCACTTATACACTTATATATAGAATTTTTTTTTAAAAGTTCAACTCACAGAAACAGAAAATGGAAAAGTAGAAAAGTGTCAGGATCTGGGAGATGAGGGGAATAGGGAGAGGTTGGTAAAAAGATTCAAACTTTTAGTTATAATATAAATAATTTTGAGTATCTAATGTATGGCATAATACACTATGTTGATAACACTATTTTTATTATTGAAATTTGCAGAGAGTAAAACCTAAAAGTCCTAACTGCTCTTCCCCCAAAAATAGATTTAAAAATATTTTTTATCTACCTAAATATGTTAAATCTCTACTCTTCCCAAATCATGAAAGAAAAATATCATAATAATTTAAAGTAGCACAGGCAAAATACAAAATGCAAATAGAAAATATATAAGTGTGTGTAAAATGAGTAAAATGTGTTATTTCTCATGTAACTTTCTCCTGATGTTTTCTGAAATCATATGCCAAATAAATGAATAATAAAACCCAAAGAATTTCATGCCCAGTAAAAACAAAGGCAGGTATTCATGTTAAAAAGAAAAATACAATTTGAGTAAGATTTTACAAGAAAATTAATATAAACAGAGATAAGCTGATAGAGAGATATCAAATAAACTATGTTTTCTCATTTAGAAATGAATGATTGACAGAAAAAAAAAAGTCCAGTTAATAAATGTGGCTGCCCATCAATGAGAATGTGTGTAAGTCAACAATTTTAACCAGTGTGCCACAATAATTTTTAAAACATGCAATACCTGAATATTTAGTCAGGACACTGACCTCTTTTCCCTTAGATTGTCAAATAAAAAATGACAACAGCCAACACAACAATAACCATCTGCTGCAAATAAATAATTTTTGTTATATCGGCAAAAAAAAAATATATATATATATATATATTTTGGTATGCCCAGTATTTCATTAATTAGCTTATGTGCATCATGAGATAAAAAAAGGTTGAAAATCACTGGTTTAGTAATCAAATTTACAATAAAACAGAAATCGTGGAATTTATCATCTTGAGATGTTAATAGTTTCAGCCCACTCACCGCCTTGGACCACAGAATTTTCATTGACTGGTCTTGCTCTCAGTGACACGACAAGAATATCACCTTCTTACACTATTTATGAAGTTCTACCATGAACAGTTTCTTATGCATAGACTGTATTAGTCTTCTAAGTTCATGCCTGTCTCTTAGTACTTATAATTTTACATATTATAAGATCATGGTTGTTTCCCTAACTTGGTTGAACCTCAAATGTGTGTTTTTAGTGTCTTTCTTTCTGCAATGGCAAGAATACAAATATCCAGTAGTATTTTTCTTATTATATCTGCCTCATCACAAGTGCCAATTGACCAGCACACTTTTCCTAAAGTTTATTCCCTTATCTAAGTTTATTTCCACTAGCTACACTTTATCATTTCTACTAAACAACACAATAGCTTCCCTATTTTTATCCACATTGACATTCAACACTTGCACACATAAAAAAGATACAGTATTTCCAAAATAAAATACTATTCTGGAAATCTATGTGCTAATCTATGTGCTGGGGGAAGAGACAGAGTATTTGAGTTTTTTTTAAGTTTAAAAAATGTTGCGTTAAATTTTTTTAAAAAATATATATATTTTATTAATTTTTTTTACAGAGAGGAAGGGAGAGAGAGAGTTAGAAACATCAATCAGCTGCCTCCTGCACACCCCCTACTGGAGGTGTGCCCACAACCAAAGGTACATGCCCTTGACCGGAATCGAACCTGGGACTTTTCAGTCCACAGGCCAATACTCTATCCACTGAGCCAAACCAGTTTCAGCAGTTTAAAAACTTTTAAATGTCCTTATTATAATTCTCTTCAGAATCTCTAGCTATAATGTATATTGTAAAGCTTCTAAAGTGGAATGTAGAATATATAATTTTATGTATTATAAAACCATTGTTGTTTTCCCTAACTTGGTTTGTTATCATAGAAGTACTCCTTATGGAAAACAGAGTACTAAGTGAAGCAGCAGTTAATTCAGGATTACAAAATAATATTCCCTAAAATAGCTCCATTAATGACAGTCTTTTGGCTACAGTTATATTTATTTATACTATACCTTATACTAAAAGTGATCTATTCTGGCTTAAAAAAATGTTTAAGAACCATAGAGTATAAATTAAATGAGAAGAAAATCATCAGACTGAAAAAAAAGTGAGGTATGTTAAAACAAAATAGATATTATTATGTACATGTGTGTGTATGAGAAGAGAGAGAGAGAGAGAGAGAGAGAGAGAGAGAGAGAGAGAGAGAGGACATAGTCTGTGTTCTATGAATGAGAAATTTTCTCTTCTGTGTCTTCATAGAGGAGATGATGAATGACTTAACATAGTGGGACCCAAATCTATTTACATATTAAAAATTACCTGATATTTGTAATCTTCCCAGTCCCCACCATAGAGCTTGTGAATGAATATATTTAATAAGGTGCCTAGGTAATTCTTCAACCAATCTGCACAATCAGAAATCAGTAGTTACTATTTGATAGACAATCCTATTTAATAAAGAGGTGATATGCAAATTGACCATCACTCCAACACATAAGATGGCCACCCCCATGTAGTAAAAGATGGCCACCACAAGATGGCCAGCAAGGGAGGGCATTTGGGAGGAGCCAGGCCTGCAAGGGATGGAAGTTGGGGATGATCAGGACTGCAGGGGAGGACAGTTATGCACAACCAGGCCAGCAGGGAAGAGCAGTTGGGGGCAACCACACTGTCAGGAGAGGACAGTTAGGGGCAATCGGCCAGCAGGGGAATATTTAGGCATTGATCTGGATGGCAGGAAAGGGAATGGTTAGGGGGTGATTAGGCTGGCAGGCAAAATCAGTTAGAGGCAATCAGGCAGGCAGTCAGACAAGCATTTGGGAGCCAGCGGTACTGGATTTGTGAATGGGATCCCAGATTGGAGAGGGTACAGGCTGGGCTGAGGGACAGCCACCCTCCTGTGAACAAATTTCATGCACTGGGTGACTAGTATTCTTAATAATGTCCTTGTTAAAGTTGTTTGAGCAGCTGCTTTAGCCCAAGATTTTACCTCCAAAAGAAAATAAACATTTAGCCAATTACTTGAAGATATTTTTTGTGTGTATTTTCAATAGACCTCCTGTTCAAGAGCAGAATAATTTCCTATAAATAAAAATCATATCTGAGCCCCACTGCTTTGAATGCCTGTGATTTTGTTACCCAACTGGGGTATTCAATAAACTCAGCGAATATTTGGAAAACACTCAACCACAATAAAATCCAACTTAAAAACAAAACTTTTACTTATAAGTATACTCTTTTCTCTAACTCAAAAGCATCAACATTAATTGGCAACAGAATTCTCCACTTCTGAAAGCTATATAAACAAACACAGATGTCAAACAAAAAGCAAATTGATAGGATACACAAAATTATCTCAGTTGCCTTACAAGGTGACACTGAATATATTAAACAAAAGCTGGAAAGAAAATTAATTTACAAATCTCACAAGAATATTGGTTTCTTATTATAACAATTTTTATACTACAAAATTTCCCTTGAGGAGGAAACACCAATAAAGAGAAATCTCTAGAATTTTTCGCACTCTAGTACAGAACAATAAAACAGATCAGAAATTATCTAATCAATGTTAGAAAAAAATGTCAAAATAAAGGCACAGGTTTGTATTCCTTCTGATGCTGCTTACAACTGCTGAGTTTTGAAAGAGGAGGAATTCAGATTTATTAAGGATGTGAGCACAGACAGAACGAAGACAAGGATGGCTTCAAAGAAGTGACAAGAGCTCTATCAGCTTATGGTCAAGAGAGCCTGTCACCACAAACCGCTACTATTTGTTGAAAATGTTAAGGACAAGTATGTTGATTTTCTTAGCTATCTCAAGTCCAAAAAGAGCAAAGAAAGGAAAAGCCAACAATGGTGAACGTGACAGTAAAACAAAATGTGGCTCAATAAAAGGAAGGACTCTATGATAATTTGAAGCAAAAGTGCGATACCTAACACTAGACAAGTTCAGAAAGAAGTCATTGGCCCTATTGACTGGCATGGTTCTCAAACTCTAGGGTGTATCTGAACACTGAGAAGGCTTGATAAACAGATTTCTGGGCCATAATTCCAGAGTTTTTGATTTGGTAGGTCTGGAGTAAGGCCCTAAAATTTACATTTCTAACAAATTTCCAGGTGATGCAAACTCTGCTGGTTATGGATAACACTTTCAGAATTTCTGTTATAGGATATGGGTGAATGCCTACAGGATCTAGACAAGGTTATTCAGCTAGAGCTGATAGTTGCCTGGGGTAAGTATTCTGGTTTCTCAACATAAATTACATTTTCAAATTTATACAAGAATCTTTTGATTTTTAAGTATTGGCAACTAATTTTAAAAAATAATATTTAAATAATGAGTAAGTTAAACAAGACAGGTCCATTGGGCTTAATTGGGCCTACATACTCAGCATCAGAAGTCTCTATTATAGGATTCCTGCATCAAGTAATGAACTTTGTTTAAAATATATAGAGAGATTTACAATGATTCTCTAAAACTAAAGGTCAAGTTCAAACACCCAAGTAGTCAAAAATGATTAGTAAAACAAAATGTCAAATAGTAAAAATAAATAAATAAAATAAAAAACCAACAATAAGCTATCCTACATTTTTTTTCAGTTTTTTAAGTAGTTTTATATACTACTTCATTTTATCCTTAAAGTCATAAAAGAAGGGATGGTTTTATTGTAATCTCCATTTTTTCCAATTAAGAATGTGAAACTCACAGAGGTTGAATATTCAGAATTTTAAAATCCTACTTGAAATATTTGTACTATTTTCCTATAGCAATGGCTTGATGCTTTCAATAATTATTTGTAGCCATGTCTATTCATGACATTGGGGAAACAACCCCTAAGTCTAGCAAAGGCAGATTAGGATTGGGATCCATGTTGGCTCAATACCAGGTAAGTTGGGCAACCACCAAGACAACCATAAACAACAAGAAGTAGTTATAACATAGTACTAAATTCAAAGCACCGTGCTTGCTAAAATAAAGTCTCCTGTGGAACCTGTAAAAAATATACATGCCCAGGCCCTACTCCTCCTGAGTGTTCTACTCTAGAAAGTCAGAAGTCAATGAGAAGGAATGACTTCCCACTGTTACTTGGCCTTTATGCTTAATTGTGGCCAAAGAAATGGCTATAAGAAAAAAATTTTGAAAAATATTTTTATTGGTTTCAGAGAGGAAGGGTGAGGGAGAGAGAAAGATAGAAACATTGATGATGACAGAGAATCATTGATCAACTGCCTCCTGCACACCTCACACTGATCACCCCACACTGGGGATCCATTCAAAACTCAGACATACATCCTGAGCAGAAATCAAACCGTGACCTTCTGGTTCATAGGTCAACACTCAACCACTGAGCCATGCTGGCAGGGCTAGGTGAAACTTTTTTACCCCACTATTTTCTTTTGGTCAAAAATGTGACCATAAAGAGAAACCCTAGTTCATTATATGGATCAAGGAAAAAAGTACTAAATTATTCCAATAAATAAAGATCTATTTTACTTTTTTTCCTTTTAATCTTTATTGTTGAATATATTACATAGGACCTAATCCACCCCCCCCTCAATTAACCTCTTCCAGCCCACTCCCATCTCCCCATCCCCAACCCTTACCACCCTGTTGCCTGTGTCCACTGGTTATACATATATGCACACAAGTTCATTGGTTGATCTCTTCCCAATCTCCCTCCCCTGCCTCCCCTCTGAGATTCAACAGTCTCTTCATACTTCTATAACTCTGGCTCTATTTTTGATTGTCAGATTATTTGGTTCATTAGATTCCACCTGCAAGTGAGATAATATGATACTTACCTTTCCCTGACTGGCTTATTTTGCTCAGCATAACACTCTCCAGGTTCATCCATGCTTACCAAATGGTAAGAGTACTTTCTTTTTTTATTGCTGTGTAGTATTCCATCGTGTAAATGTACCATAGTTTTTTTACCCACTCATCTGCTTATGGGCATTTAGGCTGTTCCCAAGTCTCATCTATTGTAAATTGTGCTGCTATGAACACAGGGGCACATATATCCTTTCTTATGAGTGTTTCACATTTCTTAGAATATATTCCTAGAAGTAGGATGACTGGGCCAAATGAGAGTTTCATTTTTAATTTCTTTTTTAAAAATATATCTTATTGTGTTGTTTTTTTTTACAGAGAGAAGGGAGAAAGAGAGTTAGAAATATTGATGAGAGAGAAACATTGATCAGCTGCCTTCTGCACACCTCCTACTGGGGATGTGCCCACAAGGTACATGCCCTTGACTGGAATCAAACCTTGGATCTTTCAGTCCGCAGGCCTATGCTTTATCCACTGATCCAGAGTGGTTAGGGTCCATTTTTAATTTCTTGAAGAAACTCCACACAGTTTTTACAGTGGCTGCACCAGTCTGCATTCCCATGAGAAAAATACCAGGTTTTCCTTTTCTCCACAACCTTTTCAATACTTGTCATTTGTTATGGTAGCCATTCAGACAAGTGTGAGGTGATATCTCATTGTCACTTTGATTTGCGTCTCTCAGATGATAAGTGATTGTGAGCATTTTTTTCATATGTCGCTTGGCCTTCTGCATGTCCATTTTAGAGAAGTGTCTATTTAGGTCCTTTGCCCATTTTTTAATTGGATTGTTCGTCTTCCTTTTGTTAAGATGTATAAGTTCCCTATATATTTTGGAGATTAACCTCTTTTCAGATGTATCTTTGTCAAATATATTCTCCCATGTAGTGGAGTATATTGTTATTTTGATCATGGTTTCTTTGCCATGCAGAAGCTTTTTATTTTTATATAGCCCCATTTGTTTATTTTCTCCTTAATTTCCATTGTCCTAGGAAAAGTATCAGTAAGTATATCACTATGAAAGATGTCTGAGATTTTGTTGCCTATGGTTTCTTCTAGAACTTTTATGATTTCATGTCTTATATTTAAGTTTTGTACCCATTTTGAGTTTATTCTACAAAATAGCCAGAGAAAAAGATAATCCAGTTCTTCTGATAAGACATTTATGTTCAATAATTTTTTCATTCTGGAAGCCCTGATATGTGTGGGTTCTTAATTCATGACCAAAGGCACACTCTCTTCTGTCTAGACTCCTTTTATGTAACATATCACACATCACAGCCTAAGGTACTAGTGAAGTCTCTTAAGTATTTTTTAAGGAGGAATGGCCATATTTTCCTAAACAAAACATTAGCATACAAGTGAAAGTTTTACAAGTACTTAAAGTTAAAACCATCCTAGAAATGCAGTCATTTGGTTATTTTGATATAAATACGCGTATCCATGTGTATAAATCTTTGATAAAAACATACCTATTCAACCTACATTATCTCCAGTCTGAGGTTTGAATTGAATCATTGTCTCCTTGCTCCCAAGAAGAATAAAAAGGAAAATCATGGCTTTAAATTGTGCTTGCTGAGTCAAGTGATTTCAGGTATGTCATTTAACTTCTCTAGGTCTTGGCCTCCTCCTTTGCCTGAAGAAAAAAAATAAAAGCAAGAACGATTATACTTATTTTCTGGAAGTTTTATGAGGAGCAAGTGAAAAAAATGTCATATGTGAAAGGGGCTATCAAGCCTGCAATAATTTCCCAATTGGTTTTTATTCCCCTTCCACCTTCCATGTCGCCTTCCCTCACCTCGTGCCACCAGGTCTAGTTAGTGTCAACCAGGGCTTTCTGCCTCAGCACTATTGTGGGAGCTCAACTATACATTGTAGGATGTTTAGGAGAATCTCCATTCTCTACCAGCTGGGTGCCAGTAACAGCCCCTCTCACAGCTATGACAACCAAGAGTGTCAGTAGGCATTACCCAAATACCCCTTGCGCATATGAGGAGTTTGTCTCCAGATGAGAGCTACTGGTAAAAAATAGATTCAACTTTTGTTTGCACCTCTGATCACTTTTTTAAGAAGAGAGAAATAAGGGAGAAGCCTTAAATCCATCTGTCTTTAAGTCTTAGTGTTAGAGGATATAAAGTGTAATAATCAAAGTAATGATGACACCTTCCCTAAGGCAATATATATGTGAGAAAGACAAAAACTAAAGAGTAAATCACATTTCTAAAATGCTTCCATCTTCAGGCAGTCTTTTAGATTATAACCCATTAAAAAGAAAATCTCTTTTTTTTTACTCTTTATTGATTAAATATATATCTCCTTTTCCTCCATTGACCTCTCCCTGGCATTCCCACTGCCCAACCTCTTCAACCCCTTAGTATCTGTGTCCATTGATTATGCTTATATGCAGACAAGTCCTTTGGTTGATCTCTTACGCCCCCCCCCCGCCCCTGCTTCCCTGTCTTCCCTCTGAGGTTTTACAATAGCTATGAAAATATCTCTTTCTCTTTCTCTCTTTCTCTCTCTCTTTCCCTATCCCTCTCACTCCCTCTCTTCCTGCCTTCCTGCCCCTCCCAGACTCAGGTACAATTTTGGCCTCAATAAATTAGTGTAATAAAAACAGCCCTAAATATATAAACCATTATTGAGGACATTTCCGAGGTATAGTATTGGAGAGAGAATATCTTGAATAAATAGTTTGTTGTTTTAAACTGAATTCATGATACTATTAAGTTTTCAGCCTCATAGTCTGGAGAGGAACATTTCAAAGATAAACAATCTTGATATTTTCATTTCAGAGACAGGTAATAAGTGGAATACAACAATTTCCAGGGTGCTCCAGACAGGCACAATCTATTTTATGCAACCAGTCACCATTTTGAGGCTTCTCAAAGAGGTTTACTTCATAGTCAGTCTGAGAAGCTGCAGGATTTGTGGTGATGGCACTGCCTACTTGGTAAAGATAGATTATTTTATTAATAAATTCAGAGAAAAGGAGAAAGAGAAGAGGACAAGGTGAAGTACAAGCATGGGACTAAAATGAGAAAAAAAAATCAACTAGGTAAGAAAAAATACAGTGAAGTGAGGAGGGCAGGAACAAAAGCAGAAATAATGTTAGCTTTTCATGTTTTGACTATTCTGTGTTTCTGAGAAAATGTGATTGTGAAAATATGAAATAGTTGCTTCTACCCAGGACATATTCCTCTTTTCTCTCATATTTTATTTTACATGTAATAAATGTTCTCAATGATATACAACCCTGATCTCTTCTCACAACCATTGATGAGACACATGTTTTCAGAACCAGCACCAGGAAGTAACCCAATGTCATAGAAAGGGAGAAAAGTGTTCCTATCACTCCTGTTGCATAAGGAAATGGAAGATTAAATAGGGCCCTGCTTGTGCTCTGAAATGTGTGGTTAATTTAATCAGACACCTTTCTGGATCATTGTCGTAAGAAAAAAACGAGTTCCTTTGATAACTAATCTTATTATTTTTTTTTTAAGTTAGAGAATTGCATGCTTTGAAAATGCACCTCATACAGGGGAGAAAAATACCGTGTTCAAAGGCAGCAGCAGCATTCCAAGGATATTTAAGAGCATCACAAAGTTGGTAAGGATCCTGTAGTATCTCTTGTTATAATACTAACAAGATGTTGGGTGTGAAAGACTATAGGACCAAGAAGAATGGGAGTTTCTTCCTAGCACTGGCCTCGGAGACAGCAATAGGTATTTGTACATCAGTGCTGCTCAGTGTTCCAGAAAAGCAGCAGTAAATAAATGAGTGTGTATATTCACAGGTGCTGAGTCTAGGGCTTGAATGTGAAGATTAGGGAAGTGAGCTAGGAGAACAAATTTGCAGCACTGGGACTCCTTCAGCCTGGGCTGTGGCTCCTCCCTGCATTGGGTTCTGTCACTGCTCAGGGTCTGGGTCTCTGCACTATCAATCAATCCCTTGTCAACATTGGACCCCTCACTCCCTGTCATGTACATGAGCAATAGTATTTGAGTTAAAGAATAATTTCAGGTGCAAAGAGCAAACGCCTTAGTCACAGCCATGCCTCAGAACTCTGCAAAACCCAGATCTCTCCTGACCATTTTTCAACTCAAGACTCTCTCTACACTCTACCATCCTGTCAAGACACACAGAATCCCACATGAAAAATATCATCCTTACCAACTAGGTTCACCAGTACAAAGGTTCAACAACAAGAAAAACAACAATTTGATATTCAAAACAAATAAAAGCACCTAGCTAAGTCCCTTGACTTAGTGCATTTTGCTTAGCTTCCCAATCTTTTCTATTTCTTGGGTGAGCGATGAAATGAAAATCCCTACTGCTTTGAGAATCCTCAAACAAGTCAGGATGAGAAGAACTGCCTTGATTTGTTGTCTGCTGAAATAGAAGGCATGCCAGAGATAGGTTTCCCTTAAATCACTGACTAAAATAGAGATTTAAAATGCCCTCTATAAGGAACAAAGTTGGAGGGATCACAATAGGTATCAAGCTATACTACAAAGCCACTGTTCTCAAAACTACCTGGTATTGGCACAAGAACAGACATATAGAACAATGGAACAGAACAGAGAACCCAGAAATTGATCCATGCCATCATGCTCACTTAATATTTGACAAAAGAGGCAAATGCATACAATAGAACCAAGACAGTCTCTTGAATAAATGGTGTTGGGGAAATTGGACAGATACATGCAAAGAAATGAAACTAGATCACCAACTTAAACCACACACAAAAATAAATTCAAAATTGATAAAAGACTTCAACGTAAGACAAGAAACCATAAAAAGAAGCCACAAGCAGCAAGATAGCCATATGTTGTAGCAATATCTTTACCAATACAGCTCCTAGGGCAATGGAAACTAAGGAGAAAATAAACAAATGGGACTACATCAAAATAAAAATCTTCTGTATAGCAAAAGAAACCATCAACAAAACAATAAGAAACCCCACTACACGGGAGAACACAGTTGCCAATGTTTTCTCTGATAAGGGTTTAATCTCTAAAATTTATAGGGAACTCATACAACTTAACAAAAGGAAGATAAACAATCCAATCAAAAAATGGTCAAAGTACCTAAATAGACACTTTTCAAAAGAGGACATACAGAAGGCCAAGAGACAATAAAACATGCTCAGAGTCACTAATCATCTGAGAGATGCAAATCAAAATGACAATGCAGTGCCATCTCACACCTGTCAGAATGACTACCATCAACAAATCAACAAACTACAAGTGCTGGCCAGGATGCAGAGAAAAAGGAATCCTCTTGTATTGCTGGCGGGAATGCAGACTGGTGCAGCCACTATGGAAAACAGTATGGAGTTTCCTCAAAAAACTAAAAATGGAGCTCCCATTTGACCCAGTGATCCCACTTCTAGGAATTTATCCCAAGAAAACAGAAACCCCAATCAGAGAGGATGTATGCACCCCTATATTCATAGCAGCACAATTCACCATAGCTAAGTTTGGAAACAGCCTAAGCGCCCATCAGCAGATGAGTGGATTAAAAAACTGCAGTATATGCCGAAACCGGTTTGACTCAATGGATAGAGCATTGACCTGCGGACTGAAAAGTCCAGGGTTCGATTCCAGTCAAGGGCATGTACCTTGGTTGCGGGCACATTCCCAGTAGGGGGTGTGCAAGAGGCAGCTGATCGATGCTTATCTCTCATGGATGTTTCTAACTCTCTATTCCTCTCTCTTCCTCTCTGTAAAAAATCATTAAAATATATATTTAAAAAAAACAAAAAATTGCAGTATATCTACACAATGGAATACTATACTGTTGTCAAAAGAAGGAATTGTTACCATTTCCAATAGCATGGATGGAACTGGAGAGCATTATGCTAAGCAAAGTAAGCCAGTCAGAGAAAGATAAACATCACATAATCTCACTCATTTATGGAATATAATGAACAACATAAACTGATGAACAAAAATAGGAAAAAAAGCATTGAACAGTCTGTCCAACTTATGAGCAAAGGCGGGGGGGTGAAGGGGTGAAAGATCAACCAAAGGACTTCTATGCATGCACATAAGCATAACCAACAGACATAGACAGTAGGGTGATGAGGGCATGTGCTGGGGGGTTGGGGCTGGCCCGGAAGAGGTCAATGGGGGAAAAGGGAGACTTATGTGATACTTTAAATAATAAGTAATTAAATAAAAATAAATAGAAATAAAATGCCCTCCATGTCTTCAACTATAGAACTGTCTTTTTCAAAATGATGGTTTCTCAAACTTTTTCTGTGGAATTTACTGTTTACTTATTCCCTTAGAAATGAAGGCATAGCATATCAGGACAGAGGAGAATTAAGTGTAAAGTGCCAAGGAGAAGTAGTCAAAGGTGTTAACCAGATCAATAGTGTCTCTTGAACACCTATTCTGGTAAGTTTGTGCTGAGCAAGGGACTTAGACTTTGCCCCATAGAATCATAGAATCATAGTTCTTCAGACCCCAAAGGGCCTTAACAGTAATATGGTCTAACTCAAATCCTTTTATTTATAAAATATATAGAAAAACAGATCCATAGTGGTTAAGTGCCTAAACCAAGATCATTCAAGTTGTGTTATCTTTATTTTCTCAATTGTCAAGAACTTCAAAGCAGCTGGGATTTTTACCCTATTTCCACAGTATCATGGAATCTGGCAGGAGAAATGAGATTCCTGGCACAAAATCAAAGGTCTTTATTACTCAGAATAATAAGAAGAACCAGAGTCACAACATTTTATTGTGCCAGTTCTCTGAGCCCTGGGTTCCACAGGTAGATTTGAATAGGACAAGATGACACCTGCACATGTAGTGATATGAGTTATAGGAGTGGAACCCTAGGCTCAAGATAACTAATTATTTTATAATAAATAATTAGCATGACTGCCCTTAGCTCCACAGAGATATGCATGATAGGAAATTATTGTCAAGAACAAAGATAGTCAGTGTGTCTGCTTATAGATTCTGCAGAAATGTCAGAGATCCACAGATAAATAAGTTCCAACATCCACCTTCTTTTCTACATAATCTTGACTTTTGGCAATTTTTCAGCACACCCCACTGAGTTAATCAATCCGACAAATATTACCAGCTGATGCTGGGACAAAATTTGTCAATTTGCCCTGGTCAGCATTTAATCAAGGCTGCTATCAATAGGACTCTAGTAATGGGATAATGTCAACCTGGAGTACGGACCTCAGCCATGCCTCTCCACCTCCAGGTCCCAGACTCAACTAAGCAAAGCCACATAAATCATCAAGACCTACCTCAGGAAAAGAGAGTGATTTCTCATGTTTTTATATGAATCTCTATTTGTTCTGTGGTATTATTCTAGATACAGCACTATGTATTTGTGATTGAATAGACTCCACCTTGGCCCACAAAGAAGAAATCTAGGGCAATTTTATCAGCCATAATAATCCAGGTCAGAGTGTGAAAGTTGAACAGAAATGTTTTCCAGGATGAGGAGCTAAAGATAATCCCTACTGTGAGTGACTTCCTTAGTAAGGATAACTGCCCACATGGTGTGCATAAATAATGAATCAGTTGCCCCTCTGTAAAGAGTAGAAGTGGTTTGTGCCAATTCCAACCTAGAGTTGTTAGGAGGGTAAATGTTTCTTCTCCACTTCCCCCAGCTACAGCAGTCCATGAAGAGTCTGGGGGAAGTTGGAGACACAGTAGGAAAGAAGCTGAGTCCCTGAGGTCCCCCACTGGGGAGAAGCATCCACTAACATAAGCACCTGCTCTGGGCTGTTGTATGAGTAAGGAATGAACTTCTATCTTAGAGCCATCACAAATGTTCTGACTTTTGGCAGTAGAGACAATACTAAGTTATGACACATCAATTTTAGATGCAGGTGTTCTCCCCAAAGAAGCATACACATATGCAAATGCAGCATAGTGATAGAAAACAAATGAAAAGAGCCTAAATAAAACATGATTGAATCAGACAATGAAATACTATACAATAATTAACATGAGTATACTAGGTCTACACTCATCAATATGGTAAAAGTCTCAGAAACATGATTACTGATCTTGAAAAGAAAGGTGCAGTAATACATGCACTTGCTGTCATTTATGCAAAATCATAAATAACAGTAGATTTTGTTTCTTGATTCCTACATAGACATTAAAGATGGAAGTATTTATGGAAATTACATAGTCCAACTTCAAAACAACAACTACTTCTGGAGATATGCAGGAAGAAGTGATATAATAATTATTCTCCCACTTTAAAAAGAGAGAGATCTGAGTCAAAAAAATATGGCAAAATGCTAACATCTATTAAATCTAGGTAAAGAACCCATGACCTTTTATTACATTATTTTCTATGCTTTTCTACACATTTGAAATATTCCATAATTAAAAATAATCTTTAAAGCAATATAGGGAAATTTCTCTATTCCCAGAAGCCTTTCTCTATGAATTCCTACAGTTTGTCTAATCCACTTCCATGTGAAAGTCTTTGGGGAGAAAGAGGCATAATTTGACTAAAAGCAGGATGTTATAGAACACTCGCTCTCCAGGGAAATAAACACCACACGGTAGATGCTTTAGATGCATACTCAACAGGGAGTCATCCAATTTTACTAATCTTTGACAAATTCAGAAAATTAAATGCAAAATTTAACGCTCTGGGCTATGTTATGAATCCATGGCATTCCCTAGAGTTCTTCATGTACATGAAATAATTAATGGACTATGTTAACCCATAACTAATTTTCTCATCTCTAAAGGAGTCTTATGAGAAATTAACTTAATAACTAATCAGAATATAACAATACATTTAAGTATTTTTTTATATTTAACCATCTCATACCATTATTTAAACAGTTGCTTAAATGGACTGAAATTGTTTATGAGTGATAAGACAAGCAAGTGAAGTGGTAGATGTCATGTTAACACTAGCCAAATCCTACCTCCTGCTTCACGGGCGTTCCCTGATCAACAAAGTCCAAAGAAAGCTCCCTTCTTCTGACCTCTCAAAAAATATATTATTTCCACTCTCAGTTTCTACTTATGTGATTAATTAACATATTTTTCTGAACATGTTTCATTCAATTATATATGCCTTGTTTGATATACTTTTGTACCCTCCATGGCATAGTACTTCACTTTTTGTTGACTAGGTGATATATTCCATGCACAATCCAACTTTTATTTTAAGATTCAATTATATATCTCTTAGATTGAGCTTTATAATCCCTTTTCACCTTGCAGTTCAATCAAACACCCAACATATGTTATATGGCCAACGTTGTATTTGTGTTTTTGGTTTTTTTTTTAATAAATCAACCAATCAAATAAATTAAATGAATCAAGACATAAAACCAAGATGTTATTCATGCAGTCCACAGTAAGAAAACATATTTCTTCTCATTTTAAATAATAAAGTTACTGGTGGAAATTGACCATTTTTGCATCTCCTTTTTCCCCTCTGTTACTTCTACAAGGAAACAGATTTGTAACTGTGCTGAAGAACAAACCAATTGTTCCTGACCTGAATAGGTAATATGAGAGAAGGTTTTGCAAGCTCTTATCTTGAAGAGCATATTAAGAGTTAACAAAATGTTTCCCATCCTTTACCTGAAGAGAACATGTAGTCAAAGGCCAGGTCTTGATAACAAGTTTAGGGTTCATAAGAAAACTTATGTCATCTCAAAAAGTATGTTGTGATATTATATAGCAGGCAAACATTTCTCTCTCAGGCAGTTGGGACATATTTACTCTGACACATCCATTGTTACCAATAACAAACCAACAAAAACTTATAAAAGGAACAGAAAAACAAACACCTCTCAACTAATAAGCACACACTTGCAGGGGACATCTAAACAGGCAAAAGTCACAATCTCTACTCCACCACATTCTCACACTCGAGTCAACTTTCATTTGCCCCTGTTAATCGTGAACATAAATAATACATACAGTGGACTCAAATATATAAGTAATTACAAGGGTAACTTTTTTTAACCACTGATTTGCATTCCCTTCTCTCCCCCTACAAAATAAATGCCAAAAATACCAAATATATGCCAAAACCGGTTTGGCTCAGTGGTAGAACGTCGGTCTGCAGACTGAAAGGTCCCAGGTTCGATTCCTGTCAAGGGCATGTACCTTGGTTGCGGGAATATCCCCAGTAGGGGGTGTGCAAGAGGCGGCTGGTCTATGTTTCTCTCTCATCTAGATGTTTCTAGCTCTCTATCTCTCTCCCTTCCTCTCTGTAAAATACCAATAAAAAATATATTATAAAAAAGTACCAAATATGTTGGTAATGGTACTCCCCAAATTAGAAGTTATTGGTGGTTTCCAATTACATAGGAATAATGTTCATACTCCTTACCAAGACATTGAAAGTTCTCAATGTTCAGATCCCAATTTATGTTTAGAGGCTTATATCCTACTATATCCCTCCTGTCACTCTGGAGTTTGGCATGCCAATCTATTTTCCAACCCAGCACTAGATCATGTGCTTATTCTACTTAGTGTTCTGCTTAGGCAATACCCAGAGGTTGGAAGGCTTTCCTATACATTGCTCATACATTTAAAGTTTTACACATCATATAAAATTCAACTCAGATGTTACTTCTTCTGCGAAATCTTCACTGGTCCCTAAGGCAAATTAAATGAAATGACAGTGTAGTTCAAATTTATTGCATGTTAACTCTATTATCAATGTATCTTGTGATAGTGAATGCTATTTAAATATCCTTATCTCTTCCTATATTATATACCCCCATGGTTGTATAATGTCTTAGATCCAAGTCCTAGAGTCACAGAGCTTAGCACAGTACTTTGCACTCTATGGCCAGTAAATATTTTATTTGATTCATGAGTAAATGAACAAATAAAAGTATACAGTTGTTTAGTTTACATTTTTAACTTGTAACCATATATATATATATATATATATATATATATATATATTCCTATAATCTATAACATCATTACAACCAAAGGAAAATGAGTAATCACAAAGTGGATTTTAAACAGGGCAGAAGAGTAGAATAAAGACATTAGGGCCAAAATGTAGTATAAAATTAATGCTGCAGTGCAATATAAATACAAACAAACAAATAAAAAAACTGATTTCTGGGCCAATGGACATGAATTCATATTCTTATTCAACAGCTTAATTCATTTGGATATATTTCTTAATCTTCATAACAGAAGCAGAAATCTCTACCTGTCTGTGCTATCATAAAAATTTCAAATAAGATAATATGTGGGCAGGGGGGAATATACGAGGAGAATATTAATCCATAGCTTTTCCCTGCATTACTGTAAGCTCTCATTAATGTGTATCCATTGCCTCAAGGATGTTCATGAAACAGCAAAATGAGTAAACAGGAGTCAACTCTTGGATTTTGAGTTTGAAGAGTCTAAAGTTCAGCAAGGAAAGGAAAAAAGTAATATATATATATATATATATATATATATATATATATATATATATATTATCAATTTACAAAAATGGGTAGTGGGTAGTAGAAAACTTTCCTTTTCCTGTCCCCAAGGCCTATATATATCCATAATATGCAAATATACCAAATAGCATAACAACCAAACAACCGGTTGCAATGATGTGCACGGACCACCAGGGGCAGGGAGAGGGAGCATGAAACATGGTGGACATCTATGGCAGAATGATGGAGCAGGTGAGTGGGGGTTCCAGACCAAGACTGGGTGCCAGTCGCTGTCATCAAGCATCTGATGGTTACTGAAAATTCTTTGCTCTGTGCACAATGGTCCTTTCCAGTGCTCACACCTGCTGCTGATACCAGCCCAGATCGCTGGGTACTGGTAGTGGGTGTGAGAGGCAGCTGCAGGCTCCAATCACACATCAGGGCTTCTCCACCTCCCCCTTCTCCTGAGGGGCAATCGGGGCCTCTGCTTGCACCGACTCCTTGCACCAACCGCCCTCGTAGCAACAGCCAGTACTGGAGCTGCCGCTCACACCTGCTGACAATACCCAGCACTGATCCCGATCACTCAGTGCTGTCAGCAGGTGTGAGCGGTGGTTTCCAGCCCCATTTGACCCTGAGAGCTTCTCTACCTCCCCATGATCCTGAGGGTCAATTGGGCCAGCAGCTGCTGCTCACACCCACTGCCAGCCAGCACTGGCCCCAGTCGCTCCACACCATCAGTGGGTGGGAGCGGGGCCAGTGCTATCAGTGCTTGGGAGCAGCAGCAGTGGTGGGAGCTGAGCTGCTTGCAAACAGGGGACAGGGATGATGGTGGGAGGGGCTGGGAAGGGGTGCAAGGATGGGCCAAGGCCCATCCCAGTGATCACTGCAGCCTCATGACCCACAGTTCCTTGTGAGGCACACAAATTCATGCACTGGGCCCCTAGTGCTTAGATAAAAACCTCCAGATTGGACAATGAAGGAAAGCTAGACAAACACAAATTGACTAAATGTGCAATGCTGGGAAAATAGAGTACTCAATGGGGACCCAACCAAGGCTGAGCTCTTGGAAGGATAATTTTCTGAGATTTGAGGCCCATATCTCATTCCCTAGGCAGCCACAGACCCTGTGGAGAAATGGTTGAGAAGTTTTTCTAGAGCAGAAAAGGCCTTACACAGCCCCACTAAGTTCCTGTCACTGAGTGTGGCCAAGGAGCAGTAGAAGCATTGCATCTACTTGCAGTGACATGGAAAGAGATGAGGTCTCCAACATCCTCACAGAGGTCCTTTCACCCTAGCACCAGATATACATGCATCACGTTTTCTGTAAACCCAATCTCAGGGAAGATGCAAAGAGATGCATATCCAAAGAATGGGAGAGGTAACAATTTTAGCCCTAGCTGGTTTGGCTCAGTGGATAGAGCTTCAGCCTGCGGACAGAAAGGTCCAAGGTTCGATTCCAGTCAAGGGCACATGCCCAGGTTGTGGGCTTGATCCCCAGTAGGGGGCATGCAGGAGGTAGCCAATCAATGAATCTCTCTCATCATTGATGTTTCTTTCTCTCCCTCTCCCTTCTTCTCTGAAATCATACAAATATATAATTTTTAAAAGAAACAATTTTAGCAAGACCTTCCTGAGTGAGTGAAGTACCTGGCAGAAGTGACGTTTATAGTGAACAGCTGCAGCATAGCCCGTCTACCCTCTCAGCACTGCCCACTTCCCTTATTCAGAGCACAGTTAAAATCCCCAGGCAGGAAAAGAGGGGGGAAATAAATGGTCTGAGATTAAGCTTCTGACATCCGAAGAATGGGAATTCATACTTGAAATTACATTTAAGTTTCAGAAAAATAAGGGAAGTTTCATTTCATACTCCCCTGAGTTTAGAGACTGGCGTTTTACTTATGCAAAGTGCCCAGCCCTTTAGTTTGTTTGCATGGAGTGCTCAACAACTGCCAGTGACCTTCTCTGCTCTTCTTACCTCCTAGATGGGCATGATCAGAATATTGAATTGATACTTAGCATCGTCTGCTGGAAATAGAAGTTGTCAAATATTTTAGGTTTTGTAGGCCAGAAAGTCTGTTGCAGCTGCTCTACTCTGCCCTCTTACCATAAAATCAGCATTAGACAATACATTTTACAAAATGGGTATGGCCATGTTCCAATAAGACTTTATTGTTAAAAGAAGGCAGTGTACTGGATTTGGACAGCAGGTCCTACTTTGCTGACCCCTGAACTACTGATAGATTAAGTGACTTAAAGCATTGTTAAAATAATTCTGAGAAAATTCAGGCCTGAGCTAAGATAGTAGCCGTAGGAATGGAAAGGCCTTAAGTAGATTAGGAAGAGAAGGCAAGCAATTGCAGAAAGCAAGAGAAATGAACAATTAAAAATGATATGTACCCTGGTACACTGAGATGAGGTATCACTGGTAAAAATGGAGCAGTTGGAAAAAGTTTGGAATACAAAAAGACAAGAGAATATAAGTACCTCCTTTTCCACAAAGGGTCTTGATACCCCCCCCCATATACATAGAATTCAAAGTCAGAGCATAGGAAATGACAGTTCCTGTGGGTTCAAGCTCTAACACTTCAACAATCACAGCAATTTAATATAATTAAAATAATATTTCACAAATGCTGTCTTGACTCAGTGTTAAAGTATTGGCTGAAATACGTTCCAAATTCTTATTTTGTTGTTTTTGTTTTAGCAATTTGCTAAGGCCCACCCAACCAGTGCCTTAAAAAACTACCACTCTCCAGGACCATTAGGCAAGTACCCCAATCACTGTAGGGCTAATTTTACCAAATTCATTGACACAGACTACGGTGTGGTGATTACCAGCAGGAAAGGGGATGGAGAGTTAGTAAAGCATAAAGGGAGCTGAATATAAGGTGGTAGAAGATTATTTGTCTTTGAGTGGTGGGCACACAATGCAATGTACAGATGATGCATCACAGAATTGTATATTTGAAACTTATACTAGAGGCCCGGTGCATAAAATTTGTGCACAGATAGGTCCCTAGGCCTGGCCAGTGATCAGAGCCAATCAGGGCCTTCCAGCTGATGGCCGAGGCCTCCCTTCCCTGGCTGCCAGCTGCTGGCCAGGGCCTTCCTTTATTCCACACCATACCCTGATGGTTAGCACATGTAATAGCAAACCATAGAACTCCCAGTCTCCCAGTCAAACTTCACTTTGCATATAAACTTTTTATATATACAGATAATTATCCACTAGAGACCCAATGCACAAAATTCATGCAATAGTAGGTCTTCTTTCCTCTGACTGCTGGCACCAGTTTCCCTCTAGCACCTGGGACCCAGGCTTCCCTCTGGCCACCAGCAAGCACCTGGGCTTCCCTCTGGCTGCCAGCAGGCACCTGGGACCCGGGTTTTTCTCTGGATGCTGGCAGGCACCCAGGACCTAGTCTTCCCTCACAGCCCTGGCTTCATCTGGGAGGCCCTCTGGAAGGACTTCTGGTATAATTAGTATATTACACTTTTTATTATTATAGATTAGACACACAGTGTTTCCCAAAGTGTGGTATGAGTACCCTCAGGGGTACGGGAAGAGTTTGGTGGGGATTCGCGTTGCACCAGAGTTTGGTGGGGATATGCACTGCACCGTGCTTAGCTGCGCCTAATTCTACGTTCTCATGAGTCAAGTCAATTTCATCCTTCTCATTGATCTAAATAAATGTTATTTATAATGTAATGTTTATTTATATTTTATTCTGAATAATTTTATTTTTTGTTTATTATTATTTTGTGTATGTACCCAAAAAAAGAAAAAAATAAATATATTTTGATTGTTATTAAAATACATCCATTTTTTTTACAAGGGGTACTCAGTGTTACGAAAATTATAGAAGGGGTACACATATGTCAAAAGTTTGGGAAACACTGGATTAGAGGCCCAATACTTATTATTATAGATTAGAGGCCGAATATATGAAATTCATGCATAAGGGGAGGGGCCTCAGCCCAGAATGTACTCTTTCCAATCCAGGACCCCTAGGGGAATGTCTGACTGCCAGATCAGGCCTAAACTGGCAGTTGGACATCTCACTCACAATCTGAGACCACTGGTTCCTACCTGCTCACCTACCTGCCTGCCTGATCATCCCTAACTTTCCCCCTGGTGGCCTGGTCACCCCCAACTCCCCCCCCTGCTGACCTAGTCTCCCCCAACTGCCCCCTGATCACCCCTAACTCCCCCACACACACACTAGCCTGGTCACCACTCACTGCCTGCTCTTGCTATCATGGTCACTCCTAACTGCCTTCCCTGCTGGACTGGCTGCCCACGCAGCCTGCTTGTTCAGTCATTTGGTAGTCCCTCACTAACCCCCAGGCCACCCTGGTCGCCCCACACAGCCTGTTTGGTCATCTGTTCAGTTGTTTTGGTTGCAACAGTTGCCTAGGCATATATATATATATATATATATATATATATATATATATATATATGTCATCCCGATAAATTTAATTTAAAGACTTTTTTTTAAAGAAAAGAAAAATGAAAAGAGCATCTGTGTCCAGACTTTGAGGAATAATCAAATTAGCCAATCCCTAGGAAGCCTGGGAAACCCAGCTATGCCTACATTCTCAACTTGCTGCTTACCCTGTCCCCACGTGCTCTCCTGTGTAGCCCTGTGTGGTGGGCTTTTCTCCTTTTTAACTTAACAGAGTCCTGACTTTCATCCATCTGAATGCCATTGTGTCATTTCCCACCATCAAAAGAATCTTTCAGTCATTAAAGCAGACAGTTACCTTAAAATTTTCATGTGAACAGTGGTGAGAAGAAAAAAAAACAACTTCTAAATCTGATTTCTTTCTAGTTCTTATTTCAGTCAAACAGTGGGTACCAACACTGAATGCAAGATTCATTGCTTACCTAGACATTTCTCACTGGTCCTCCGAAGCAGACTTAAACATTTGGAGAGAAAACTGAGGAAATAACTTTGCCATGAGATTATCATAGTACATTTGTTTTTCAAAAGTCGTTGCCACAATGTTTCTGTTATGAGGATTGTTGGATTCCCCTAAAATGCAATCAGAAAGTCATGCAAAAGGAGCTAGCAGACTCTCCCTGATGGAAATAGAGGGAGCTTTGGGTTAGTGGGTGCTTTCTGCACATGACTGTCATATGTAAATCAATGAGGAGAGTGGTATAGTCCCTTGAAAGTGAATTTGAGTGCCTTAGGATGTCTCTTCCACAGGCATTTGCGATTTGCTCTCTGTAAAATTCGCTTCTTGCCATCTGTTCTGAATTTGTCACCCTTAGTTTATATTACCTAAAACTGTAAACTAGATTGACATTAAGTATGCAATTTAAGATTTTACTTTCATCAATATATTCCCTTGTAACTACCAATGTAGTCTTTATGTAGCTTCTCCCTGCTCTCCATCACTGGTTTCCTTAAATAACATTCTGGCTGTCCCTCACTTCCATTTCAGAAGCATTTCTGGAACTCTCCTTCACACTCTGTCCTGACCTATCCCTGTGAACATGCTGCTGACCTCTGTCTATCCTGTTCTTACTTACAGTTCATATTCTGATATGTTTCCTTACTGCTACCATCTTGGCATTTTCTTTATTTCACATTTCAAAGAGTGACCTGACCTCTTCTTTAAAAATAACTCCCCAAATGTCAACATCCAGAGCCTCCACAAGTCTTCCTTATTCTCTAAAACTGGAAGATTTTATCTCAAGAACTAATAGACTTTGAACTTTAGAATCCGGACTAACTAACCTAAACTCTAAGCCTCAGTTTCTTCATCTATAAAATGGGGATAAGGAAAGTTATCCACTTCTATATCACAGATGTAGAACAAATGCTCCAAAAATGTATACAGAACCAAACAGACTGAAAATAGTCACAGCAATCTTGTGAAAGAATAAAGTGAAAGAAATCACAATATTAGATATCAAATTATACTAGAGAGCCATTGTAATAAAAATGGCCTGATACTGGCACAAGAACAGGCATATAGATCAATGGCACAGAACAGAGAACCAAAAAATAGAGCCAACACATTAAATTCAATTAATATTTGACAAAGGGGGCAAGAGCACCCAATGGAGTAAACACAGTCTCTTAATAAATGGTGTTGGGAAAGTTGGACAGGTATATGCAAAAAAAATGAAACTAGATCACCTACTTACACCATACAAAAGAATAAACTCAAAATGGATAAAAGAGTTAAACGTAAGTTGTGCACCATACAAATCCTAGAAAAAAA
The DNA here is from genome assembly GCA_963924515.1 of Vespertilio murinus. Classification (NCBI taxonomy): domain Eukaryota; kingdom Metazoa; phylum Chordata; class Mammalia; order Chiroptera; family Vespertilionidae; genus Vespertilio; species Vespertilio murinus. The sequence goes on from OZ004707.1 coordinate 74,489,109, forward strand.
ACATAGGCAGAAAAATATCAGACTCTCACATGGTCTACCCAGCAGTGTTTCCCAAACTTTTGACATATGTGTACCCTTTCTATAATTTTCGTAACGCTGAGTGCCCCTTGTCAAAAAAAGGATGTATTTTAATAACAATAAAAATATATTTATTTTTGGTACATACACAAAATAATAATAAACAAAAAATAAAAGTATTCATAATAAAATATGAATAAAAGTTATATTATAAATAACATTTATTTGCACACTGGACCATCTCATGCCTCACAAGACTGTCTTGACTTGACTCATGAGAACGTAGAATTAGGCGCAGCTAAACACGGTTCAGTGCATATCCCCACCAAACTCCAGTGCAACATGTACCCCCACCAAACTCTTCCCGTACCCCTGAGGGTACGCGTACCACACTTTGGGAAACACTGGTAGGGAAAGGAAAACAAATGAAGAAATGAACAAATGGTACTATATCAAAATAAAATAACAAGAGAGCCCACTATAAGGGAGAATATATTTGCCAATGATATATACATCTGACAAGGTGTTCCAAAATATATAAATAACTCATAAAACTTAACAAAAAGAAGACAAAGAATCCAATTAAAACAGGAGTGGGGAACCTTTTTTCTGCCAAGGGCCATTCAAATATTTATAACATCATTCTTGGGTCATACAGAATTATATACTAAAAATTTAGCCTGCTATATTTGGTCAAACATTTAATTAGCTCACTCTTAATACCTTGGCAAGGCCAGACCAAATTATTTTGTGGGCCTTATACAGCCCCTGAGGATGGATGTTCCCCAGCTCTGAATTAAAAACAAAAGGGCGAAGGACCTAAATAAACACTTCTCAAAAAAAAGACATACAGATGGCCAAGAGACATTAAAAAAATGTTCTAGTCACAACAACAGTGAGGTATCACTTCACATCTGCCAGAATGGCTACTATCAACAGATTAACAAATGACAAGAGCTGTCTAGGATGTGGACAAATTACAGTGCTGGTGAGACTGTAGAGCGGTGCAGCCACTATGGAAAACAGTATGGAATTTCCTCAAAAAATTAAAAATGAAACTGCCATTTGGTTCTAGTTATCCCCTTTCTTGGACTATACCCTAAGAATCCCAAAACACCGGACAGAAAGAATATATGCACCCCTATGACCATAACAGCACTATTTACATAGCTAAGATCTCAACAAACAGCCCAAGTGCCCATCAGTAGATGAGTGGATAAAAAAGCTGTGGTACATTTACACCATGGAATAATATGCAGCTATACAAAGGGATTTCTTACCCATTGAAATAGCATGGAGGGAACTGGAGAGCATTATGCTAAGTGAAATAATCCAGTCAGAGAAAGACAAGTGTCACATGTTCTCACTTAGATGCGGAATCTAATGAACAAAATAGATGCAGAGACATGGACATATGCAAAAGACTGAAAAATCTCTGTGGGAAGAGGTAAACGTGGGTGAAAATATCCAAAAAAGTTATATACATAATGTATAACCCATGGGCACAGACAATAGTGTGGTGAAGGCCTGGGGAGGGGGCAGGAGCAGGGTGGAAAGAGTCAAGGTGGTAAAAATTTTGGACATCTATAATGCTTACAACAATAACATAAATTTTTGAAGAAATAAAGGAATGGAGGAAAAAAGATTATTCATTTTATCAGATTATTAAAAGGGTTAAATTAGAGATAAAGCATCTAACATAATATAAAGTGCAAAACTGGTACCATCAATGTTACTGTTTTCAACAGCTGTTTATAACCTAATCCATTGTTATTGAGTTTAAATTATGGTTAATTTACCATCTATAGAAAGGATTCTCAATACTGTTATTTTCCCAAAGAATTATTTTATTATTTTATCATAGTATTTTATATCCACATGTATATTTTGAACATGTGTTGGAAATCATTGTAATTATAAGGCCAGGGGAAGAAAAGAAAATGGGATCTTTAATCTGAAGAAACAACGCACAGTGAGGTCTTTATTTTAACAACCACCAGTTGAAATCTAATTTTGGAAATCCTGACAAATGATATTGCATTTTGACATTGCTTGGGGACCCTCAATCTGAGTTTAGGAGCTTGCAATTCAACAATAACAAGGGTACTTGTTTTTACCCGTCTGGAGAGGGAAAAACAACATTGGGGATAAATAGTATTTAACCTGAACTAGTTTATTCCTTTTGTCCTTTCCATATAGTATTCCCTCAAGTGTCTCCCAAATGAGGAGAACCATCATAGAAATTATAACCCAGGTTTTCCTGCCCTTTACTTAAGTTATTTTGCCCACAGCCTATGAACACTTGATCCAGACATCCTCTTCTTGGGACCCAACAGGAAAAAAATTTTTTTTTGTTCCAAGGCCTATTGACTACCTAGATTCACTTAGCACTAAGTGTTGATTTGAAAATAAAGGGGGGGTGAGAAAGGAAAGAAAAGAAAGGGAAAGAAAAGAAAAGAAAAGAAAAGAAAAGAAAAGAAAAGAAAAGAAAAGAAAAGAAAGAAAAGAAAAGAAAAGAAAAGAAAAGAGAGGAAGGGAGAAAAATCAGTTCTTTGTCTTTTAAAATATATATACTTACTACACTAAGAGATAACCCTAAATTGTAATATAAAACAATGGGTTTTGAGGACTAAGAATATGTCAATATAAGTTCATTAATTATAACAAATGTGCCACCAGGTGGAGGATGTTCATCAGGAGTGTCTGCGTGAGTGGGGTCAGGAGTAAATGGAAAAGCTCTGTACTTTCCACTCACTTTTGCTATAAACCTAAAATTGCTCTTAAAAAAATAAAGGCATCATAGTAATAAATGTTCAATGTACAAAATTTATAAAACATTATTAAAATATGCAAATCATATGAAAATTATTCAAATTATATTACTTCCTAAAGATAATGAATCATTGTTAATATATTTGCTACATTTCTTCTGATGGTTTCACACACACACACACCAACACTCTAAATTGAATCATTCACACATTTAACTTGTGTGCAGATTTAGAACCTATCTTAATTTAATTCTCACTATAGCAAACCATTCCATTTAATGAAAATAATGTTTAGAGGCTTATAATAAAAAGAGTGTAACAGTGCTTAAAGATAAGCAGAGTCACTATTATTCTCAACCCACTCATCTCTCATTGATTCTAGGAACCTGATAATTATTTTTAAGACAAAATGGTTCACATTCCAAAATACCTACTTGTAGGCTTTTCCTTTAGTTTTGTCTTAGTCTAACCCAAAGGTTCTCAACTTTCAAAATGTATGAGAATCACTGGGTGGTTTGTATACATAAAATCAATTGCATTATTCTTTTAGGTGAATTAAGTACTTCTAAGCAGAATTATACTATAAGCAACTCCTAATTAACAAATGACTAAATTTTGTGTAATGTAACATACTGTATAAATACATATATTTATTTTATATCATGTATATGTAAAATAGAAAATAATTTACTGATTTAATTTACTATGAAATGCACATCTTTCCATGCTAATCTCTCCTTCATAGGGGAATCAGAGGAACAAATGGCATCAGCCTTATTACCATTTTTAAGAACTACAGATGTCATAAGATGAAGGGCCATGGCCTGTCTTTTGTTTGAGATGCTACAACAAATACCATAGATTGAGTCATAAATAACAAGCATTTATTTCTCATGATCTGGAAGTCCAAAATTAGGTTGCCAGCATATATAGGTCCATGTGAGGACCTTCCTTCCTGGTCTCCCATGGCCTCCTTGGTGCATGCATGCAGAGAGAGATATCTCCTTCCTCTCTTAATAAGCACATTGAGCCCATCATGGGGCCTACCTGTATGATCTAATTATCTTCCAAGGGCCCAATCTCCAAATGCCATTACTCTGAGGATTATTAATCCAACATATGATTTCAGAAGGTATACAAACATTCAGTCCATAGCCCTAATGTAGTAATTGATTCAGGTAAGGACCATCAACAAGTGCTAGCACCATTGAATGAAAGGTTGTTGAGAAAGGATATTCATATAATCTCAAAATATCAACCAAGAAATGACTTTACATTTATAAAATAGAAAATATTTCTTCATACTGAGGAAGTCTGTTGATTATTACCTCTATCAAACAATTAAACTTGGCACCACTATTAGTGAGAAACCCAATATCATCTATAATAATAAAAGTATAATATGCTAATTAGACTGGACAGCTGAATGACCTTCCAGACATCCTTCCAGATGATCTTCCAGATACGGCCACATTGGTGAGGGCCAAGACAGAGGTGATTAAGGGTGTTCAGGCAGGCGGCAAAGCAGTTAGGGGTTATCAGGTAGGCAGGCAAGTGATTAAGAGAGATCAGGCAGGCAAAGTGGTTAGGGGCTATCAGGCAGGCAGGCAGGCGAGCAGATAAAAGCCAGTGGTCCTGGATTATGAGAGGGTGCAAGCCAAACTGAGGGACCCCTCCCCCTCGTGCATGAATTTCATGCACCAGGCCTCTAGTGTCATATGAAAAGTAATCAGAAAGAAGTGTCCTCAACTATTGGCAGAATAGGAAGGCTCAGATCATTTCTCCTACAGAAGCACAAATTCAACAACAATGAAATGGACCAATTTCCTTTGTGATAAATCTTGTGATATGTTAAAATATAGGTTGCCTTTGGCAAAATTATTCTAAGTGAAATAAGGCAGTTACCAAAGAACAAATACTATATGATTTCATTTATATGAAGTTTATAAAGTAGTCAAATTCATAGAAGCAGAAAGTAGAATGGTGCTTCTCAAGGGCTGAGAGGACAGCAAAAATAAAAAGTTGTTTTTCAATGGGTATAAGTTTTAGTTACACAGATGAAAAGTTCTAAAGATATCTGCTGTGTGACATTATGAATATAGTTAACAGCACTATATATACTTAAATATTTAAGGAAGTGGATGTTATGTGTTTTTTTTTACCACAATAAAAAAAAGTAGATATGATTGCTGTAACATTTAGCAATTTTGTGGAACATTTAACTATAAGTTTTTGCTTACACATCTGCAGAATGGCTGTGGTTCTGCCGATTTAGGCAAGGCTTAGCCAGGCTGTGGTTTCAAATCAGGTGAGATCTATATATCACCAGATTCTCTGAGCTCTAGAAAATGTTCTTCACATGTAATGCAGAAGCACAAGAGGACAAGCCCAATTATCCATAACATGTCTGCTAACATCCCATTGACTTCAGTAAATCACCTGGCCAAACTCTATAACTTGAGTAGAAAATATGCTTCTTTAGCTAAGAAATGTTGGAAAGGCAGAGAGAAGAGTAATGATTATTTTGGGGGGGAGGGGGGATAAATTAATTTACCACAGCCAAGTTTGCAATATTCCTACAAAATAAAGGTTATAATTTAATTATAAATAGTCAAACAAATCCAGAATAAATAATATTCTACAAAATATCTAGCCTAGGTCTCAAAAATAGTAATTAAAGCAGAAAAAAATCAAACAAAATTAAAATATGAGGAAATTTTTTTAAGTAAAAAAGACAAAATGCAAAGTCTGAAGCTTGATTGGATCCTACAATAAAAACAAAACAAAACAAGAACAAAAAACTATTGCATTTTTAGGCCAGCTAAGGAAATTAAAAAATATATATTAATTAATAGCATGTGATTCTTCTTAAATTCTTTAGTGTGATACAGTGGTTAATAGCAAAACATCTTTATTCTTAGGAGAGCAGTGCTAAACTAAATATTTGTGAATGAAATGTCATAATATCTGCAATTTCTTTTCAAGTAGCTCATAAAAATTATATGTATTTATATCTATAAAGGTAAACAACATTATGTTAACAATTGATTTATTAATCAAATATTGATTTATTAATCAATTAATAATTGCTTAATCCAGAAAAATGTGGATAATCATTGTACTATTCTTTCTCCTTTGTTGTAGTTTTCTAATATATAGAATTGAATTAATTACCTCAGAAATTCATGAAAAATTTAAGACAAATTGAGGAAAAACCAAGCTTACTACACTGAATTCAACAGATTGGGGCTATAAGAATTACATCTATATATCTATGATTATATAGATATATATCATTCAGTTTGCTTCACACTTGTGAGTTGCTCAATAAACTAAAAGCAGTGAGGCTTGACACAGAGCTTGGCAAGTGAGACCATTTATTTAGCGATGGTATTAATTTGATTTGGATGAATAATCACTAATGATAGAGAAAACTATATAATAGATAAATATTTGTAGTAAAAAAATCCAACAAGGAATAAAACTAATGTGCAGGCCATAGAAGATGGAGCTGAGGAAACCACAATATCTCTATATCTCCTGGCAACTCTGACACCTTGTATCTTCTGAGGATTTCATTTACATGGTCATACTTCCATGCCAAGTAGCACTCTCTAGAAATAAAATGTCCTCTAGATTATATTCTTGAGCCAACTTAGAATTCTTCACCAAGTCCCCAAGAACTACAGCTCATCTCTATATATAAAAGCCTAATATTCAAAGTGTCCCCTCGGGAGTTCAATTGCTCACCATGACATGGGCTGACTACCAGGGGGGCAGCGTGGAATGAAGGAAGGCCCCATCCCCAGCCAGCAGCTGGCAGCCACTAGGGACCCTACCCATGCACGAATATCATGTACTGGGCCTGTAGTGTTTCTTATAAATAAGTTTGATAAGGTTCATCAAGAATTTAGTCTTGTTCAAGCATTCAATTCTCACTTTGCTTCTGACCCCAAAAAGAATTCATCTTGTGGCCTTGAGTCCCTGTTGAGGGAGCAACAGCAACAAAACAAGAGAGAACAAGAGGGAATGCAAATGTGGCTGCTAGTAGGCATATCCCAAGTGACTACTTTCTCATATACCTACAATAAACTCAGCAAGCCTCTGCTGTCCCAGAGTCTCTTTTGGGAACTGCAGTCAGTCCTGATGAGGAGTCTGCTCATTAATTGGAAGGAGAGTTTGGGGATTTTGTGTTGTTTAATTCCCATTTTGCTACAAAAAAAGAGAACACTGCTATTCTAAATTTACCTCAAAAAGTCCATTGGTTCAAATTTCTGGAGCTTTTCAGGTGGAATCTGAAACTAACTCTGTACACAGAGGGCAAGGAGAAACCTAAGGAAGAGGAACCACTCCAGACTGGTAGGTTTAATAAGCAAGGATCTTTACATATAAAGTTTGTCTGGGGCAGGTTTCAAGATCTACAAGATTAGCAGATCTTGTAACCCGCCTGTTGAAATCTTTAAAGTTTATATACAGGCCTTACCAGAGGTCAGTCATATATTCAGTCCAGACAGTCTCGACCACACATTGCTCTCTCAGACCTGTGTTCTTGTCAATGGCTCTGGCTGTGGGAATGGTGGGAGAAATTACCGTGGTGACACTTACAGAGCACAGGGGAGGAGGAAGGAGCTTCCCATGGCTCCCTCCAACATGCAGGCCAATCTGCAGTCACAGCCTTTGGATGACTTCTTCCCACACTCCACACCTCAGGACTGGCTCTTACAATCTTCTGCAATGATCCGGGAGCAGTGAGCAAGGGGTTTCATTAGCATGAAGGAGACCTACTTGGTGACTATCTGATTACAGTGGGGTCAGATATCACAGTAACAATATAGGCATATGAAAGAGAAAACACATATTAAAAGAATTATTCCCAAAATAAGTAACAATTTTTTTCTGCAAAGAGCCCTGTGATCTGGACACTGATTTATTAAGACCCCTAGATTGAGGATTAGGTCACTCAGAGCATACTCTTGTGTCCTTATGCAATTTAATGAAGATGATACATTGGCAGACTCATCAGGCATGCACAGATAATCCTGGAAAATGGCACAGGAGACTCTTTCAAGGCAGCTACCATCTCCAAGGCCATTCTAATTTGGAGGACAGCTTTGCCGGTTATCATTTAAAGCTTGCTGGGTAAATATAGTAAGAGTTTGTATGCCTGTTAAACATCCCCCAAGCCAATGGAAAGGACAAAGATGGCAACCAAATGATAATACAAGTGAAAAAGAGAACATGCCCATCAATTTTGGAGAGTGGGAAGTTGGCAACTTTTACTATCATGGGCAGATTCTCCTCTATCCCTGGGAAAACCTCAACCACCCAGGTGGAAGCCACACAACAATGGGGACCATTCTGGGCTTCTCAATAAATATCTGAATAGCATGAGCATTATTAATGTGACAGAATGACTACCCAGGTCTAGTGATATATACCATATTCTTGGTGTAATTGGGTTGGTTCTGTTTCAAGTGATTTTTCCAATATAGAGGTGTTCAAATATCCATAACCATGGAAGAGCCACACCTATTCCTAGACCACCTGCTGTAGTACAGGCCTCAAGGATAAAGTTATATTTGGGGAATGCTCCTCCCATGCCACAGATGTAGGGTATGAGCCAAGATTGTCTTCAGGTGAGGGCTGTTGGAAATTATTGGAGACCTCATGTTGAGCTCACTATCTACTAGTCCCCCAGAAACTATCAGAAGGAAATGGTTCTGGTTGACACTAGGATTAATCCTGTAGTATATAGTAACCCTCAGAAGTTTGCTGGCCCCTTCAGCACCCATCCATGCCCTTTGTAGGATCAAGCCAAGCTGGGAGATAGCCCAATTCCCCTTCGCAGTCAGTGGAAAGGTGTCCGCCTGGACAGTGGCCACGAGATGCAGAGCAGCACAGATCCAAGTGTTTCCCATGTCTTTGACCATCTAACAAGCTTCACCAGGCTCTTTATTTGTCCCTGGGCTGCATGCAGGCCTTTCCCAGTATGTCTCCCTCTCTCTCCCTCTCCCCTCTTCTAGGTAAGCCCCTAGTCTACCCTGGCTGAGATCAAAATGTCACCTGGCCAGCTGTCATCAGGACTTCCCAAGATATAAGCTATAAAGGCTATGTCTCTCCTCTTTGGTCCCAAGAAAGTTTTTTTTGTTTGTTTGTTTTGTTTTCAGAGTAGCAAAGAACAGCGTGACACTCCCTGGGTTGGGGATCCTACAGTACAACCTTCTCCAACAGAGTCACTATGTTTTAACTTACTTATAGTACAGCTCTGATAGTAAAATCACTTTAAAGATATTTCTTTAGCACTTTCTTAATATAACCTTTGGTTTTAAAGGCACTTGATTTATATAGCTACCTTATGAGAAATATCCATCTGGTCAGAGATGGCTTTATCTACAAAGTGAAGTTGGAGTGTTTTTGGTTTTTTAATTCTTTTATTTTAGTCTTTTTTCTGTCCTAAACATTTTTATTAGTTTCAGGGTTTTCTAATGATGATTCTAAAAACCATAGCTTTAAAAAAAATCAGCTTTCTCTCTCAAATCGAGTCAGAACCAACAAAAGTTACCCCTCCTCTACCCACACACACCTTCTAAGAGCTTCCTTGATGGACAGGCCAGCCAAGTTCTTCTATACAAGTCATCCAGGGCAAACATCATGTTATTCCAGACCACGGCCAAAACTGGCTCCAACCTGCAGAGATTTAGAGTCTTCACAACTATGGTGGTTCAAGGAAATAAGACTAGGCAATCTCACTTGGTATAGTAAACACTTTACCTGACAGTATTTACTTGAACTGAGAAATCTAAAGTTCCCTATGAAAGACTCAAAGGTCACTCTACACTTTAGAAAAGTGTTTTGTGTCTGTTTGCTTTAAGAACAAAATAAGTCTTCTCAAGATCAGGAAAGATATACCAAATCTTGGTGGACCCAGAGAGACATGGAAGTACAAATGGCCTTGCCTCCACCATGCTACCCTCCCATCCCCATCAAGAAGAAAACTACAGCCAGAAGGACCTGGGTTAGGATATTGTGTTTAAAATAGCCTGAAGAAAACTGCATTTGGGTTCAACTATTATTAAATGACAGAGGAGAATGACCATGAGGTTTAGGTTCACAAAATTGTTAGAGAGCAAAAATTAAGATTAGAATTAACAACTCATATTTCTAGTCCCTTGTTCCATACTCCCTCCTCATTCTACTTTTTCATATTTTATTCTCCATTTAAATACATCAACATGGGCTTGAATAGAGAGGGCCCACTTATATGCAAATTTTAAAAAAATAAATACCTGAATTTTTCTATCTGTATTCAGGAATCCACAGATGTTAAAGACTGACTATATGCATTGATCTATGCCATTTTATGTAGAGGTTATGAACTCCAGAAGATTTTGGTATCTATGGGGGACTGGACTGGGTGCAGGAACCATTCCCTCACAGATACTGAGGAACAATTAAATGGGAGGATAAAGCTATACACAGATTTTTGACTGTGCAAGAATGGGAAACACTGACCTGAGTTGTTCAAGGGTCAACTATATAACTATGGTAAAATAGAAAAGAAATCCAGCATCAATCAATATGTAAGTTTGACCTTTTACTCTCACCTGTTCCTTTTTATTCACTTACAATTGTTTCTTTAAATCACAAACACTATATTAAACATCTATAAATAAAAGGCTTGATTTAGACTGTTCTGATTTCCATAATAATCTTCTATTATCATCTGCCTCTAAATCAAATGTTCTTCAGATCAAATATTGATGGTTTTCCCCTTATTTAATACCATCAACATTATTAATCATGTTTTCAATAAACAAAGGAGACAGGCAAAAATAATTTTTTGCCTTAGTTCTTAAATTTTAGGAGTATCTGAGATTACATGTTGAACTACCTTGCTGTTATAATATTACTACCAATTCCTCTTAATAAACATAATAAAAGAGAGAAAACTTTATGTAAATATCTGTGTATGTATGAGAGATGTGTATAGATACTAAGAACACATACATACACATATGCACACACATATGAAAACACACAATTTATAAGATCTGTGAATAAAAATAAGCACAATAAAAGCAACGATACCGTATACCATATTATGTGCTTTCTTGCAATTTTCATCACCCAGGAGACAAAATGAATAAATAAACATTGAATTAAAATATTAAGAGTTTTAAATTCTGCTAATTACTCATTAATACCACCACATATTTTTAAAGTATCTGTATATATCAGAAACTGTTCTTGCCCTACCAGGCGTGGGCAAACTACGGCTCGCAGGCCGAATGGCTGTTCCTTTTATGTAATGATGTTTACTTTAAATTTATATTAGTTCACACAAACACTCCATCCATGCTTTTGTTCCGGCCCTCCGGTCCAGTTTAAGAACCCATTGTTGCCATCGAGTCAAAAAGTTTGCCCACCCCTGCAACCAGTTTGGCTCAGTCAGTGGATAGAGCAGCAGCCTGCAGACTGAGGGTCCCGGGATTCGATTTCCGTCCAGGGCATGTACCTTGGTTGTAGGCACATCCCCAGTGGGGGGCGTGCAAGAGGCAGGTAATCAATGATTCTCTCTCATTGATGTTTCTAACTCACTATTGCTCCCCCTTCTTCTCTGTAAAAATCAATAAAATATATATTTTTAAAATAGACTGTTCTTAATATATCAGATATAATATGATGTATAAAAGTGAAGCATACATTCAGCCTATCAAGTAAATATTGAGACTCTTGGTGTTCTGATTAAAAACTGTAGGTACTTGAAGCCATAACTGCTTTAAGATTCCTAAAAAGTACCTACACAGATAAAGAGGACAAAGGGGTGTTTGCAAAACAAAAGAACCCCTCTGAAAAATAACTCTCTGAAAATATATGAAAAGCATACCAGTCTTATACTCAGACAATGGCATGCTGATTTAGAAAATATAAGTGTAACAAAGGACAATGACAGATTAAAACTCATTAAAATTAAATCAGCTCATTGTGTATCCTTAGCTAAAAAGAAAATTATCCTTTTGTAAAAACATGTATGCATTTTTTCCCTTTATACACAATAGTCCAGCAAGGCATTCCTCAGGTATATTAATGCCTATTTCTATTCCTACAGTGTATTTCCCTACAGACAAAAGTGAAAGCGCCAAGGCATCCAGCCATTCAGGACATATGAGAAACTTTGTAGGAGGAACTTTGTTTGACCATCAGCCACTGGGCTGAAACACAAAGCAGGCAATACTGTCATCATGGTCTCTGTGGGAGTTTTATGTAGAATTCTAATTAACTAACTCTCCATTTCTTTTCAGATATTGGAAAAAACAATCTGACTAAAGTTCCTAAGGAATTTAAAAGGAAAATACGAATTTATGTGTGGCATACATTACAAGGGGCTCCCTGCAGATTCTTCTGGAGACTATTCAGGCATCTGTTTAAAACGTTTCTTTAAGTCATGAAATTGTAATGCTATTCATCAGATATCGAACCCCCTGGAAAATATCAGCTTACAAACAGAAAACTTTAGCATTTCAGTGTCTTGGGGCTGATGAGAACAAAGTCTAGATGAAAAATCTTTGAAGCTCAAATCCCGTTTGTAAGTCCCTTTTAAATGGCCACCCCCTCACGAACCAGAAGCTCCAGGAAGGACATGATGGTTGGCTTGGTCACTGCTTTCTCCCCAGGGTTAGCACAGAGGCCAGCGCAGAAGAGGTAGTCAATAAATATTTGTCAAGTTCTCTTCTAGTAGCTTCTTTTTAAATATATTTTAATATATTTTATTGATTTTTCACAGAGAGGAAGAGAGAGGGATAGAGAGTTAGAAACATCAATGAGAGAGAATCATGGATCAGCTGCCTCTTGCACACCCCCTACTGGGGATGTGCCCACAACCAAGGTACATGCCCTTGACCTAAATCAAACCCGGGGCCCTTCAGTCCCTAGGCCAATGCTCTATCCAATGAGCCAAACCGGTTTTGGCATTCTAGCAGCTTCTTTATATACATTGGAAGAAGTGGTGGAAGTGAACAAGATCAGCAAATCTCAGCAGAGAGCTAGGAGGCTTTTGACAGAAGAGCAGAAAGGGAATTCAGAGAAGTGAATCCTCGTCTCCTGTTAGTGCTGCTCAGATTTTTCTCCCTTTTTGCAAGAAAAGTTTACAATTATAATGGCAGAAACAAAGGATAGATAAGAGAGCAAACATAAATTTTCCAGGTTTCCTCTGACCCTTAATGAGACATCACAATTGTGTGATTTGGCCCAGGTGTCAACAAGCAATTGGAAATCTGTGAATCACGTATAGGTGTTCTTTTGGGAAAAATTCAAACCGTCAATCAATAGAATGATGGACATCAGTATGCAGTGTTTGTTGTTGCACTGTTTGTCAGTGCTCACGCTTAACAACCTGCTTTAAAAATTCAAAATTGGTACAAATGTCTGCACATATGATGAGAATTACACAATGTAAAACGAAACATGGCCTATCTGATGTCTTGGTTTTAGCACTTTTTCATTTGGAAAACATCTGTGGCCTGTTTGACAACTACCATGGATGAAGCACAGATGCTTCCAAAAGAATTCCAGACAGGCTGGTGCCTGTTCTTGCCTATGAATTATTCTGAGTCAGTGTCTCAGTGTTACATGCTTTCTCTGGCATTAGCAATTATTCCACCAAGCTGTGTAAAGGCTGTTTTCACATGGGACAGCATTAGCATAGGTAATTGCATGTAAGCAAACATCTGCCCTTCCATTGGGTAGTCACAGCATTACCCACGTTCCAGAGCACCAAACTCCCTTTTTAGGAATACACTTGACATGTCATCATTGAAGTAATTAGCATGCTTGAGGTTTTTTTTTATTAATGTATAAATGCATCAGATTTACACTAGGGACTTTTGTTCTTGTCAAAAAGTCTCTAGTGGAAAAATCTCCCACATCTCTACCATTACAACCTGTGAATTACTATAATAGAAGGTAATTGAAACACAAAGTTCCATAGGAACCTGTTGAAATATAAAGCTACCTCTGTGTAGCATTAGTTGGGGAGACAGGTGCAGATTTCCAAGCTCTCTATGCTATTTTCCTGAGTTTCTGTTTACACTGTAACCAAGAAGTTCAAGTGCATGAGCCTGAACTAGTCACAATGAAATGGTAGTACAAGCACATTAAAAGTAAGGAGAGTTCCCCATAATTCAGGCAAAGCAATTCGAAGCACAATGCAGAATTCAGAGGCTTTCAATGCTCACTTATCTGCACTAAAAGCAACAATAGCCGTATTGATTTTGTTTATTTGCATGTTGATCCAAAAGCTGTAAATGCATCTTAACAAAATACAAATAATACAATGGGGACTTTTAAAAGCAACTTCAGAACTCCAGGGGGAAAAATACACACACACAAGAGAAATAAAATGAAGTCTGGGGATCCCCGTCCAATGTGGCTCAGTTGGTTGAGCATCACCCAATGCACTGAAAGGTTGCCAGTTTGATTCTTGGTCAGGGCACATACCTAGGTCACAGGTTTGTTCCATTCCCAGTCAGGGTGCCTTTAGGACGCAACCAATCTATGTTTCTCTCTCACATCTATGTGTCTCTCTCAATAAAAAATCAATTAAAATATTTCTAAATGAAGTCAGAGTGAATTAACACACACAGTGCAATCCATAAAGTCTAAATTTGGTATTGAGTTTGATAAGAGCACAGAGAGGAATAGGACAAAATTTGTGATGCCATTATTCAGGAGAAACACAACAATTCATGGTAAACAGAATGATGTGTCCCAAATTAATTCTATTTGGTTTAGAAAGACCCCTAGTGATTTATATTCTTCACTGGATTTACTTTCCTAAATAATCTAGACTAGGGTCATTCAAATTTTGAATTACCCAATAGTAGGTTATAAATAAATTTTTGGTCATGAACAAAACCTTTTAAAACTTTATTAATATGCATTACATATAGGTTAATTATCTCTATATATATATAAAAGGCTAATATGTAAAGTGTTCCCTCAGAAGTTCCACTGGAAGACAGGGAGTTTTATAACTCACTATGATGTGCATTGACCACCAGGGGTGGCGCAGAACAAAGGGAGGCCCTGGGCAGCTGCAGGAAGGCCCTGATAGTACCTGATCGCTGGCTAGGCCTAGGGACCCTACCTGTGCATGAATTTCATGCACTGGGCCTCTAAGATATATATGCTGGATTATAAAATTGTTATATATATATATAGTATTATATTATAGCTGGATTATATGCTGGATATATATATATATATATATATATATATATATATATATATTATATGGTGGATTATATATGTATAGTAGATTGTAAACTTTTTAATTTATTTTTATGGTTGTGGTCAATAAAAATGTTGAAAACGCCTGAGCTAACCTAATGAAGTCTCTCCTTACTTTCATTAGGCAACAACATGAAAACGGACATGAAAAATGCATTGGAATAAGGGAGTAGATCTGTGCTTCAGAGCCTTTCTCAGTGATGAAGGCAGCCGTACGTAGATGAGGCAGTTTCTCTGGAGGGTTCTTAGGGAGGCTTTATAGCTGAAGCAAGTCCCAAAAGACACTTATCTTCAACTGCTTTCTTGCTGATACTTTTGATGAATTTTAATTAAGATGACAAGATAAAGACACATACGTAATACCTTAATCAATAAAAGAAAAACAAAAAAAATTAAAATAAATGTGAAAAAATGTCCAATGGAAAAAAATATACACATAAATAAATAAATCTGTAATAATAAAGGCATAATATGCCAATTAGAACGAACATCCTTCCATACATCCTTCTGGATGACCTTCTGGATGAAGCTGGGGCTGTGAGGGAAGCCGGGATCCTGGGTGTCAGAAGAAAGCCAGTTCTGGCAGCCAGGGGAAGGGAGGCCTACTATTGCACAAATTTTGTGCATTGGTCCTCTAGTAATTTAATAAATAAATAAATAAATAAATAAATAAATAAATGTATAAATGTATGGTTTTAGTGCCTTTTCTGGCAGCACTTATTTGAAAATTAGAGCAGAATAGAGATAATCAAATGGCCCCCTAGCAAGGATGACAAGGACATTGGTGAAATGCTTCATATTTTTACAACGTTATGTGCCCATTATATCTTGATGAATTAAAATAAATTCACTGTTTACAATAAAAAAGGAAGATAATAGATATTAAATTTGTCTTTACATCATAAGCCAAACAATAACACTGACACCTGCTTTAGGGCCCTGTTCAGGAGAACATGGAAGTGTATGACTCCTTACCCAAAACCCTCCCAGGTACAACCTATGGACCCAGTCATCTGTTCTACAAGATTGTGGGGGTCTGACAACATTCTTGTATGCACACCCACCTCCCTCACTACACTGAGAAACTTCAGAGATGGAGATTGTGCCTTTCTAGCAGCAATCACACTGCTCAGCACTTTGTAGAAACTCAAAGCATATTTGAGAAGGAATGAATGCATAAATAACTATTCGCTGCTGGTCCTGTATTTCTCTGATGCAGTAAAATCTGATCTCATCATGAGGACCACCTGACAATCCAACAGACTACAGTGCTTTCAGAATTAAGAGAGAAAGGGGGCTTTAATGTTAATTTCTTAAAATTAGCCAATCACTCATCATGGATGGCAGATCAGCTTCAGCTCATGAGCTGAAACTGAGGGACTGGCAGCAGCTCCCAGGTTCCAAGACTGACTCAGGGCTGAGTTGGCAGAAGTGAATTTGGACTGTCAAGCATTGCCCCTGAGGATATGACAATGGCCCATATGCCACATACCTTCCATCTCCAAAGAGCTAGTCAGAAAACATGAATATTCACCTGTAACAGGAAAAACTGGTTTTGTTTAAAGTAGCACTCCCAATCTTCCCCACTCCTGCTCCTCCTGGTAAATAAGGGACATAAAGAATTAAAGAATGAGCAAAGTAATGACAATAAGTTTTAAATTGACAATAAGTGTTTAAATCCAAGTTCTTTGTTGACATTAATAGTACAACTGTTAATTCCCATGTAGGAGAGATGACAATCCTATCTAATAAAAGAGTAATATGCAAATTGACTGTCATTCCAACACACAAGATGGCTGCACCCATGTGGTCAAAGATGGCTCCCCCCATGTAGCCACAGGATGGATGCCACAAGATGGCTGGCAGGGGAGGGCAGATGGGAAGGACCAAGCCTGCAAGGGAGGGCAGTTGTGGGCAATCAGGCCAGCAGGCGGGGGGGGGGGGGGGGAGGAGGGGGGCGGGGGGGGGGCGGGAGGGGGGCGGGGGGGGGGCGGGCAGGCATTTGGGAGAGACCAGGCCTGCAAAGAAGGGCAGTTGAGGGTGATCAAGCCTGCAGGGGAGGGCAGTTAGGGGTGACCAGGCTGGCAGAAGAGGGAAGTTGGGAGCGACTGGGCCTACAGGGAAGAGCAGTTGAGAGGGACCAGGCCTGAAGGGGCGGGGGAAGTTGGGAGGACCAGACCTGCAAGGGAAGGCAGTTAGGGGTGACCAAGCCTGCAGGGAAGGGAAGTTAGGAGTGACCAAGCCTGCAGGGGAGGGCAGTTAGGGACAATCAATCAACTGGAAGGGGAGAAGTTAGGCATTAGTCAGGCTGGCAAGGTAGTGGTTAGGGGGTGATCAGGCTGGCAGGCAGAAGTGGTTAAGGGCAATCAGGAAGGCAGGTAGGCAAGCAGTTGGGAGCCAGCATTCCTGAATTGTAAGAGGGGTGTACTACTGCCCATTTAAACCCGGTCCTACCTAAGTGGGCAATTGGACATCTCTCAAGGGGTCCCAGTTGGGGGCTGGGCTGAGGGATACACATTCCCTTGCATGAATTTTGTGCACTGGGCCTCTAGTAGAAAAATTTACACAAGCCGAAACTGGTTTGGCTCAGTGGATAGAGCGTCGGCCTGCAGACTGAAAGGTCCCAGGTTCGATTCCAGTCAAGGGCATGTACCTTGGTTGTGGGCATGTCCCTAGTAGGGGGTGTGCAAGAGGCAGCTGATTGATGTTTCTCTCTCATCAATGTTTCTAACTCTCTATTCCTCTCTCTTCCTTTCTATGAAAAATCAATAAAATATATATTTTTAAAATTTACACAATGTATTCTCCCTGGAGTGGAGCAGAGGAAGAGAAAGAACTTTCAGACATTTAGGCTGTAACTCCTAAAACAGGTATTTCATAATTGCTACTTAACAGCAATTTTTAAAAATAAAGTGAGCAGCTGCAGTAATTATAGTTGAGTTGTCAAAACCATTCAGTATTTGTTATTTTTTGATAGATAGCCTTTCCTCCATTTCCTCCAGGATCTGTAGGGTTGAAATAGGGTAAGTGAATGTCATAAATGCTACAGGAGATATGCATTTCAAAGAGGGTCCTTTGTTTTGCTTTGTTTTTCTTAGATCCCTGTTTATATCCAAGATCTCTGTGAAGTAGAAAGTAATGCACTCTAGAGAAAATTGTTTGCAAACCCAAGAGAAAATTCAAAATTATGGGTCAGAGCCATTTGTGTGCAATTATAATGAAAATCAGGGTTAGATTTCAGTGTGCTGCTTGATCATTAAAGTATTGTTTGTGCTGCTTTACCTGAGAAATTAAATAATGGACTCTTAATATCACTCATGCTGGTAATGTCCTCTGGAGTAGGGAGAATCTTTTTATTTTTTTATTTTTTTAATGATTATGGTGTTACGTATGTGTCCTTATCCCCCTTTACCCACCCTCCTTAACCTCCCTTAATGCCCTCATCCCCCTATTGTCTGTGTCCATTAGTTAGGCTTATATGCATGCATACAAGTTCTTTGGTTGATCTCTTCCTCTTACCCCCACTCCTACCTTTCATCTGAGTTTTAATGGTCTGATCGATGTTTCTCTGTCTCTGGATCTGTTTTTATTAAGAAGTTTATGAACTGATGTTCATTATATCTTATAAATGAGTGAGACCATGTGATATTTATCTTTCTCTGCCTGGCTTATTTCACTTAACATAATCCTTTGCAGCTATATATGCTTTTTTTTGCAAATGGTAAGAACTCCTTTTTTTACAACGTAGTACTCCATTGGGTAGATGTAGCAGTTTTGTTTCATTTTTTATATATATTTTATTGATTTTTCACAGAATTAAGAGAGGGATAGAGAGTTAGAAACACTGATTAGAGAGAATCATCGATCAGCTGCCTCTTACACACCCCCTACTGGGGATGTGCCCGCAACCAAGGTACATGCCCTTGACTGGAATCAAACCTGGGACCTTTAAGTCCATAAGCTCTATCCACTGAGTCAAACTGGTTTTGGCTGTATCACAGTTTTGTAATCCACTCATCTGCTGGAGTAGCTTTCTGATGGAAATCAGACATCAGTGAAAGCCCCATGTGCCCCATAGAAAGACTCAGCCAACTTAGGGAGAGTATTAGTTCAGAATGGTGCACTGAGTGGGAGGAAAGACATGAAAACCCACAGATACAAAGCTCCTTGCACTTGCCTTTGTACAGACATTTAATAATTTCCAGGAGGGAAAAAAATGTTGAACCCATTTAGATCTTTGTTTAACAACACTTGGGCAGTAAACTGTATTCCAGAGAGAGAAGTTTAATTGGTTTTGGGAAGGACCTCATGAATAAAAGTTCTGGGCAGAGCCCTTTAGTTTAAACAAGGGGAAGTTTGGAAGAAAACAAAATGGGAACAATGCAAACATACTAGAGTCAAAAGAAAGTGAGAAAGAGGAAGAGAAAGAGAAGTGAGCACAGATTCAAAAACAAAGTGAGAATTGAGATTGGCAATCTGGAAGAATTAAAAATAGCAATAAAAACAGGAGACTTCAGAATTGCATTATTGAAAGAAAGAGAGAGAGAGAGAGAGAGAGAGAGAGAGAGAAAGAATAACAATTGTACTTAATTGTTATTTTGTGTGTATATATTTTGTTTTGTGCTTTTTTTTTTTTTTACAAATAATGCATGGGATTCCAAGCTGTCCACCCTAATTTATATATATATATATATATATATATATATATATATATATATACACATATATTGATTTCAGAGAAGGGAAAGAAAGGGATAGAGAGATAGAAACAGCAATGTTGAGAGAGAATCATTGATTGGCTGCCTCCTGCACACCCACTTCTGGGGACTGAACCCACAACCCAGGCCTGTGCCCTTGAGCGGAATCAAACCTGGGACCCTTAAGTCAGCAGGCTGAGGCTGCGTCCACTGAGCCAAACCAGCCAGGGTCAAACCTGCAACTCTTAGGGGCCAATGCTCTTACCTCTGAAAACACTAAAACACTAGCCAGAAACAAACAGATTTCTTTCTTTCTTTCTTTCTTTCTTTCTTTCTTTCTTTCTTTCTTTCTTTCTTTCTTTCTTTCTTTCTTTCTTTCTCTCTCTCTCTCTCTCTCTCTCTCTCTCTCTCTCTCTCTCTCTCTCTATATATATATATATATATATATATATATATATATATATATATTTTAAGTGTTGTAGGTTTGATTCCCAGTCAAGGGCGTGTACCTGGGTTGCAGGAGACAACCATTCAGTGTGTCTCTCTCACATTGATCACATTGATTTCTCTCTCTCTCTCTCTCTCTCTCTCTCTCTCTCTCTCTCTCTCTCTCTCCCCTCCACCCCTCTATTCTCTCTCTCTTTTTGAAAAAAAAATACATTTCTATTGATTTCAGAGAATGATAATGAGAAGTAGAGAGAGAAAGAAACAACAATGATGAGAGAGAATCATTGATCAACTGTTTCTTGTATGCCCCATACTGGGAATCCAGCTAGCAACCTGGGCATGTGCCATGACCAGGAATGGAACCTTGACCTCCTGGTTCATGGGTCAACACTCAACCACTGAGGCACACCAGCTGGGCCCCTCCACTCTCTTTAAAAATCAATGGAAAAATATCCTGGGTTGAGGATTCACAAACAAACAGAAAGAACACATCTATAAAAAAATAGCCCAAGCTAAGGTAATAAATAACAACAAAATGAAATGAAAAGGATCATAATAAATAAATTTAAAGCATGAAAAAAGAAAATGTCCATGATTAAAAATCAAACCAGTCACTTCAATCAGAGATCTTCACACTTTTCTGAAAAGGGTCTAATTGTAAACACATTAAGCTTTGCAGGCTTTGTTACAGCTATTTATCTCTGTGGCAATACACTATATATTTAATATTTACTATCCATGAAATGTTTAGAATAGGTCCTAGACATAGTCAGTGGTTATTATTATCATCAATATCAAGGCATACCCAAATTCAGGTATGAACTTCAAAGAAATTATTTAGAGATTTAAGCAGAAAAAGTGACCCACAGTGGGGAATCAGGCTAGCCTTAAACTTTCCCACAGCAATATTTAATTCCAGAAGTCAAGTCAACAACACAATGTTTATAACATATCAAGAAGCAGTATGTGTAACGAAGAGTAGTATACCCAATCAAGGTGTTCAACTATAAAGGCAATAGGCAGTCCTTTCAAATATAAAAGAACTCTGAGAATAAAGAATTTATAATCCTTTTGCTAAAAATTTAAGCAAATAAAAATTCTAAAGCTACACAACAATAAAATCCAACCAATCAAGTGATAAATTAAAAATCAAACTCAGTAATGGAAAAATCAAGGTGACAGAACTAGTGCTGAGTATTGCATCCCTTTAAATAGAGAACTCATAATGATTAACAGGGAATTGTGTTTGCAGAACAAAATATAATGCTACAATGCTGACAAAGTAAAATAATTTGAAACAAAAATGAGGAGGTAGAGGAAAGGAAAAGCACCATTCCTATTAAGTTGCCTATCAAATACTATTTAAAGTTGAAATATAAAATTTAAAAAATGATGGCTCCAATCTTATAAAAGTTTTATGCCATTAGTGAAATGACATAAAATTATTTTTATTGTTTAAAAAACATTGTTAATTCTGTAAGTTGCACTTGAGCTTCCTTTTTTCCTAAAATTTAAATAAAAATAAATGCATTTTACACAGAGAGTGATTGCATTATTTCAAAATTATTTTTCACTTATTTATTCAACCATTTATCTACCCATGATGTATATGTTCAGAAAAAGATGTACAGAATAATATTCATCAAATTATTTTTAGGTGGTAGGATTTAGGGTGATCCTTGCTTTCTTCTTTGCACTTAATTGTTATTTTGTGTGTGTATATTTTGTTTTGTGCTTTTTTTTTTTTTTTTTTACAAATAATGCATGGGATTCCTAGCTGCCCACCCTAATTTATTCTTACTTTTTACCTGGATCCATGACTAAGCCATGTTTTTTTTAACCTTTCTTATATCTACATGTGACCATGTGACTGAGTTTTAATCAATGTAATGTGAGCAGAACTATGATTCTACTTCCTTTGGCATGAACTTTTACTTCTTTCTCTCTGCTTTCTGCCTGGTGACCAGAGTCAACTCTATGAACGTGTGTGAAACAGAGCCACTGAAATACCAGAGACACTCACCTTAGTTGTGTACAGAGAGAAGAACAAAGGTTTTATTATTTTATCCATGTTCATGTGAATCTCTTGACAGAGCATCCTATTCCTTTACTATCCTACCTAATAAAAGAGTAATATGCAAATTAACCATCACTCCATTACACCCACCAGCCATGCCCACCAGCCAATCAGAGTGAGTATACAAGTAAACCCAACCAAGATGGCTACAGCCACAGAGAGCAGGAGGGAAGTGTTTCCCGGCAACAGAGAATGCCAAGTTCTCCACCTGCCCTTGCTGGCCTAAGCCTCCACTCAAGGCTACAAAGTTTCAATTATAGAAGGTAAATATATCCCAGATACCAGGGCCTCCTTTTGGGACTCTGGGGGCGTGGCTGGCCTGCAAACCACCACAGGCCCCTCACTCAGGCCACTCTATGCCCCAAAGGAACCCCCACCCTGATCCGGGACACCCTTCAGGGCAAACCAGCTGGCCCCCACCTGTGCACCAAGCCTCTATCCTATCTAATAAAAGAGTAATATGCAGATTGATCATCACTCCAACACACAATATGGCTGTCCTCATGTGATCAAAGATCCTGCCCTTATGTGGACACAAGATGGCCACCACAAGATGGCCAGCAGGGGAGGGTAGTTGGGAGGCACCAAGCCTGCAAGGGAGGGCAGTTGTGGGTGATCAGGCAAGTAGGAGAGGGCAGTTGGGAGGCATCAGGCATGCAAGGGAGGGCAGTTGAGAGGGACCAGGCCTGCAAGAGAGAGCAGTTGAAGGCTACCAACACTTCAAGGGAGGGCAGTTAGGGGTGACCAGGCTAGCAGAGGAGGGAAGTTGGAGGCAAACAGACTGGCAGGGGAGCAGTTAGGCATCAATAAGGCTGGCAGAGGAGTGGTTAAGGGGTGATCAGGCTGGCAGGCAGAAGGTTAGGGGCAAATAGGAAGGCAGGCAGGCAGGCAAGCAATTGGGAGCCAGCAGTCCTGGATTGTGAGAGGGATGTCCGACTGCTTGGTGGGATCAAGCCTAAATGGGCAGTCGGACATCCCTCGATGGGTCCCAGATTGAAGAGAGTGCAGGCTGGGCTGAGGGACAACCACCCCCCGCCCCCATGCATGTATTTCATGCACCAGGCTTCTAGTAATTAATAAAAACATGCATTGTTTTATTTTAAAATAAATAAGCCAATAAAATAAAAATAGAATCAAACTAGTCTAAAACAATAAGCAAAATCTAGGCCCAAATTCCCAGAACATAAGTCACATATTTCAATTATTCCAGAAATAGTGTAAGAATCAATGTGCTGCCACCATCATGACTGACATCCTTTAAATATGGATTTCACCAGCTAAAAGACCTAGTGGTAATACCACTTAGTATCCTCACTAATCTTCAGAATTGATTTAATCTTTGAGACTTATTTGTTTTTCAGAGATAGTCTGATTTATAATGTTTTAGATTAGCCAAGAGAATGTTTTCTCTAAATTCAGAAGGATATTGGTCTCTAATATTTCACTTTGGTTTGAAGTAATTCAGATAAACATTATATTCTTTAAACCTTGTTCCGTGGCATTTTAAAAATTAATTTTGACATAGAACCTTTTTACATACATTAATTAAACTCCTGTGTCCAGGACACAGTCTGGGAAACATCACCACTACACCATTCTTTGTGTTTGTGACATGCAATAAGGGATTATAACTCTATATCAGTGTATTGGGCTAATGAAGGATCATTTGGATACTAATCCTAGTACTGAAATATTTATAGAAAAAAGTCATCTAAAAATTGGAAAGAGGCTCAAGAAGCTCTTCCAAATAAGGCATCAAATATTTTTCTTAAGCTTTTTAATTAAACTGCAAGATGACAGGCTTCCACATTTTATTTATCACCACAGAGATAAATGGTTTCCAAATAATCACTGAGGAGAGGAACGTGGGAGGTCAAAATAAAAATTCTCATTTAGTTCTCTTCACACATCTGCCCCTGGAAAATCTTTTTTGACTCCATTTTTTTTATGAAAAGAGAAATTCAAGTATTAAAAGCATTAAAATTCTAAATGCCTGGCTCATTTCCTCTCAGGAAATAAAAATCTTTCAACAACAT
This sequence comes from Vespertilio murinus, assembly GCA_963924515.1. Lineage (NCBI taxonomy): Eukaryota > Metazoa > Chordata > Mammalia > Chiroptera > Vespertilionidae > Vespertilio > Vespertilio murinus. The sequence continues at coordinate 74,513,443 of OZ004707.1, forward strand.
ATTTGTAAAGTATAAGCCAGACACAAATACTAATTTTGCAGTCCAGAGATATCCAAAAATCTCTGCAAACTAGAGTGTTTTTAGAAACCATGCCAGATTCTGGCCAGGTAGCTCAGTTGGTTAGAGCATCATCTGGCTGTGCCAAGGTTGCAGGTTTGATACCAGTTAGGGCACATACAAGAAGCAACCAAGGAATATATAAATAAGCAGAAGTCTCTCTTTCTTTCTCTCGTCTAATAAATTAAAAATAAAAAAATAAAAACTCATACCAGCCAAAAATATCTAAAACAATTCTGCCTGATTCTTTTCTGAAGTTAGCTTTGTACTTATTAGCTATTATTTCCAGTGAGTACTGGGCCCCCTTACAGATAACCATTCCATTTCTTTTGTTCTTGACTATCTTATTAATTTTGACATTTTTCCTTTTATACATTAAGGTAGCAATATCAGCACTATCAAATCCATCAAATAGAGAAAGATATTTCCAACTTGAAATCTAATTAATTTTTCATGTTCATTATCTTTTAAGAGTGTCTCTTGCAAAAGGATATTATCTGCTTCTCTTTTCATGATAATTGATGCAGTTCTTCCCATGTCCTTCTATTTTTTCTAATAGGTGAGGAAAGACTTTTGATACTTATACTTACAATCTTGCCAATAACTTTTTAAAGGATAAGTATTAAACATGTCATTCAAGATGCATAATGTGTTACAAAAATCAGACCCATTAAAATAAGAAACTCATCAAGGGGTAAAGAGTTTACAGAAGTACATCATTACTTTATAAAGCACTGAATTGTTCATATGAAACATGATGATGTGAATTTACTTTATATTTTTAAGAAAACGTGTAAACAAGAAAGTTATTCTAGTGAAAATATAACAAACAGAATATTGAATATTGTTAAACACTGAGTCCCAATATATTAAACTAGCTTAAAGGAAAAATTAATGTTAGGAGAAAAAGGTGAGTGTGTGTGTGTGTGTGTGTGTGTGTGTGTGTGTGTGTGTAGAAAAAGGAAATACTCTGGATAGCCAAAACTGCTTCATGTACTAAAGGACTAGCTGTGCATTATTAAAAAGAAATAATAAACAAATATTTTAGATAAAATTTTAAAAATTTTAATGCTGGCATTGAAAAAGTAGAAGTGAGTGAAAGCTTGCCATTTGATATAAAAAAACAGTTTCTTATAAAGTACATACTAGTAAGTATGTCTGCTAACAGTATGTCTGAGACTGTGAAAGGTCTCTGGCATTCATTCTAAGCTGCTATACCCAGATGGGCCAGAAAGCTATAGGACAATAATAATGAGAGGAGAGTCATACATTGTCAATGAAAAGAAAAGACACTTAGATCCAGAGAGAAACCAGAAAAAATGAATGGAATCCAACTACTGGACTAGCAAATTCCTTACAGCAAGGCCTGGACAAAGAGAAATCGGGGTGGGTGGCATGGGAAAACACACACCAGAGAAGACAACTGCTTTTAAAACAGAAACTAATTCATTAAAAATAAATAAAAATAAAAACCCATACCAGTCAAAAATGTCTAAAACAATGCTATCTGATTCTTTCCCGAAGTTAGCTTTGTACCAATTAGCTATTATTTCTAGTGAGTATTCGGCCCCCTTAAAGATAACCATTCCATTTATTTTATTTTTGACTATCTTATTAATTCCTCCTTAGGGGAATGAGTATATTGAGCACAAAATAAAAGTTATTATTAGTCCAGATCAAGCCAGGGTGCCTAGCAGATCATAAATGAAGAGAGGTCCAAATCAAAGCTTACTAAGACTAAAGCACATACTAGAGAGTTTGATTCAGTTTTCAATCTCACTCTTTTTAAATCAGCTAGTATGTTATAGATGTTAATCCTTCCCTTTCTCCAATAAAATGTACCACCTTGAGTTGTCTTCTGTGCAATGGAAGCACACTCCCTCACACTTGGGAATCAACAGAGCACATTAACAAATTGAAACCCTAGCTTTTGCCTAATGAGTGGAATTTTGCTCTGTGAAAATCTAACTAGGTCATTAACTAGGATCGAAACCATATACCCAGCTTCATTAGGTACAAGTCTAGTCAACTGAAATACCCAGCCCAAAAATACATTGAAATTCATGTAATATGAACAGAACAATTCTGAAGAATCATATAAACATATACCATTGCTTCTCTACTCAGGTGTAGATTTTAAAATAATAAAAAATATCAAATGGAACAATAAAACTATAACAAGAAGGAAAGAAAAAATTGCAAAAGGAAATTAGAGAACTTGAAATTTTTGCCTGAACTAACCTAAGTCTCATCTTAAAGGGAAGCAGGATGTTGGCAATTATATGGCAAAATCCCTGCTGGATAGTCCACAGTCTTTGCCTAAAAATTTACATCAAAACCAAAACAGGCTCTCATCAGGCTGATTTTAAAGCTAATTTAGAACATAATTTAATGCTTTCGAAAATTATGGATTTTGTATGCATTTTCCTATTTTAGCTACTTACATCTCAATCCTTCTTCTCTGTCACAGAAAGAAAAAAATGTAAGCAAAGTTTGAAGAACGAGGCTAAAGGGTGAGCTGTTTTATAGAGATGAATAAGCTAACATTCCCCTGGTTGTGATTTCCTGTGTTGTGCAATTTCATGAGAGAATAAAATGAGTCTCATCTTCAACCGATGAGTCTTCAATTGCATTCTGAATAAACCCAATTATAACACCATCATCTTCTCCATTTAGTCTTATATTAGATACTCAGGGTTTAAATGATCACCTTTCCTTAGGAAAATGCATCCTCTCTCCTTGTAAAAAATAGGATTTCCTGTTTTGTTGGTACATTCTTCAAGGGAACTCATTTCTGTGTCCTACAAAACTAGTTCTGCATGCCTGATCATTATCATTATTAAGCATTTATAAAGCACTTTATTTATTTTTTAATTGATTATAGTATCACATAATTGTCCTCATCCCCCAATTCCCATCCCAAACCCCTCCCTACATATGCCCTCACCCCCCCTGTTGTCCATGACCACTGGCTAGGCCCATGTGCATGCACATAAGTTCTTTGGTTGATCTCTTCCCTTTACCCCCACCCTCCCCTACTTTCCCTCTGAAGTTTGAGAGTCTGATCACTGTTTCTCTTTTTCTGTGTCTGTTTTTATTGATCAGTTTATGTTGTTCATTATTTCCTCTAGATGTGTGAGATCATGAGATCTAAGAAATACCCTTGTATGAACCTAAACTGAGACAAGCCATAATGGTTATGCTGAGAGGCAAATGAATCAGTCTGTAGTGAGTTCCTTTCTGGGCCAACAGTTCTTTCGAGTCCCAATTTCAATGTCAAATAGTTCCTTATATGTACATGTCAGCCATGCTATTTCAGATCTGGTTGGTGGACAAATGGTGGTAATGCAGGTCCGACCGTCTCTGGTTTGGTCTTGGGCATCCTTCAGCAGCACGCAGCTGCTGTCTGCTGGTTTATGGTGAGGCATCGTCATCAGACTTATTTACTAGAGCTCATGATATCCTTATAAGATAGCTTAGTGATGGTATTCTCATAAATGAGAAAATAAAGGTTAAGTAACGTAGCCAAGGTCACATAATAACTTAGATAAAAGACTCAAAATCCTTGACTTACTACTTAGTACATAAATTAAAAACTCACATATGGCATAAAAAGATTTGTTTTAAAACTTTACATTTCCACTGTTACTTAACATGAGTAACAAGAGAAATCGTGTGTGTGTGTGTGTGTGTGTGTGTGTGTGTGTGTGTGTGTCTTCTAGCCCTGTGGTTGATGACATTGTTTTGGTGAATACCTGACATTAGGGCCAGGATCTCTTTCCTTTTTGGTCTCAATATTACAACTTCGGCTCCAGGCAACATGTTTGCATTCAAGACAGCAGGAAGAAGAGAAAGTGTTTTACCAGCCTGTCTATACCCAAAAGGAAAGCAGATTTTTTTTCCTATAAAATTCCACTAAAATTCCTACTTATAGGCCTTCAAGGAAGTGTAATAATGTGAACTTTTTTTATTGATTTGTAGAAAGAGATGGGGGCGGGGAGGAAGAGAGAAGCATTGATTTGCTATTCCATTTATCTATGCATTAATTGGTTGATCCTTGTATGTGCCCTGACTGGGGACCAAACCCCAAATCTTGGCACATTGGGATGGTGCTCTAACCAACTGAGTTACCCAGCCATGGTAGAATTTAATGTTATATTGTCCTTAATGGAAAACAATAAAAAAAGAATGGAACTGAGAAGGAAAATTGAACCTTCAACTAATGTGTCTGCAACAGTTGTTTACAGGATTTTCTGTTAATATTCATTTGCTAAGCATTGTTTCGTTCCATTATATCACAGTATTTATTAACAGAACAGGTGGAGCAAGCCTCTAATTTTTTTTTTTTGGGGGGGGGGCTAAAAATGTATAAGCTAAGAAAATTTGATCTGTTAACTTATTTGGGGAAAGAAAGGGAATTTTACAAAGATAAATAAAACTTGATTTTGATTACTTTAAATGTATAGTCCAGTTCAGTGTGTCATAGAGAAACAGAGTCTGGAAATTGCTGTTCTAGTACAAGTTGCCACACAGTCTCCAGAACCTAGGCTTCTTTCTTTCTTTTTAAAAAAATATATTTTATTGATATTTTACAGAGAGGAAGAGAGAGAGATAGAGAGCTAGAAACATAGATGAGAGAGAAACATTGACCAGCTGCCTCTTGCACACCCCTTAGTGGGGATGTGCCCGCAACCAGTGTACATGCCCTTGACCGGAATCGAACCCGGGACCTTTCAGTCCGCAGACTGATGCTCTACCACTGAGCCAAACCGGTTTCTGCTCGGCTTCTCTTTTTATGTCAATCCCCAATAGATATATCTCCTTATTCTCCTCTCTATTAACCTAAACTCTATGACTGAACTCATGGCTCAGTCACTTTTTTGGCATATTGCATAACTTTATCTTGCTGGGATATTCACAATCTGATATTGGGAACATTTCTGTCTATAAAGAGTCATTATGTAATTTTTCAATTATGTTTATTTCACATCCCTAAGGAAGTGACTGCTTTTCCGTTTTGTTCTTGCTGGTATATGGAACAAAAGTTAACATTTATTGAGCACTCAGTATGTGTCAAATACTTTACATATAGCTCATTTAATTCTTACAACAACCTTATGAGACCAATATTAGTATTGTTCCCATTTAATAATGAGATAATTATGTTCAGAGAGGTTAGGCAACTCACTCAAAAAAACACAGGTAGCAAGTAATTCACCTGGGATGCAAATCCAGACACTCACTCTTAATCATTCTGGGGGTTTTCCCCAGTTTATTGATATATTATTCACATATAAGATATGTCAATTTAAGATATAAAATGTGATGATATGATACATGTACATATTGAAAAATAATTAACATTTTTGTATGTGTGGTGATAACTTTTAAAATTTACTTTCTTAATAACTTTTATATATGCAATATAGTATTATTAATTGTAGTCACCATGCTCAACATTAGATCCTCAAAATGTATTCATTTTATAATTGGGAATTTGTACACTTTGACCAACATTTCCTCTTTCCCCTGACTGTCAATCATTTTTGAGATAAAAGAAGGAAAGGAGGAAGGAAGGAAGGAAGGAAGGAAGGAAGGAAGGAAGGAAGGAAGGAAGGAAGGAAGGAAGGAAGGAGTTGTGTGGGCAGTAGTAAGAAGGAGAAAGGTAAGCAGGTAGGTAGCAGATAGAGGTGGATTTACTATGAGGCTAAAGAAATTTAACCTTTGGGGCCCCTCACTTGCACAGGCTTTACCAACAACTTGAATGAGGTCCTAGAAATATATTTATTTTTAAAAATTTGTGACATTTTCAAAAGAAGTTTAGCTACAATTAGTGAAGACATCTGTCTCTTCACTCTAACTCACCCTCAGTTATTCTTGTCCTCTTGCTAGGGACAATGAGTGGCCATGGGTGATTTTAGATCCAGCTACAAGTAAGTTGAGTTTAGGGTGTATTTAGTTTGGATTTAACAGAATATACTTATGTACTGCTCATTGAGATGTATGTATAACTTTTATTTTTAGTTGTTATAAATTGAATGTTTGTATCCCCCTAAAATTCATATGTTGAAATCCAAACCGCCAATGTGATGGTATTGTAGGGTGGGGGTCTTTGGGAGATAATTAGATCATGATGTGAAACCCTCATGAGTGAGATTAATGCCCTTATAACAAGAGATATGACAGAAATTATATTTCTCTGTTATATGGAGGCACAACAAAAAGATGCCCATCTATAAAATGGGAAGAGGGTTCTCCCCAAAACCCTACTATTCTAGAATCTTGATTGTCATACTTCTCAGCCTCCAGAACTGTAAGAAATCAATTTCTGTTGGCTAAGCCACACAGTTTATGATATTTTGTTGTTGTTTTTTTTAAAGCCTGAAATAATTAAGTTATTATTCATTCTGATATAAGCATGGCTTCTAGGAAAATTCCTACTCCCTATTATGTCAAGTGACCTGCTTCATCATATGAAGGCATCATATATGCTTTCACCAGAGATAGTGTCATCATATGAATGTGATCTTACAGTGCCTCTCTGGGGAAAAAAATGTATTGGCATTAAAAGAGAAATAAGGTTTGAAATGCATGGGGCCAGAGCTGCTCTATAGAAAAATTCTGAGTATCAGATATTTAAAATTGTAAGAAGGGAATTTGTTCAATGAATAGTTAAATGAAATGTTTTCCTTCTTATGAATATTCTAGCTAATACAGAATATGACTTTATAATGCACTTTATGTTTATTTTCATTTGGAAGGGAATTGTACTAATATAATTAACCAGCATATTTACATTTTTAAGGTAAAAACCTATGATAATACTACAAACAGAAAATATGGCTATGAGTAAACCCACATTTTACATCATTTTGCTATGCCTTAGGATTGCACTACCAATAACTAAAGTATAACTACTATAGACTGAATGTTTATGCACACAACCCCTAAGTTAATATGCTGAAACTTAAACCCTAATGTGATGGTATTAAGAGGGGGGCCTTTGGAGGCCATTAGGTCATGTAGATGAAACCTTCATGAATGGGATTAGTGCCCTTAGAAAAGAGACCCCAGAGAGCTCTCTCCATTTCTACTGTGTGAAAGCACAATAAGAAGATGGCCATCTATGCATCTATAAACCAGGAAATGGGTTCCTACCAGAGGCCATATCTGCTGGCAACTTGATCTTGGATTTCCTAACCTCTAGGTCTATTTATATTAGTAATAGGGAAAAATGCAAATTGTCCAGGGTACCATCACAGTAATGACTGAACAGCAGGCTGCATGGGGTGACCAGGCCTGCAGGGGGAGTCAGTTAGGGGTGATCAGGCCAGCGGGGAGAAGTTGGGGTGACCATGCTGGCAGGGTACAGTTGGGGGTGACCAGGCTGGTGGGGGGGTGGGCACAGTTAGGGGTGATCAGGAAGGCAAGCAGGCAGGTGAGCAGTTAGGAGCCAGTGGTCTCAAATTGTGAGAAGAATGTCCAACTGCCAATTTAGGCCCAATCAGTCGGGCATCCCCTGAGGGGTCCCAGATTGTATAGAGTGCAGGCTGGGCTGAGGGGACCCCACCCCCATGCACGAATTTTGTGCATCGGGCCTTGAGTAAGAAATAAAATTATATTGTTTATAGGCCACCCAGTCTGAAGAAGTTTGTCATAGCAGCACAAATAAACTAAGACAAAAGTTCTTCTATCAATAAAAATATACACATTTTTTAACTAATTGTTCTAGAGGAAGGGATTAATTTAATTTTCTATATATATAGAATAATACTACAAAACCTTTGTCATATAAAGAGATAATTAAAGAGCATGCAACCTAAAAATGTAGGAAAAATGTTATAGAGGCATTTCAAGGGATACATTAATAAAGAGATATATTATTTTTCTGAATTGTATGATTATTGTGGGCTTTTATTCAGCTTTTAAAAATTATAGCTTGTTATAATTTGGTTTTTAATTTTAGATAAATATTAATTTTGTATTTACAATTTTGTGGTGTTTTTCATAAAGGGGCTTCAAATATTGCATGAGTGCCATGACTCTATAATATGGTTCTGCCCCTGAAGAAAGAAAGGAATATGATACTACCTAATCAGCATATACTTAAACAAGAGCAACACAAACACTGTTATAAAGATTACAAGTATGAGCAGTGAATGGATCAGTCAGGGTGGTGAGAAAAGCAGCCCTTTCCTGTGTGATAACTATGGAAATTTGTGTTTATAACCTCTGTAGTACTTAATGTTATCTAGACTGATTACGGAAAACCTGAGTAGGGAAAATTGGGAACAGCATTTAGTCACTGAACTTTTGAAGATGTTCAATATTTCTATCTACAATTTTTAGTACAGAATCAAGTACAAAAATATTAGTATAGTCATGACTATATGGAGAATGAGAAACAAAGGCATTGAACCAGCTAATAAAGAATTCAGCTTCTGAAGGAGTATTGATGGAGACAGATGATGAACGCTCTTAGTGAGACAGATTGTATCAGAGATGAGAACAGAGAATAATGTGCAAACATCAGAAACAAAAGGACAAATGACAACAGTATGAGAGTGAGCAAGGAGGGCTCAGAAAAATTTCAAGGGTGTGAGAGAGCCTAACACTGATGCATAGTTCTTTTTTAGCATTGCTCTATCCACACTTACCAATTGAGGTTTTGTGGAGCTAGACAAAAGAACAGTAATGTCACAGGGCCTATTGGGCTGTGTTTATTGTCTCTTTAGCAATTAAAGATCTAATTTGAGGGAAAAGTGATAAATAAAAATAACTAAATAAGAGGGAATGGAGAGAACATTGGAAATGCTGAGAGAGCTATATGAGAAAATAATGACAGAAAAGAAAGTGGAAAAGGGAGGAGACTGCATATAGACTTACTAGAGGCCCAGTGCACAAATTCTGTCAAAGGTGGGGTTCCTTGGGGGTGGCCTGCAGAGATCGGGCCCCAACTCAAGCCCCCAGGCTTGCAGCCCCCCTTGCACTCATCGTGGCCTGGAGCTGCCTGCTCACCTGATCCACCATCCCACTGTGGTCTGGTTTTCATCAGGGCCCACTTGGACCAGCAGCACCTCCACTGCTGTCTGCTGCCAGTGCTGACACCTGCCATGTTCTGCACGCCCCCTGATGGTCAGCACATGTCATAGCTAGCAGTCAAACTCCTCATTAAACAATTTGCATAATAGGCTTTTATTATATAGGATAGTTTTGTTTTAGTTCCATGGTTGGTCTTCTCTCCAACTCCATCCCATGCCATAATACTCTGTTCTCTGCTTTCACAGAGGACAGGGGCTGGAGGTGAAGAGTGTTGATTAAGGAGGACTCCTGGGTAAGCCAGAGCCCAGGGACAACAAGTGATTTTTATAATAGAAAGAATAGCAAAAAGAACCCATCTTGGAATGAGATGTCAGCTACACTTTATTGTATTTACCCTATCTATAATCATAATAGTGATTGCTTGTGTTGATTTAGTATGTGTCATGGACCAGATGTTAGTCTAAGCACCTTACAAACAATATTGCATTTAATGTTCACAACACTGTAAAGTGGGTATAAATATTATTTCTACTTTACAAGTTGAGAACATTCAAGCCCAGAAAAGTTAAGAAATATGCCTCAGGTCACAGAAATAGTAATTGGTGGAGTTTTTAGAATGGTCTTTCTGAAAACAGAGTTCAGGTTCTTTTACTCTACAACATAGTACCTACAATTAAAAATATAAACGCTCAACTGTGACTCACTTTAGAAGCAAATAATTTCCATTCATGGTTTTTCTAACTTAAAGTTGCATATAAAATGTCATTTCATCTTTTATTATTTCTCCACCTTTCTCATTCACCCACATACGTCTGTGTGTGTGCAGAGAAGGCATTTCACTGCTCACTTCTTCAAGTAGAAAACATTATAGCAGTCTATGGTGAATCCTTTCTTTCATGTTTCTTGTAAGCATCCAGATATTGGTACCAATCTCCTAAATTAGTGCTCCAGCCAAAAGTTAGAGTCAGCTTGTTGAGCATATTTTATATCCCATCCTTACTGGGTAATGAGTTTGGGTTCCATTAACAAACACCCAGTGACTTTCAGCATTCCCTTAGAATCTGTGTAGCAAGTTATTCTCTACAGATGGCTCCTCTGCATGCAGACTGGAGGTAACTGTGCTGTCTAAATCTCAGTGTTTTGCCAGTTTAGTAAATCAATACACTTATAAAAATAGCTAAGACACTAATTCCCATTAGGAACTAATAGTCAACAATATTTCTTATCTTGCCTTGAAACTGTGTTTGAATTAGAAACCACTAGATTTCTCTTTACCCTTCTACACCTCAACTATTCAAAGTTGGCATTATGTCATTTTTATCATACTATACATACATTATCTCTCATGCAAAAATATTAATAATTTTTTTACTTTAAAAGAAATTTAAATTTCTATAATGAACATCAATGACATAGTATTTGTGAAAAAGCAATAATCTTCTCCAAGATGCTGGTGAATTTTAGACTAGATATTATAGCCATCTAAAAGATACATGGTGTCCCAAGAAAATGTATACAACCTTTGAGTAAATATAAATGCAGAGTTTATTAAAATACATTTCATTTTCAAAATGTAATAGAATCAGCTGTTAAGTATATATACATTTTGAGGGATGCTCCTATATATAATATTGTGACAAATAATAAATATATGTCATAAAATATGACTAACCATTAGCAATTCTAGCCTTGTGTTAGTTAAAACATTATCAGGAGAGCTCAGATTAAGGGTTTGATGTGCATATGTTACAGATGTGGGAGAAAGCAAGTCAAAGCAGGGAATGAAGAGCAGTGGTTTCTGGAATGCTTTTGTCGTGGATCTGTGAGAAAATGAATGGAACCATTTTAGATCCTTGGGTTTGGAATGAAATAGGTCTGATATTGGTCTTGAGTAAGTTACTTTAGCCCTTGTGAATTTCAATTCTCACCTGTAAAATTGGGATCATAATAATGCTTGCTTCCATTGTTAGCTGAACAGTAAACATTCTGTGTAAAAAACACAGAACTATAGACATTCTATAGGGCATCTCATAAATTTTCCTCAGGTATTTAAAATCCAAAAGTGAACTTATCAACTCTCCTTCCTTCACCACCACTCCTGCCCCATTTCAATCACTCAAATCTTAATCATAGAATTATCATTGAGTCTCTCAACTTCCATATTTAGTTAGACCTGCAAATGCTGTAGAAACTCTCTCTTCAATGCATCTGACCTTGTATCAAGGTGAGGGGGTTTATATGAAGCCTTGAGAGTCCTGGGGGGAAAATGTAACATCAGTTCCATCTCTTGGTCCCTTTTCTCACCCTCTAAAAGCTAAGAAACTTCATATGGTCCAGGGTCTGCCACTTCTATTCATACTCTGGCACAAAATTTTACTGATAAGGTTATTACTTTAAATTGTCCCTTGGTGACAGTGTGGGAAAAAATGCTTAGACAATTTCTAATTTCATTTAAAGCCATAAAACACAGTCATCTACAGAGCCCCCTCACATAGATATAATGTGGGGGGAAAACAGAAATATTTTGAAATCCTTACCAATATATTTTCCCTTCTTGATAATTATTTTAGGTTTAATAGTGTTTTCAGACCTCAAATTCCTATGTTGACATTCTAACTCCAGTACCTCATAATGTCATCTTATTTTGGACATAGGGTCTTTACAGAGGTAATCAAGTTAAAATTAGGTCATTAGAGTGAACCCTAATCCAATATGACTGAAATGTTTATAGATGGAAATTTAGACATCAACAAATACAAAGGGAAACAATGTGACTACACTAGGAGAATACCACAATCTACAGGCCAAAGAGAGGGGCCTGGCACAGATTCTTCCTCACAGCCTTCAAAATGAATCAAATCTGCCAGCACCTTGATTTCAGATTTCTGGTCTCTAGAAATGTAAGACAATACATTTCTGTTGTTTAAGACTCTTAGTTTGTGGGAATTTATTGCAGCAATTCTAGAAAAACAATACAATAGTCCAGATTCTTTCCCTATAGCCCTTCAGCAGTCCTGCAATCTGGAAAGGGGCAGATGAAGGACCGCTGAGGGAGAAAGGAAGTTGGGATTGAGGAGTGACTCTTTTAGGCTACAGGGAATGGAGAACACATCAGGAGTCATAGAAAAGAGCTGAGTTGGGTAAGAGACAGAGGAAGAGAAAGAGAGGCAAAAGAGAGAAGAAAAAACTCAGGAACACCTTAAATTTCTACCTAATATAGGAGTTTAAACTCTGTGGAAGGGTTCAGTGGAGACACCCTTTACAGGTGTTGCTCCATGCTTCTCTGGAAATTTGTAAACCCTTAGAGAAGCCATGATTTGCTTATGATGCCAGAGCATATGGGGTGGAAGAAGAGGTGGGTTGTCTAGCTGGATGTATGGAGGTAGTATTCTGATTCTCCACTGCCTATGACCCAGAAGCCCTGCTATGCTCCAGTGGGGGATATGAGGGTGCTGTGCAAAGTTGTGGACAGGAAAGGACTAGGTCTGGAAAGAGTTCACAGGGCAGGGAAACTCAAGACCAGAAGTGATTGCCTCTGACTGGAGCAGCGGCTGTCAGCACAACACAAAGCACAAGGCAGGGCCAGCCACACATCAGTAGACACCCACTTGTGTGCTCAGTGATCAGATGAAATGAGACATCTCAGAAAAAACAAACAGAATCCCAGAGGACAGTGAGTACAACCAAGGTCCCTCCCTGTTCCCTTGTGGATACTTAAGCATCTGCTTGCACACAGATGGCATCTTTCAGAGAACAGAGGCAAAAGAGGCCCTCTGTGTTGATAGAAACAGACAGGAAATTTAAACTTTGGACTCTGTTAACCACATCATAAGCCCTATTTTACAGCAGAAAATTCCGAGCTATCTATAACTGACAAATTGATGTTTCTACAGCCATCATTAAGAAGGTGGCTTCCCAGTAAAGCAAGCTTGCTTATAAGATAGTTACTATTTGTATTTCACACATCTGCATTGTAATGAGTAAATACCTATCCCAACCATGCCCCATTAAATAATGAGCCTGTCATGAGAATCAGGCAGCTTAAATTTAAAAACCACACTAGCATGAGTGACTCCATTCATTCTATTTAGTGCTAACAATGTGCAAGGAGTTGCTGTAGTAGGCTCTTTAGAGGATCAGAGATGCCGAAGAAACAGACCTGCAAGGTCAGCCAACCCATAGTTGTTCGATGGATACCCAGGGCAGAGGTTCCTACTGCATAGGGTGACACTCTTCTTCCTCCTCCAACCACCCCCTCTGGTGTAGAGTGTTGCTTTCCAGAGTGCTGAATCCCTCTTTAAAGCTTTCAAAGATCTGCTGGAAAGAGAAGTGTCATGCACTGGGAGCAGGGGTGGATCGAGTGGGATAAGTCATACATGGGATAATCTCCACTCTCAAAAATCGATGGAGCTTATGGTTTACAACTACTTTAGCTCTCTGTGCAGCAAGCCCGAGTCTCCTAATCTATATTCAGGTAGTGATTTTGAGCATTATGTAGCTTGAAAACTTGAAGTGAATTTTCTGGGTGGTTAATAAGCTATCTGTACAAGTATTAATGAACAGTGACCTTGCACTGAAACAAATGCTGCTCCCTAAGTGTTTGTCTCTTCATTACTTTTCTAATATCATAGCGTTTTGCCTCCTTAGTTTCCTAGATGATTATTGTTAGCCAGTGTTTCTATCTTACAAAATCAGACATGCTAAGTGGGTATGCCAGATGGATTTCCACTTATCCTTCAGAAGCCAATGTGAAGGATGTGAACAAAACTCTAAGATGTTTTCTTTAACTTTCACTGCTGCCCAATATGTATTCACATAGTCTGGAATATTAATATTGGTTGAAGATTTTAAATAGATAAATAGGATTGTTTCATTAAGCAGTTGGTATTTGTCAGATGTGTCATGCATTGTCCTAAATGCCAATAATAATAATGGAGAACTATATAATGTCTATCCTTAAAAATTATTTGCAGAAAATTCTGAATATTCTACATTTATGACAATGTCATTTAATAAAAAACATTTAGAATAGGCAGGGAAATATATTATGAAAATAAATATTCAAATTCTATTAATAATAATGGGTAAATTTTATTAAGTGCCATATTCCCTGATGTGATTGTGCTGCATTGGTTTTCAATAGATGATCTCTCACAGCAATCCTATTTATTAGGTAGTAGTATTAACTCTATAATAAAATTTCCTAAAGTCATGTTGCAGCTGAAATGTGGTAAATCTACTATTCAAACCCAGAACTGTTTAACCAACATCAAAAGGAATATTCTTATATCCCATGCATTTGTTTTTTAAAATATTGTACAAGAGGCCCCACATTCTAATATAATACAGACTTTAAACCTGCTAATTTTTAGAATTATCTGAGAGGCTTTATAAAATTATATATATATATATATATATATATATATATATATATATATATATATATATATACACACACACACACACACACACACACACACACACACACACACCTGGGCTTAATTCCTAGAGATCCTAAGCAGATAGATATGGGTTGGGCTTGCAAATCTGTAGTTTTATAAAGCTCTCAGCCCAGTTCTAATGGCTATTCAAGTTCAGCAGTCATTGCTATAAGATCTGTAGAGACAAGGTCTACACAGGCCATTGGGTGAGAGTAGTGGAAAATATCCACATTAATTAGGACTTTTTAAACCTCTAATTCAGAATGCACACACAAGCCTAGCATCCTAAAATATATTGATTACTCAAATTTGTTGGGGGGGATATGCTTTTGTTCCCTCCAAGTGCCCTGCATATGAGTACCAAAAAATATGTGTACATTTAGAGTCTCACCCTCTGTTTGCTAGTCTTAGAATTAATCTTCCTGAATCCATAAATTCTCCAATCAAAGACCAGAAGAAGACTTGATATTAGACTCAGTTGGAGCATTGCCCTGTGCACCAGAGTTGCAAGTTTCATTCCCTGTTGAGGCATATGCCTGGGTTGCTGGTTTGATCCAGAGTCAGGATACATGCAAGAAGTAGACATTTAACTTTTTTTCTCATCTCTCTTTCTCTCTTTTCCTCTTACTCTCTCTCTAAAATAAATCAAAACATATCCAATGGTGATGATTAATAAAAAGATTAGGTCAACACAGTTCTACCTTAGTAAAAAATGTCTGGGTTTCTGGTTTATTAACTGTGTCCAGTCCCTAACCACAGTCTTGTCCGTAAATTCCAGGATAACTTGGTATTGGTTCAAATCATTGAGGACTGGAAGGCAGTCTCCAGTTGCTTAATTATGTATGTAGAAAAGATATCAAATGTTTCTCAGTGTTGTCTATCATGTGCATAAAAGTAAGAAAATGAAATGAGTTTGTTGTCATAGACACTGTCACTAACAACAGATTTCTTTTAGTCTGTCCCTGGAAGACAAGATAAAACAAAAAGATATAAAGGTATTTTGAGTCTTTAGTAAAACTTAACTTGAATGCCATTGTCTCTCTACTCAAACATCTCATTAATTAAAGACCATAAGCTTCAAACATCATCTTTGATAGCTGTTAAACAAGCACCAGTCATCATTGTTTTAACTTTATCTGTGATTGTCAAATTCAGACACTCTCTCACTCACTCACTCACTTGCCATTTTCTCTCTGCTTCTTTTGTAATTCCTTGGCTAAGGTAGATAAGTAGCTATGATGAAGTGAATTACCAAGTGTCCGAAGGAGACTAAACAGAAAGCTATCATGCACAGGCAAATCTTTTTATGCAGTGCAACTTGTTATGGTAAAGGGCCTCTCTTCCATTTATGAGTGCCTCTGTCCCTCTTTCCTTCCACTTACATAGATTTCCAGTTCTGTCCCTTCTCCTCTTCCTGTTAAGATTGCAGAGGTCAGAGGTCCGAGGGAGAGAGAACACATTCTACTGTAATGGAAAATGATTTTCTGAGACTAGGTAGATTGGGAGACAAGTACTAGCAATCAGTTGCAGAAGCAACTGCTTTTATATCGCCAGATTATTCAGGCCCAATAAGGCAGTCAGTGGCTGACTCCATCTACGCACCTGCACCTAATGGGAAACCAAGAGTGGAAGTAATGTTCTGGATCACATAGTTACCTTTGGAGAAAAAAAAACAATATTTTTTATATTACAGGAAAATATCACATTATAGTTAAATGGATTACTATCCCAATTTTTGTTTCCTCAAGGCAAGAACCTATATTGACAGCATTCTCTTTGGGTGATTCTATGCTGACTGCTCTTGCTCAGACATGCTATGCATAAATATGTAATGGACTTGATCCTCTCACCTAGCATTATGAGACATGGTAGAAAGAAAGCAACAAAGTAAGCAGGTATAATTACATTGCAAAAGAAAACATCTATAATTATTTTCTCTTGCCTTAAGAATATTTTAGGATTAACACCGAGTTTATTAATTCAACAAACATTTACTGGGTGACTAATATGGCCAGAAAATGTGTTAGGTCCTTGGGTTATAGCAGTGATCAATGCAAAATAAACACCATCTTGGTCCTTCTGAGGCCCATGAGCTAGCAGTGGAGAAATGCAATTACAAAAATAACAAAGATCAAATGTGTGGGCAAGTTTAGGGAACTATGGGCACAAATGGCAGGAGGAGCTAACCAGGTCTGAAATGAGTGAAGTTTTCCAGCAAAAAGACACCTAAACCAGGAAATAGGAGTTTGCTGTGCACAGAGAAAAACTTCTGTGAAGGCCCACAGGTCAAATAGAGCTTGGGGTAGCTGAGGGCCCAGAGAAACCCAGGTGGCTAGATAAGCAGATGAGGAAAGCGTAGACTGACAAAAAGTTGGGGAGGTCAGAAAGGCCTGTTTGTGGAGTGGTGGCACAACCCCCATGAATGGCAGTCCTGCTGCTAGTCAGTCCTTTCATGATCTCTGGTTGAAATTGTTTATCAGTTCCCATCTCAAGTGTTGCAGATCATTTCTTCATTTTCCAACCTCCTCTCAGATGATTTTCACCTCTTTCCTGTGCTAAGGTGATTCTTCTTGTACAGTTCACAAGGGTTCTGTGCATTCAACTCCTCCTCTTTGTCTAAAGCAGACACTGATCACCCACAGGGCCCAAACCTTGTGTTAGGAACTGAATGTATGCAATTCTGAGAGAAAATATCAATAACTAAAGCTAACATAAATAGCCCCTATAGGTCTCTCCTTCCCTGAGGCTAAAAGTGGGCTGAGATGGAAGATACAGAAAGAAGAGTCTTGGGAGGAATAGCAGCAGGCTCATAACCCTGGATTCAGAGAAGGCAAGAATCAGATATGGATTTGGCTGGCACACATCTGTGTCTGCCTTTCCCATCTTCTTTTCTTCCCCATTCTAAAGCAGCATATAACAGTGGAGTGCAGAGACCAAAAAAATAAAAAAATAAAAATAAAAAATGGAAGAAACTATGTATTTTCTGTATGAAAAGCAACAAAACAGACAAGGCCAAGAGTGAAGCCTAGGACAAAGGACATGAGGGGCTGACCTTCCTCTGACTGTGAGGATGGGGGCAGATGGAGCTCTGAAACCTCTTCTCTGTGCCCCAGAGCAGGGGAGCAGCCAGGAGTCTAGGGGACAACAAAAACAATTACCAAAAGAACCACCACCAACCAGGTTGTTTGTTTGTTTGGTGCTTTCATAACTTGGGAGATGTTAATGAAAGAGACTTAGAGAAGGGGAAATACAATTACAAGTCACAGAATCAGCTGAAGCGAGAAAGCAGGGATGCACTGCTTTCAAACTGAAGGGAAATGCTGCTAGAAGTTTACTGATTATACATCTTTCATTACAACTGACAGATACTTAGGCAAATCAGAAATATCATCAAGAGTCAGTATCTCTCCATCTTCTGGTTCAGTTCTCGTCCATGTGGCTTTATTCCCTAGTTCCATATGGTGGCAAGATGGTCCTTAGCAGGCCCAAGAATACAGCATCTTTGCTTTGAATTCAACAGAAAAGAGCACTCTTCTTTCTGCAATAGATGATGATAACTTATAGAGCCCTCCTCTCTGCCAGACACTGAGCTAAGAGTTTTCCTTGTGTTAACTCATTTGATCTGCATAATGGTTCTGTATTATCCTGAGATACAGAGGAGTGAGGTAGCTTGCCCAAAGTCATTTATCTAGTTAGTGACAAAGGAAGCATTTGTATCCAATAGTTATGATTCAGTTTGAACTCCTAATCACCGTGCTACGCTGCCTTCAACTGATACTTATGGAAGTGAGTCAAGTGTGTATCCCTGCACCAGTCACCTTGAATTTGATATCTTGACTAGCCAGTCCTGAATCCCATGCCACACAGAGCTGAAAGTAAACTCAAGACTGCCATGTACTGACAGGGGACAGAGGAGTTCATGGAAAAATTGTGCCACCAACATAAAGGGGTGAAAGATAAGATGTCCACTACTGAGTATAACCAGAGTTGCTTGCCAGTGGCAAATACCATTCTCATTCCCATTCTCAGTGCGCTCTCTCTCTCTCTCTCTCTCCACCATGAGCTGTTCAAAAGGTTTTTATTTTCTTCCTGCAATGTCTCACATCTCTTTCTGATTCCATTATAGGTAAGAACTTCATCATTTCTGACCACAGCTAATTGCAACAACTAATTCTGTTCTCACAACTTCCACCCCCTCCCAGACTAGAGCTTTCATAACTGAGAGCAAACTTCTGAACACTTAGCCTTCATCACTGCTGGTTAAAGTCTTTCTAATAAGATTTAACCTCTCAACATGGACTTAGTATTTAAAGTCTTTGATTAGGAAGGCCCTGGTATATGTTTACAAACTTGCCTCTTATTTCCAATCAGCTAAGCCAAATCACAAGTCTTTCTGGACTTCTCTACCTTTCTGTCTTGGTTTGACATTCTCTTCTGCTGGAATGCACAATCATAAACCCACAAGCTATGGGGATGTTTTCAACAAGGCTCAGTTCAAATACTGGTGGAAATTTGTGGGTGGGGAGAATATCTGGCAAGAGCAGGACAACTACTGGAGGAACCCTGTGAAGTTCAAAGATGCCCAGGCAATACTTATTATTGCATCTTAACTTCAGCCCTTCATCACAATTAACCTTTGTATACTTTGACAGCAACTTAAACCTTGGTGATGATTGAGATATTCAGAGTTCCTCAGAAGCATCATAGGCACTGATTGAGAGGAAAAGGACCACGTGGCAGGTGGTTGTCAAAAGCTTAAACTTCAGAGCCAATAAAGGCAACTTGTGGGGCATGAATGTAAGGGGCCCATGTCCTTAGGGGTATGGATTTCGATTAATCAATGCCTGTGGCAATAGTGACACCCAGTGGAGGATTCACTGGACACTTTAAAACTGAAATCTGAGTTTTTGAGAGTTCATTAGGCCTCTCAGTGAAAACAAATGCCTTCTTCCAGAGCCTAGCATTGTTGCCCTGGACAATGTGACTCGGTTGGGTGCACCAAAGATTTGCCAGCTCCATCTCGGGTAGGGGCGTGCAGGAGGCAGCTAATCAATGTTGCACTCTCACATCAATCTTTCTCTTTCTTCTTATTCCTTCCTCTCTCTCTCTAAAAATTAATTTAAAATATCTTTTTAACAATTTAAAGAGTATAGCATTGTTTATTCTGAGAAGTAAAATTAATGATCTGCTTAATGTTTGGAACTATACCAAAGAGAGTAAGTGTCCTGGTGAAGTCTTATCTTAGTACATAGACATCAGTCACCTTGATTTACATCTTGTGTGTCTATGGGGCAAGAGGTTCCCAGAGTTCTTTACTCAAAATGAAACAAGACTCAGACAATGGTCCAAGAAATTGTAACAGCTGCAGATGATGTCTTTCGTTGGCCAGGGATCCCTTGCCTTAAATAATAAGAGATAGCCAAACACATGATAGCCAACACTGGACAGAAAGTGGTAGCAGTTCATTAGTCATATATACTCAATAGCCCATAGCAGAAGGACAACATATGCCATCCAGAGCCACAAGGGGATTCCACTGAGCAGCAGAGTGAACGAGTAAGGGTGGTTTGGACAGGATCTGTAAAATAAGAACATGCAGCAGGCTTTGTTTCTAGTGGGAGGATGTGATTAGCTTGTTTTAATAATTTCACAGACTGGCAGGAAAAGTGAAACCTGTGAGGTAGAGGACCTGGTAGATTATAGCTGATACAACTGACATAGGAAATAGCCAGATGGGAAGCTCTTGCTTCGGGTTGGGAAGCACATCTAGCAACAATAGAGAAACTCATGCTTAGGTTTTTGGGGCCCTGTGAAACTCAAAGATGTCAAGGAAGCAAAAGCATCTTAATTTAAGGATTTATCATACATCACTATTCATAAAATACATCTGATTGTCATTCACTTTCATCTCCTCCATGAGTACCACCTGAGTGATAGCCATCATCTCTCACCTGTTCTAGTTTAATAGCCACCTATGCAGTCTCCCTGACTGCATTTTCTTTCCACTTCCCTCACCATCAAAGCCCATAATTCACCCAGCATCTACAATAAACACCTGCATTCCCTACTCAAAATGCATACATATATTCCCATAACAATTAACATTAAATAGAATTCCTCATGATGGCCTAAGGCCCCATAAAATCTGAGATCCACTTCCCTTTCCAACTTCATTTCCTTACTACTTTTTCCATTGTTCACTCTGGTACAGGCCCAATTGTCTTCTTTATTTCCCTCTAATATGTCAAGTTTATTCTACTTGAAATCACCTTCCCCAAGATATGTGCAAAGCTGCTGCTCCTCGTGATTCACTTCTCAGTTTAAGTGTCACCAGACCTGCCCTGACCATTCTTCCTTGCTTTATCTTTCTTCATAGAATTTATCCATACTTGAAATTGAATTACATATTTTTAGCTTATGTATTTTTGAGTCCTACTGGAATATATATTAGAAAGGCAGGGATCCCTTCTGTCTAATTTTACACTATATTCTTAGCTTCCGGAATTATGCTAATACTAGAGGCCTGGTACACAAAATTCATGCACAGGGGTGTGTGTCCCTCAGCCCACCTGCACCCTCTCCTATCTGGGACCCCTCAAGAGATGTCCGCCTGCCTGTTTAGGCCCGATCCCAGGCAGTAGGACATCCCTCTCACAATCTTCCAACTGCTCGCCTGTCTGCCTTTCTGATTGCCCCTTAACCACTTCTGCCTGTCAGCCTGATCACCCCCTAACCACTCCTCTGCCAGCCTGATTGATGCCTAACTGCTCCCCTGTCAGCCTTATTGCCCCTAACTGCCCTCCCCTACAGGTTTGATTGCCCCCAACTGCCCTCCCTTGCTGGCCTAGTCCCTTCCAAATTCCTTCCCCTGCAGGCCATCTTGTGGTGGCCATTTTGTGTCCACATGGGGGCAGCCATCTTTGACCACAAGAGGGAAACCATCTTGTGTGTGGAAGTGATGGTCAATTTGCATATTACTCTTTTATAAGATAGTATGTAATAAGAGCCTAATGGATATTTGTTAACTGAAATAACAAATGAATAAAAGAAGAATTAAAAAAGAGGAATAAGTGAAATTCTGCCATACTTAACACATAGTAGATCAGTGGTTCTCAACCTTTTTAATGCTGCGACCCTTTAATACAGTTCCTCATGTTGTGGTGACCCCAACCATAAAATTATTTACGTTGCTACTTCATAACTGTAATTTTGCTACTGTTAATGAATTGTAATGTATATATCTGTGTTTTCCAATGGTCTTAGGCTATATATATATATATATATATATATATATATATATACACACACCGTATTTGCCGGCGTATAAGATGACCCTTTGGCCCTGAAAAATATGCCTCCAAGTGGGGGGTAGTCTTATATGGCGAGTATATAACAAACTCTGTATTTTTAGTGGAAATGTTAGGGGGTCGTCTTATATGCCCTGTCGTCTTATACGCCGGCAAATACGGTATATATTAGTAATTGTGGAATCTGGCTAAGCAAGTCTGAGAGCTATAAAGCAAGCCAGAAACAGGTTGGAAACTCTCCAGCCAGAAGCAGCTAATGCCCTGGTCCAAAGATGGGAATTTCTTCTTTCTCAGGAAAATGTTGTTGTTGTTGTTTCTTGGACCCTTTCACTGATTAGATGAGACCCGCCCAGATTATCAAGGATAACCTCCTTTATGTAAAGTCAACTGACTGTAGATGTCAACCACTTTTACAAAATACCTTCTTAGCAACACCTACTTCACATGTGATTGAATAACCTGGCCTAGCCAAGTTGACACATAAAAATAGCCATAACAATAGGCAAACCAATCAGGACTTAAACCTATCTTCTGATTCTAAGCCTAAATTCTAAAGCATCACGATGCCCTTTCTCATCACTAATATGTGTCAAATGAATGAGAATCAAAGAATTACTTGGCTATGAAAGTGAATAACTGTTACTTTTTCTGAAGTAATTGCCTATCTTCCCTCTCACCTCTCCCTAGCTTTCCTAAATACCTCCATTTGTAAAATATTCCAGGATTCTTTGAGAAGAGCTGTTTAAAATATATTTGAAAAAAAGATGTGATGTGTGAAACTTACTCATTTTCTAGCCAGAGATCTCTACATATGTTAGGGATTGTGGCAGAAAACCCCCAAATGAAATTTCAGCACATCTGA
Source organism: Vespertilio murinus (assembly GCA_963924515.1). Lineage (NCBI taxonomy): Eukaryota > Metazoa > Chordata > Mammalia > Chiroptera > Vespertilionidae > Vespertilio > Vespertilio murinus. The sequence continues at coordinate 74,536,152 of OZ004707.1, forward strand.
ATTCAAATGTCCTACTTGCCTGACAATAGGATTGGCAACCTAACAACTTCCAAGCTGACATGTCTTGTTTTCCTGGGGAGAGTGACTAAAAGCAATTTTCACATTACAGAAGGTTGAGAGTGTCTTTTCTTTACCTGATATGGAGAGCACAGTAACCAATACCACTGCGGGAATTTAGAAAGTTTCTTTATCCTCTTTAGCCTGACTGGAAAGTTGAATGCTAAACATCTTCTCCTTTTTATCATTCCTTTTTTCTCTGCTAAACGACTGCTATCTTTCTCCCAGACTCCTCCAACTCATGCCTTAGTGTCAGTAATCCATGACACACAGTAGGTATGGATTAAACCTTTGAGATATGAGCTTTATCTTTTGTGCATCAGTTTCCCAGTTCTGCTCCCTTACTTTAATTTGAAATAATCAACACTTAACAGAATTTGTAGAGTGAGGTCTTGAATGGGAAAATATGGAACTACATCATACCTGAGAATTAATGCCTGAAGATGAACACTCTGTGTGGTAACTCTTTAAGGCATTGCTAATTGTTTCTATTTTTCTCTGGAACTAAACAGCACTACTGAAATTTGTTATTCAACTTATTTTAACAATAATAAGAGTATAATTGAATTTAATAAATATATACTAAGCATCTACCCCACTAAAAGCACTCTAAAGGGTAAAAAGTTGAATAGATCAGGGGCCCTTGAAAAGCTTCAACTCTAAAGGGAGAAACAAGTGTGTAGATTTATGGGAGGTACCAGAAAACTACGTAAGGGCTTTCATAAAGGAAGTAGCACTTGAGACTTCACTCAGACACCCAGTATGTACAAGCTGGCCTTGACCTAGGCACTGAGGATCCAGTGAGTCATTAACAAGAAAAGGAATATATTTCTTTAGTGTGCAGGGGTGGGGGAGCTAGACAATAAACTAATGATTATAAATAAGAATGTCATTGAACACAAATCAGACTAATAGAACGCATAGTGACTAGGGAAAGGGGAGTATTTTATGCCTGGTGATTGAGGATACCCTCTTTGAGGAAGCAATATTTGAGCTTAGACTTGAATTTTAAGAAGCAGAGATTTGGTCCCTGGCTGGTTTGGCTCAGTTGGTTGAGTCTTGATCCAAAAGGTCACAGGTTGGATTCTTGATCAGGGTACATGCCCAAATTGCAGGCTTGATCCCTAGTAGGAAATGTGTAGTAGGCAGCCAATCAATGTTTCTCTCTCTCTCTCTCTCTCTCTCTCTCTCTCTCTCTCTCTCTCTCTCTCTCCTCTCCTCTCCTCTCCCTAAAAATATAAAATAAAATTTAAAAATCAATAACAAACATATTTAATAAAAAAAGAAGCAGAGATTTGGGGCTAAGTGGATTCCACAGATGGAATAACAAATGCAAAGTTCCAGTGAAAAATATGTTTTCATTGTTTAAGGACAAGAAAGAAGGCCTATCAATCAATCAAGAATATAATGTGCAGCCCGGCTGATGTGGCTCACTCAGTTGGCTGAGCATTGACCCATGAACCAGGCAGTCATTGGTTTGGTTTCCTGTCAGGGCACATGCCTGGGTTTCAGGCTCAATCTCCAGTAAGGGCATCCAGTAAGGAGGCAGCCAACTAATAATTCTTTCTCATCATTGATGTTTCTATCTCTCTCTCCTTTTCCTTTCCTCTCTCTCTCTCTCTCTAAAATCAATAAAAACATTTTTTAAAGAACATAATGAGCAAAGAAAGATGTAGGCAGTGCTATTTAAGAGGTATCAGAGACCACATTCCTAGAGCCACTAAAAGCCACTGTGGGTGTTAAGCAGGGAGTGATATGATCTCGTTTATATTTTAAAAGAAAGATCATGCTGGCTGCTGAATGAGAAATGTTTTGTGTGGGTCAAATGTGGAAATAGAGAGACCAGGTAGGGATTTGCTTTGAATGTCCAGAACAGGTGGTGCCTTAGAGAGTGGCCATTGCAGAGATGGTGAGTTCTTAGGATATGAGAATTATATTTGGTAATAGGATTGACAGGAGTTGCTGATGGATAGATGGTGGGAAGAGGAAGAAGAAGGAACCTAGGATACCTCCTTGTTTTTGTCTCAGGCAACATGATAGAGGATGAAGCCATTCACTGAACAGGGAAGTCTCTCAGGATGTACTGATTATCACAGATTCAGTGGCTAGAAGCACGTTCCAGACAAGGGAGGAGCATGGACAAGGCCTGGAGTCAAAGGATGGAGCAAAATGCTCAAGAAATATTTTGTGGGAAGGCAGTGTAGATGTCAGGCAGCTGGGGAGCACTGAGGCTGAAGAGGTCAAGGTCCTATATTGAAGTAACATAATGTTGAGGACCAGGAATGCCATGAGGGATGGGCAAGAAGAGGCATTAAACAAGGAAACCACAAATAATGCCCCCAAAAAGAGACTTAAAAAAAAGAACTTGAGAAGTCTCATGCACAGATTTAGTCACTGCCTTAGTAAGCCCAGAATCTGAGGCTTACTAAGGGAGAGGTCACATGAGCAACTCGTTAGCCCCACGGGCCAACTATAGAGCATGTCATCAAAGCAGTCAAAGCTTTGTCAGGACCCTTGGAGGTGACATTTATGTTCTCATTTCCTCTATGCTGCTCTGTAGAGCAGAAAAATGGGAACCTATTTATTGGAGACTGACAGAGTACAAGATCCCTTCCCGACAATATTTGTGATCCAGAATTTTAGTGCACACCCCTGACCACAAAAATGGGTCTAAAAATATGCTATTTGAAACTCTCAATAACTACAAAATGCACCTAAAATATTTCAGTTTAAAGAGAATTTAGGGGTTATGTAACCCCCCCCCCCCCCCCGCCAATACCTTCTATTGAAATATTTTCATCAAAATCAGGGCACTGGTTTTCACGGGGAGAAGGAGAGCCCACACCTGTTCTTCACCACAAGGCTCTACCAAAATGACCAGAAGAGCCATTCAAACCACACATCTACCTTCCAGAATCCTGGAATGTTGTCCTGCTCCAGCACCCACTAGTCATGTGTGACTCCCCACCCTTAGAAAGAGCCATATAGGAAAACAGAAGCTAGAGAACTTCTGTTAGGGCTTCCAACAGGCATTGCTTTTTGTCCATTTGAGTCATTTGATATGCAATTTTGTATCAGTGGAAGGAAAAGAAAAAGGATTAGACAGGTTTTTGAAACCAAATTATTGCCTTTCTGACAGATACCATTGCGCTGCTTACACATATTTTTCCTATTAACTTTTTTCCAGTGCAAGGGCTATAGTAAATAACCTTTCATCTGCAGATGCTTTTCAAGAAGTAATGCAAAGTAATCCTGGGAAAAGTTTAAAGAGAGATCATATCACCTGAATTCAAAGTAATAGAATAGAAGGAAAGGTAGAAAACCATATACAATTGCTTTATGGAGGTATCCTTCTTTCTAATATATAATTTATATGCAAATGTTGTGTTACTGTAAATAATTAAGTTTACTTGAGTTGGAAAAATAGATTACATTTGAAGCAGCAAAAAAGAAACATCTAAGATTAAGCAACCATACCTCAAGACATTTAGAAAAGTTTTGAGATCAAATAGTTAATGGATAATTCATTTTGTAGTTTCTTATTTTGCATTTTTCTTTTTTGCCTGGGCTAGATCAGAGAGATAGGTAATTTCCTTGGCATACAATGGTAACTTGTGAGGCTGTATTACATTTTTTTAAAGGTTCAACTAAGCTTTTATACATTAACAACCACATTTCCTGGAGAAGTTAGGAAGCCTGATAATATTACACATAAAAAGGAAACATGAAGACCAGAGCATGCTGGAGTTTGCATTGCTTTGAAACAAGTGTGCATAGCTAATCAATCAGAAAACCCTGGATTGCACAAACCAAACCATAACAGTAAATATAAATGAACACAGAGAACATGAGGGATTCTTTCTAGGGGGAAAAAGTTTGAATTATCAAGTAGTTTTCTGAAAATTAAAAAATAGAAGACACTCAGTAATTGGCAGTACATGTCCTTGACTAGGCAAATCTGTGTGTCAGTCAACCAGAACATGCAATAGAATAGTTTAGGTTCATTCTCTGGCACTCTACAAACATAATCATTTTCACATGGAAACTTGGCAATGTCACACCTCATTTCTCAGCAGACTTAAGAACAGTGTGCACTCTGGGGGTGTTTTTGCATCACCTTTCCAAAATGAATCCCAGTACATTTCTACTCTCCTTACAGATTGTTATCATGTACAATTAAAGCTAAACTGCACTTGTCAAAACAGGATAACAAATCAACTTTCTGGTGCAATAACCCTAGATTTCTTTTTAATCATCATTTGTTACCTGTTCACAAAGTTTGCCAGTTGAAACATTTGCAATGCAATCCTAATCATTATTAGTCTTAGTTATTGCCATAATTATAACTTTTAAACTTAAACAAATAATTAGTACTTACCAGCTTTATATGATGTTTAGTGAAGCAGTAATAATGTATCAGAAATTATAATTTAGAGATGTTATAGTTTTTGAGTTTCTGTGAGGACCTTTATGGTGATAAAAATGAAACCAATACCTAATCTGGAACTAACAATGTTTGGGGGAAGAATATAGAATCACATATTCATTGACACACTGAAAGGCTTTGTTTGTTTTTTTTCAGTATACCCGTTAGGGGAGGTAGGCTCACAAATCTCAGTGACTTGACAAACAGAGTTTATTCCTTGGTCATGCTGATGCCTGATGGAAGGTAAGTGCAGGGACCCTGCCCTGTATTGTCAGAGACCCAAGTGAGCAGAGGTACAATCTCAAAACTTGCTTCCAACCAGAAAAGGGAAGTCCTGCATATCACTTCTGTTCACATTTCATTGGCAAAAGAAAGTCACAGGGCAAAGCCCACCTACAAGGGAGAGTGGGGAATTGCAGCCCAATCACATGCCTGGAAGGGGAAGAAACAGAATATTCGTGAACAGTTCCGGTGACGACTGAATCCGAGAATCTTACTAGTAAATGAAGGCGAAGTGGCTGGCCGCCGAATGGCAGTTTCTGTCCTAATCCCAGGAGGAAACGCGAGGCTGATGGGATCATCTTTTATTCTGCATCTACCTCTCCTCAGTGGCCACCTATTTCCACTGCTGAGAAGATACTTATAAAATGCTCAGTACTTCATACATAGAAAATCTAAAAAGCAAGTAAATTAATCACAAATGACAATCTTATATTTCAAGAAGAATCATGAATGTTCATTTTCTATTTTGGATTTCCTACTTACACATCGGTCAATGAACAGCTAAGATAAGTGACAGAGGTGAAGTCTCACGCTGCCAGTTCTGTGTGGGAGCTGACGGGCAGTAACCAGCGATGTAGTTTGGGAGCGCAGACATGAGATATAAAGTGAGTTTCATCACGATGTGCACAAGCAGGAAGTTCTGCCTCTGACCACTTGAAGCAGCTATTCTGATGCAGTGTTTTTTCCAGGCAAACAAAGATAGTTATTTTGACACAATCATTTTGATGCAGTCTTGTCAAAATTGCAAAGGCAAAATGTAGTATCATTCTTTTATTGTCAACATGTATGTAACACACATTCCCACACTTCCTAAGTTTCACATCATCACCAATATATATATATATATATATATCCTAGACTGGAATCCAATAAAATGAGAACACTCTTTGCTTGTGCGTTATTCCATTGATGTTCATCCTGAATATTTCACCATTCGTTAATGTCAACTCTTCTCTTGTGTGTTTATTACCACATTTAAACACTATCAATCCTTCTTTTACCATCCCAGGACCAGTGTCTTCCTGTGTTTTTGTTTGTTGGTTTGTTTGTTTCGTTTTGTTTTGTTTTTACAGCTGTTGCCTAGACTCAACATTTATAGTCATTGAAAAGTATCTGTAATAAATTTTTTAATCTGCAATTCCCTCTTTTGCCCCACAGATTCGGTATATTATTAACAATAATTGGTACTCATTGCGAATGGGACCAAAGAAACGTGACCAGCATGGCTCAATGTTTGAGCATTGATCTAAGAACCAGGAGGTCATGGCTTGATTCCAGGTCAGGGCACATGCCTGGGTTGTAGGTTTGATCCTTAGTGTTAGAATGTGCAGGAGGCAGCTAATCAATGATTCTTTCTCATCATTGATGTTTCTATCTCTCTCTCCCTCTCCCTTCCTCTCTGAATATATATTTAAAAATAATTGGCCAACGACTGGTAGAATAATTTCATAGTTTATCCACAGGAAATTGAGAGCTACTCTTCTCTGGTATTTGAGAATAATTTTATTCTTGTATCCTTTTTCAACACTCAAGTTTTTTTAATGTCCTCTAACATGCTATAATGGACATCCATCTTTCTTTTGTTGCATTTATGTCCTTTGTCTCTTCCAGATTAGACTCCATAGATTTCACCAATAAGTTTTCAAATGTTTGCACAACTGATAGATGCCTTCAGCTAAGAGATCATTTGTTGTACTTAATCATTAACTTATTATGAAATGACTTAAGATAACATGGAAATAATGAAGCTTGACAATGTCCTTGATCCTTTATGTATGTGAATCTGGAGAATATGTATATACATGAAGAAATATATAGAATCTTCCAACTAATTTTAAGTTGTATGAATTTGCTAAATTTCATTGCCTTCTAAGACTTTAAATGTATATTTCAATCTAAAATAAAAATATAACACTTTCATTTTTTTAAAGATCCCAAAAGAATATAACATATAGGAAGATGATCAAAGATATTGAGATATACATTTCAAAACATTATGGAGTTATAAACAATAGAGTTAAAAAAAGGAAAAAAAAATTAAAGTGGGATAAAGGCCAGGAATGAAATATATATTGCCATAGTGCACATAATTCATTAGATATAAAAATAATTCAATGGTTTTGTTCTTTTTTGTACATTAGAATATCTCTAGGTCAAAATTTCTGCTTCAATATGTGTTTTCTATTTCCTGGCTAAGGTTTTATGTCTGGATAATAATCATTCAGTTATCTGTGGTCTAGGCTTGTGTGCTTAAGTGCTTTGGAGGATACTAGAAAATACACAGACCCTTACCTACAAATCTCATCAGTTGAAGAAGGAAGCAAGTACCAGATAAGTTAGAGCATCCCTGGGCCAAAGGAGCATCAGGGATGAAAGCTAATATGAAAGACCTAGGCCAGTTATCTAGAGGTTTACAACCTTAAAAGAAAAGTTTAGACCTGGCCAGTGTGGCTAAGTTGGTTGGACCTTTTTCCCATGCACCAGGAGATTGCTGATTTGATTCCAAGTCAAGGGCCCATGGCCTGGTTTCAGGCTCCATCCCTGTTAAGGGGTGTGCAGGAGGCAGCTAATCGATGTTGCATTCTCACATTGATGTTTCTCTCCCTTCCTCTCTAAATATCAATACACTATTCTTTTTAAAAATTACACATTTTCTTATATGTGATTATTCTTTGGAGATGGGACTTGGTTCATCATTTAGAAAAAATTGAAAAAGCTCAGTCTACCAAGCAAGTGTAGGTGTGATACCTCCAAGTTCATTTTCTGAACACGTGAAATTTGATCTTAAAAATATCAAATTTATGCAGAACACATTCTGGGCTGAGTTGCATGCCTATGTTTAAGTGCCAACCAGTCTGGCCAGGAAGAACGGCTTCCTGGGACTGCAGGCATTGATGGGTTGGAGACATCTCAGCCTCCAAGGCTAGTTGACTTAAAACATGGTTGGCAAGAAGAAAAGTCAGATCCTTATCCTGTGCCTTCAGTTGCTATGTTCTGTTTCCTAAGTTGTCAGTGGGCAGCCTGCCAGACCAAAAGTCTGTTCTTTGAAGGGAATAAGAACAATTTGTATGCCAAGTAACTGCCTCATTGTGCCAGCCTGAACAGAGTGCTCTACTCTGCTAAGTAGATACCTGGGAGCTAACATTTCAATTGCATTGCCAGGTTTGATACTTTTACTAATATTCTCTTCTTTGTCCTTGTCTGAAATACATATTTAATTAGTATATATTGCATAAGAAAAGGGTGAGCTATAGGAATTGTTGTGAAGCTTCTATAAGTAGGTTTTCCATCAACAGCTACAAAAATGCACTGCACAATTAGGATTGTGTGGTCGTGGCATGTTAAGGACTAAGAGTGTAATATTTTAAGTGTTTTACCACTTATATCAGGCAATTGCCTCTTTGAAATGTGTTTAAATAAAGTTGTTCTAAGCATACAGACTTTGACCCTGGCTGGGTAGCTCAGTTAGCTAGAGCCTCATCCCAGTATGCTAAGGTTGCAGGTTTAATTCCCAATTAGGATACATATAAGAATAAGAATCAACCAATGACTGCATAAATGAGTGAAACAAGAAATCGCGCTCTCTCTCTCTCTCTCTCTCTCTCTCTCTCTCTCTCTCTTTCTCTCTCCCCCTCCCTCTTTCTCTCCTCTCCCTAAAATCAATAAACAAAATTTTTAAAAAGGGAAAAGGTTAAACATACTGACTCTAAGCAATTTTATAAAGTAGGATCATGTTTTATCTTCAATGATATCTTCTTTCCTTAAATCCTCTTTATCTTTTTGGTTTCTAATTTTGGATTCCTGTTCCAATGAGATAACTAGTACCTCCGGCTGCACCACCACATAAGGAAGCCACTCTGATACATTCACACATTCAACAAACTCACTCTGAATGTCTAGTGTGTCCTAAGCAATGGGAACAGAAGGAGTTGATGCTCTCTAGTAGCTTATACTCTAGCTAGGGTGATAGAAATATAAAGGACACCTGCTCTCAACAGTTACAACTCACAGTAATCCATCTTCCAATAGAAGCCAGCCCAGGTTGCAATGGGAAACACATAAGGCATCTGTACTCAGACTGTGTGGAAGGAACCAGGGATGATTGGACTAATCTTGAAGGAAAAATAGCTATCAAAAAAAAAAGGGGGGGGGGGAAACAGGAGCATGTGCACAGTCACAGAGATGAGAAAAGAGTGTGTGACCCATCCCAATATATGAGGAACCCCCCAAAGCCAGGCAGAGCCAGCTGGAGTCCAGGCTCTGGATTCTGGCCTGGAGCTCTGGCTCCACACACAACAGACAGACCATATGTCTAGACCTAACCTCTGTCACCCTGACATCCCAGCGGGTTATTTGTCCTTCTGGGGAAGTACCACTGTCTCTACATTCTACTTCACTGAGTAAGTTAAAATTAAGTCCAATGTTTACAGTTGTTTGAATTGTTTGAAATAGCAGCATTTCAGAAATAGAAAAAATGTAATGATAAAATGAACATTCCAGAGTACTGTGTTCATTCTCTCACCCACAGAGAGATGGCGCTGGTGAGAGATATAACTGGCTTTCTGAGTGCCCTGACAGCTTGTCACACTTCAGGTCATGCAATCATCACTCTGCTTCTAAGCTCCCAAGGCCCTAGGCATGGGTGCTACTCACTGCCTCACAGCAAAACACCCACTCTAGGCTTTATGATGGCAACAGAGGAAAGAGATGCGGATTCTAAGAAATACTTTTTATTCTTAATTTCAAGAATTAACCTACATAATCCTCATACTCCAGATATATATATATATATATATATATATATATATATATATATATAATTTTCCTATTTTAGATATGAAAAAGCTGATCTCATGCACATTTAAGTTTGAGACTCCTGAGCCAGACAAACTGGAAGTTGTGAAGGCGTGGGGATAGATGTTTAGTCTGACACGGAAAAAAAATGTGCCAAAGTACAAGGAGATAAATATGAGCATGCTTTCAGGAAATGGGCAGAAGCCCTCATGTCACTGGAGTCCAGGGAAGCAGGAGAGCAGGCTCAGCTGAGGCTGAGGGCACAGGCGAAAGCTGAGCCAGTGCAGGCATAGGTAAGCCAGGGATGCAAACTTGATCCCATGAGCAATGGGAAGCCACAGCAGGTTTCTAAGCAGCCCTGGAACAAAACCGAATTTGCATTGTGAAGAGATGACTCTCGCTGCAGCAGCGTGGAGAATGGATTGAATTAATATGAAGAGACCAGTCAAGAGGCTATTACAGTCAGTGAGGTGAGAGGCGATGGTGGCCAGAGCCAGGCTGTGGCAGTGAAGATAAAAGAGCTCTGTAGGAGGTGCATCCCTCAGTCCACCCTCCACACAGCGGAGTGCTAAATCAGATCACATCCATCCTTCACTCGTAACACTCAGAGGCTCCCAATGCTGCTGGGATGAAATCCAGGTCCCTTCCAACAGGACCCTCTCACTGAGCCTCACTCTCTGGGCTCCAGCCCCAGGCCTCTCTTTGTTCTAACCTCAGGATGTTTCGCAGCCATTTCTGTGTCTGAAGCCTCTCTTCTGGCAACTTCCACATGCAGGGCTTCTCCTTGCTTTTTGGGCCTCAGCTTAAATGCCCCCTCCTCAGCACAGTCTCCCTGGAACATCCAGTGGAAATAGGGACCCGAGCCACTGTCTACCTCAGCACCTCATGTGTCCCTTCCCAGGCATTAATTTGCCATTCTTTGTTTTACATTTACTTTCTTTTGTTTATCTCTTCATGAGGTATGTCAGACCCTGGGAAACAGAAAGCCTATCTTGTATATCTAGCACAATGCCTACCTGGCATTCATTAACCACCCCCAATAAATACCCACCATGTTAACAATGCATTCTTGTGGACACCCAGGGAAGCTCCAGGTGTTGGGCAAGAGTAGTAGTTGGGCGGTGCTGACCTCCAAGAACCAGATTACTTAACAGATAATCATATTTTAGATGCAGAATCTACATGTCAGACTCATCTTTATTTTCCTTTCTTCTTTCACTTTCCCTCTGAGACTTTTTTTTCAGAAGGGGACAAGATCAGAGCCATTGGCCTACACAGTCCCAGACAATGTATACTGTTTGCCAAATTATCTTTTCCCTGGTCATTTGTGATATTCACATTTTTCTTCAACTTCTTAAAAGTTGCCAGGACAATGAGAAAGCCACCACGTTTAACCAGATTACCAAAATAGCAAAAGATCACCTTTATCTGCACCTTTTTTTTATTATTGTGGAGATGTATAGATCACTAAGGAATAAGACTCTCTTCTAATATGCATGATTTTCATCAGTACCATTTCTTTTCGCATTCTGGAGCTCTATTTGCAGCATCACTTCCAAAGAGTAATCTTTATTATTCTCCATGGAAGCCAAGGTTTAGAAAAGGATATAATCCTTATATTCTAACTCAGGAAATTGAAGCAGAGAAAGATTACCTTTGCCAAGAAAGAGTGGTTTTATCGCTGAGTCACTTTCAAATTCAGAGTGTATCCCAGGCTTTCAACACTCCACTAATGAACTGTGTACTACTTTCATTTCTGTTTGCTTACGTGCGTATTTACCGAGCCACCACCATCACATCAGATCAGCATCCAAGCTACAAAGGCTTTTCAAATTGCTAACACCAGACATAGTTCAGACTTTAAGTACCAGGAAGCAACTGGGAACAGCTGCTTCTGAATCAGACATAAATCTAAGCAATGCTCCAATACAGCAAGAGGGGGAAAACGACCTTGTCTCATTAAATAGCTAACAGGAGAGTGTATCTGATAGTAAAATCTTGGCAGAACATAAAATACCTGTTTACTGCCAAATTCTAGTCACACAACATTAAGGTTACCCATTTAAGCACAGAGCACTGGCTTCTCATCATATATAAGGAGCCTCCCTTGTGAATCGTAGTTGCCTTTAGAGTGAGTGGAAACACTATTGCCAAGATAACCAGGGCCCAACCTTACAAGGATTTGTAGATAAAAATTAATCCCTCGAATGGTGCCCAGAAGCAAATCAGTGACTAATGGAGACTAGCAAGCAAAGGCATAACTAACCTCTTGGCTCCTATAGCAGCCAAAGCCTTTGAATAATTTTCCAGGGAAGCTCTTTAGTGGAGCACATAGACAGAATTCCCATCTGAGTGTTAGAAACAGAACTTATAGAGGCATGGTCTGTTTGTTTTTCTTTATCCTTTGTCAAGGCCCTCTTCCAATTATTATATGTGAGTCTCTCGAGTTTGTTACCAGGCGATCAACTCCTGCTCAGCGAAAAGGCAATTTTTGTGTATTTTTTTTACTTTTAGGAAGCTAAAAGGTGATTTTAAGAAAAATCCTAGGGGAAAATACACATGGGATATTTTTAATCAAGAAGCACAACATTTCCCATATAAATGTTGGTAGAGGATGCCATAAACATAACTCATTAAGTAAAATATTCCAGAATCAATCTAATGAAGCTGGATAGAAAAATCAATTCTTCTACTTTGGAATAGAATGTTTAATAAAGCAATGTCCGCACAGCATTCAACTCTGCAGCCTAGTGGAATCTAGAATATTCACAGAAAAGCAGGGAGTAGTAAATGGGAAAATAAAAGGGTGGTAGCATTCTAACATGACCACAATTAATAGATCTACCTTCAAAGAAAAGAAAAAGAAAATCAATTCAGTTAGAGAGATGTGTGGATGGAACAATTATTCATGGCTAATTACTTTGTAAAAGATGATGACAATGGGTTAGTTTTCCCTTGTATTGATGGAGGAAAACCTTTGGGGAAATCATTTGCAAAGGTTAGCAAGGATATGAATTATTCTCTGGTATGTTGGAAGGCAAATAGGGAAGAATAAGTAAAATACTAATATAGTCTAGCGAAGGTCATCAAGACAACTGAACTAATACTATAAATTACTGTTTTCTAAACTCCGAACCTGTCATCAATATGCTTCATGATTATTTCCTAGAGAAGATGATGTGTTATGAAATGTTCAGCAACTCATCAGACAAATGACTTCAAATAATTTTACTGACTAGTACATTGTGAAAGGTAAGCTGAGATGTAATTGTTCTACCAAGAAATTAAGAATCCTTTTAAAACAATTACTGTAGTACTATTTTAATGTATGCCCTTGGATTTGGCCTTAGAAAACTTGGTGTTATGTAGTGACACCTGCTCAGAGTTTAACCTGGAAAAACAAAAAAGCGTTGGTGGTTTTCACAGGCAGTCTGAACATAGGTTAATTATAGATTATAGCCTAGAGCTGTGATCAAAGACCATGCACATGTATAAGACATGAACAGACTGTGACATGGTTGGTCCATTCATTTTCATCATTAAAAGTGCCTATAAATAACAGGAGGAGATACATATCAAAGAAAACCCTTACCCTGGGTATGGTGAAGCAAGGACTGCTTATTATACACCAGGATTTTCAGCAACACCTATATAAACTTTCTCCAAAATACACACACACACACACACACACACACACACACACACACACATATATATATATATATATATATATATATATATATATATATATATAAAGGGATCTGTATATGTGGATGTAGCTAGGAGTTCATATAAGGCCATGTGATGGGGATTTTCTGAGAACTGTTATCATTGACTGATATATAGATATACTATATACAGAAAATATGCGTTTATTTGCTCTTTTCAAAGCATGGTGAACAAAATAGAGACCACTGGCTAGTACTGTTTAGTCACCCAGTCTTTGATACTGAAACTTGAATTGATTACTGAGACAACAAGGTTAATTTGCACTTAGACAGGAATTTATTTATCCTGACTTGCTGAAGTCACAGCCAAAAGCCTGATTTAAGTGGCATGTTCTCAGGCATGTTAGAACTGTCTCCTGTCTGGTCTGCCACTCCTCTGCTAATTCCCCATTACTCCAGGTTGATTGACCTGCCCATTGCCCTTCCACTCAACCCCAAAACCCTGTAATGTGTGGCTGATGCATTTTTAATTGTGCCAACCCCCCTCCCTATAGCACTGTGCCTCTCCCTTCTCAATCCTTTATAGATCTCATAGAGTCCTATACATCTCTCTACCTCATAGGTACCATAGCTAATTTACACTTTACTTATCCAGCACAACCAGAAAGCCTTCCCTGAGCACAGCAGCCCACAGTGATCTTACCACCCTTTGGCAGTTCTACTGTCAGGCCTGACATTCTCTTACTGCATCCTGTGATTATTTGTCTTTAATAAATACATTAGTTGTAAACTGCTTGAAATCAGGACAGTGTGTAATGCATCTTTGCATTTTTTAAATGTGTAGCATCATATCTTCTTTATAGAAGGCTCTTAGTCAATGTTTCAATTCAGGAATGGGTGGAGTTTAAATGGCACTAACTTTAAGTAAGCACATTAGCCTATAAGTGGATGGTATTCCTATATGCAAACTAGATGGATTTCTCTTAACCATAATATATATACCAGAATTCTACAATGTGATGCCACTAGATAATAGTATTAATCTTAATTAAGTAAACAATGTGAAAACCCAAATGTAGAAAACAATATTCATTATTTTAGTTTAAACTTTTCTTTTTTTTAAATATATTTTATTGATATTTTACAGAGAGAAAGGGAGAGAGATAGAGAGCTAGAAATGTTGATGAGAGAGAAACATCTACCAGCTGCCTCTTGCACACCCCCTACCGGGGATGTGCCCGCAACCAAGGTACATGCCCATGACCAGAATCGAACTCGGGACCTTTCTGTCCGCAGACCGACGCTCTACCACTGAGCCAAACCGGTTTTGGCAGTTTAAACTTTTCTTGATTAAGGTAATTATTTAAAGTCTGGAGATGTGATGGTGGAGAAAATGGTAACTAAAAATAAATTTTTCTTTTGTTGTTCATATTTAAGAATTTTCATCCATTGCTTTTTAGGAGAGCGGTTGAGAAAGAGGAGAAGTTAAAGATAGAAGCCGAATAAAGTCTTTTGGTTAAATATAACTGCAATGAAACCACTCTTGCTTTCTTTTTTAAAAACGCATCTAGAAATGGAAAGAATAAAAAAAGAAGAAACAAAAGGAGGAGGTGTCAAGACTCTAATATTCCTAAACATGGTTATAGAGTATTAATGAAAAAACTAACTCCAATTGCTAAGTCTCAGCAAAATTTTCTGAAAATACCCATTAGCTTTATCTCTCCTTGAATATCTTTTACCATCTTAACAGAATCAAGGCATTGATGAGGTTAAGGTGTTGTAGTCCAGAGAGATTCCCAAAATTGACATTGTGTTGTCAACTCCATAGAAGAATTCACCATGTCTATTTGTTGATACTTGTTATAAACACTTTCAACACCTTTTATAAAAAAATTTACATAACTGGCTAAAGGCATTGTTTTTCCATACGTTTGGAATTATTAAAAAGTGTTTGCACCACCTCACTTCTGAACAAAGAAATGATTACTCTGGCCCAGCCAATGTGGCTCAATGATTGAGCGTTGACCTACAAACTAGAAAGTCATGGCTCATTCCCGGTCAGGGCATATGCCCAGGTTGCAGGCTTGATTCCCCAGTGGGGGCATGCAAAAAGCAACAGGTCGATATTTCTCTCCCATCATTGATGTCTCCATCTCTCCCTCTCCCTTCCTCTGTGAAATCAAATTTCACAGAGGAAGGGATATATATATATATATATATATATATATATATATATATATTATTACTCTGATTATTCTTTCTGGAAAATATTTTAAGATTATGAATGCCTTGAAGCCTGTGTATTTTAACTCAACTCTGCTATCTCTATGGGCACCTAGAGGATTCTTAGAAATACAATAAAACTTGAACTAAATTCTACAAAACTCAGATAAGAGAAAATTACCTATCTCTGAATCCTCTTTGGAGAGTGTTTTAGAGAGATCGAAAAAAAGACATTGATGGATTCTTGCAGACAAAAGCTTAAGAAGTAATAATATCTAAGCTGGATGGGAAGGGAGAAAAAAAACCAACAACAACAAAAAGAAGATGCTGAAGTGCTCCCAGTGTGTTCTGCTGATGCTTTAAGTTCTGCGTGGTGGTAATTGGAATGGGATTTCATTATGAGAAGTTTTTACCCACTCAGACCAACTGCATCCTTATAAGAGTGATGGAGAGTAAGTGTACTGGTTATGACCATTATCATCACCATCTCCAGGGAAACAGCCCAAGAAAGTTATCAAAACTGTAAAAGTAGATGAGGAAAAGATAAGGCATTGCCAACAAACTGGACTCTCCAAAATACTTGACGCTCTCCAAAATACTTGACGCTTTAAAATAAATAAATAACAACCTCATATAATTCTGATGAAATAATCAGGAGGGAGAAAAGCTTCAATTCTTTATTATTTCAAGGGTCTTAGCATTAACAACGGACCACTTCCCTTGAAAAATATTATGCACATTCCTTACTTCCTCAAAGAATATAGGGCCTTCATAAGATTGCCAAGTACGATGCATTTTAAGGTGCAGACAAAATCAAAATTAGCAATGAACAAGAATAATGCATCTATCCTAAGTTCTCCAAATATAATAGTTGTTCATGCCTCTTTCCTGGTTCAATTTTAGCTTCCAAAGGTATATGGCTAAATCATACCTAAGCAAGGTATTTTAAAGAAATCCATTATGTATGGTGGCAAAATTCCCATGCCCAATTTTACCCCTGGATGTACATTTTCCTTCTTGCCCAGAGCTGTCTTTGAAATTCATAGGCTTTTTTTGCAATGTGATAAATAGTGGAAGGACAAAGAGGTAAAATGTGGCTGTGGCTGGAGGGTTTTTTCTAGTCTTCTTAGTCCTCAGTCCAACTTAACATGCCTCAGTCTCCTGCCTCATAGTCTCTGTTTAGTGAGGAAAGAGAGAACTCTCTACATCTATACTACTGAAACAAGAGGATGCATGGGAAGTACAGCAGACTTGAGAGTACATTCTCCAGATCCAACATTTCCCAGATTCTGCTATGCTGTTCTCAGGAGTGCATGGAGTTGGCCAAGCCTAAGCAATTCCAGATCTGGTTACAGCTGATCAGTTGCACCTGATTTGTACTTACTAACTTGACTTTCTAAGTGAGGTCAGGAAATCAAGCTTAACAAACACTAGCAGAGACCCAAGACTATGGAGAGAAACAAGATTGGGGGTTGGAGGATATGTTCCAAATCTTCAAGTCACAGGTGGCTCTGAGTATTATTACAGAGCCTGCACAATTTGAGATATGATACAGTAGGCTCCTGATCTCTGCCCAGCTCCCATCAAATCCAGGCAGGCTGAAACACTGGTCTCTGTGAGGGGACGTAGAAATCCTCTTCCTGCCAGAAGATGGAGAAGAGCCCTGTCTAAAAGAGGGGATGAGGGGGGATGGGGACAGGTCTCCACCTCCCTGGAGTTCTCTATGCCCAGAAGTCCTTGCTTCTCCATTTTTTACAGAGGATCCCTCAGCTATAAACACCCATGTTCTTGGATGATGTCCTCACTCCACTAACTTTCCTCTATAAGTCTAGACCTTTTGGCTCCAACTACCAGAGAGGATTTGGTTTTTGTGGAGGCAGAAATTTATAGTTATGAAAAATAATACAAAATTACAAATATAAAATTAAGTATGAAAGTGAATGTTTACTAACAATAAGAACAAAACCCACACAGGCTTTGGATGGATAGGTCACAGCTGGTCCCATGTGCTACCCATCAGGCCCCTCCACTGTCATAGGATGTGGCTTTTCTGCTGTCACAGAGAACTAACTGCCATCAGAGTCTGCCTGGTTCCATTTTCACATAACTGTGCTTTGGAAAATTGCCTCTTTCACAAATAAGATGCCTGGATAATTATGAGATTTCACTCAGGCTTATGAGCCTTTTGTGCAACATTTTGTCAAATTTTGCATATCCTGGTTGACAAATAGAAGAATAAATGAGCAAAGGTATAACTGGAATTACAACTTAAAATATTTTAAAAATAAAAATCCTTCAGACAAAATTCAGCTTCTCTTTTCCCAACAGTTGTGTGCTTGTTTTACATACATTTCTTAACCATAACCATACATTAAAAAAAAACCAAAAAAACATTTTACTCTAATAGCCCACCACTACTGTTTAAAATGCACACAGATTTGCAAGATAAACAAAATATAGACTACAAATTACTCTCAGTAGTTAAAATTCATTGCATTGATGAAATTATGAGAATGAATTCATTTTCTGCTGCTGTCTGTGGGTTTTTGAAATCCTGGTTGCTGGCTTACTCACTAATTTGGTAATTTGCAATAGGTTTCCCAGTCATTAGTACAAATTATCAAGATTTCACTATAATGTGAATATTAATATCTTCATTTAGAACCTTTCCACATTCCCTTTCCTGGTTTCTAAGGACAAGTCATTGTTTTGTTTTTAATTTTGGAAAAGGCTACATAAAATGCATGAATATGATGTTTATGAAAGACATTTGATAAGCAATGCATTATTTTTCATCTTCTATAAATAAAATGTTAGCAACACTGGTAATATTGTATTTCACATGCCCCAAACACTGGCAGACAATCCTGTGCACGTAATGTGCTATATTAAAAGAAAATGAGGCCAGTTTAGAAAGGATTTTCTAGCCCAGTTTAAGCAATAACCACTCAATCACACATCTCACCTACGTCTCCATTGCCAATGGTGGAATATGTGCCTCCCATTTTCTGGCTCCAAGCCCCCAACCCAGCATCCTGCACACTCACCAGGGCTGTGTTCCTTTAGATACATAACCTTCTGGGGCACACTAGAGAAATGCTGCCTTCTGTCCATGACCCCTTTAAAACCTTTTAATCTCTTCCAAAGTTGTCACCATGACAATCATAATTCTCCCTGACAACCCCTCCTTTTCAGTGCCTGCTTTCACCATGGTGTTCTAATTTAAGTGCATACTGGAGATCACCACGGAAGTGACTCTGTGGGTTTTTTCCTGTGGAAGAAAATATCAATTTTCCAGTTCCTTAGCATAACCTGCATAGCCCTGGCTTCCAGTCTGTTGCCTCACCTGACTTGGGTCTCAGAGAATGCCAAAGCTTTCTTCCCCTCTCTCTCCTAAACAAGGCATTATTTACATTTAACACATCATCAATCAGCTTGGAGACAAGAATGATCACATGAAACAATATCCTCATGGAAAAGAAAGATAAATTTACCAACTAAGACCAAAACAAGAAAGGAAGATGGATGGTGGGATGAGAAATTAGAGTTCCTTAATTTTCTGAATAGTATCACCTCCCACTTATGGTTCTACCACTCCTGAAAGAATTGTGAGCTTTGGATAGGAAACTGTGCTTTGACACATCTCAGTGACTCTGTTACCTTTTATGTAAAGTGTGGATACTGACTCGCAAAGCAATAGTAAGCACTCAAACATAAAATATGTAAGCTACCTAGCTCAGAGTATGGTGCATAGTCAGGCCTGAATTGATGGTGATGTTATTGTCTTAATTGAAATCATTATTAAAATGCCATGTGTCTGAACATCCACTCAGGTCCTTGCTGGGACCCTGGGGTTAATTACCAGTGAAATATTCATTGACAGTTTGTGCTCCACATGCAAGAGGGATTATGAACAGAAACAGCCTTATCTACAATGATTCAGAGGGAGAAGCCAAATCTAAGTCCTTTCAGAAAAAGCAAGACTCAACCATCAAGAAGGTGATCATTCAATACTGGATCTTCCCATTGGTGTGGCTCAGTGATTGAACGTAGAACTATGAGTCAGGAGGTCATGATTTGATTCCCAGTCATGGCACATGCCGGGTTGTGGGTTTGATCCCCAGTAGTGGGTGTGCAGGAAGTAGATGATTAATATTTTCTTCTCATCATTGATGTTTCTATCTCTCTCTACCTCCCTTCCTCTCTGAAATAAATGGAAAAATAATACTGGATTCAACAGACCAAGTACAGATTGTAGGGCCACGTTTCAGAGTTGAGATGGAGTTGGGTTCAGAAGATCAGGTGGGGCTAAGGCGACAGCCATCTTAGACCTTAAACACAGTGCTAATTTCCAGCTCACCTCTCCAAGCCAGAGGATATAGGATGCTTGGCAAGGTGAAATGGGCATAAAGAGTCTGAAACAGGACAGATGGCATAGGATAGAAGAGATAAGAATATTTTCAGCCCATTTGAGCTATTTTAAAATGCTGCATAAATGCTGTTCTAATACTACCCCCTGTGGAAAGCACCTGTGTTCAAAGCTGGTCTACCTGAAAGACCACATTTTCTGAGCAACAGTTCTATTTCCTGAAAATCAGGCACCTGCTACCCGGAGTTACATTCCCTGCTGTACAGCAGGCCCAACAGCTGTGTCCACTTGAACTGTGTGGCACAGTGACCCATGAGGGCAGCAGAGCTCTGTAGAGCATTTCTTTGAACTGCTTTGGTAGCTTTTTGCAACTTCAGTCAATCTGTCAGCAGCATTATTGGACACTTGTCC
This sequence comes from Vespertilio murinus, assembly GCA_963924515.1. NCBI lineage: Eukaryota > Metazoa > Chordata > Mammalia > Chiroptera > Vespertilionidae > Vespertilio > Vespertilio murinus. The sequence continues at coordinate 74,556,382 of OZ004707.1, forward strand.
TTAAGGCAATTCTGGAAACCAAGGTGTGGTTCTTTCCAAGAGGGGATGAGATGGCATCTCCCCATAAATGAACACGGGCCACCCCTCAAAGTCCAAAGCTCTTCTCCCTACCCAATATCTTCCTATTACTCTTCAAGACATCTCTACATCCACCATCCTGGTACATCTGTACTTTTTAATACTTTAGTATAACATGATTTCTCTTTATACTCCTCATGTCTGTTCTTGGAACTCATTGAACCCTTTCCCCTCAAGTTATACACACTTTCTGCTAGTCAGTGTGCACCCACTTCAAAAATTCATTTCCAGTGGAGTGTTTAAGAGTTTAGTCTAGAGAAGAAAAAAAAGGAAAAGGAGAGAAGTTAAAGTATGAGCCTCATGAAATAGAAAGCCAGAACAAATTGCAATGAAACTAAACTGTCTATTCATTTGAATCAAATGCTATAAATTTCTAAGCATAATGTTTGACAGTAAACTGTCATCAAAGCAACAGACTCATTATAAAAATGCTAAGGGTATATAAATCTCATTGACTGCTTATCATTAACTGTGCAGGGTGCTGATAGGAAGTGCCTGGTTATAATTTATATTTCATTAATAAGGTCCATTTTAGAGCAAAGCTGTCAAATCTATTACTCACCTTTCTTCAGTTTTATAGTTGTTCTGGACAGCGCCGAAATTGAATGTTGAAAGCATGGCTTTCAGTATTATCTTTTGCTCTAATATCTCATCCTGCATATTGAGCATGCCTCTCCTCTAACCAGAACTCATCAACCAGGTTGTTTTTCACAAAGCAAACCCCCACCCTCCAAAATAAGAAAGAAAAACTTTAAAAAGGAAATACACAAAAAAGAATATTCTTTGCCCACTTTCAAACTTAGAAGGAAAAATGAAGTTCAAATATTGGCAATTCCACTTCTTCTAGTCTTCTAAGATCTTATCAGCATTAATGATTAATGATGTTCTCTTTTGTTTTGTCTCTTTGGTTGTGATGGAAGAACTTGCTGATAAGCTACTACAACATGGCAGGTGCAAGACTAGGCTTTTCTACTTAGATTGTTTATCTTTCAGCTGGTATTCAAGAAACTCAAAGCAGTTTACCCAAGTATTATCATGTCCTTATGATCTTACAAGTCAGGGGGGGGGGGATGCTCGTCCTTGCAGATACTGTCTAAGACATGGAGCATATCCAAGGAAAATATTAATACAGATGCCAAAACAAAGCAGCACATGGCTTAATCTCCACTACACATTATGGCCCATATTCTTATTATGTTAAACACTAAGAAAGTCTCAGCAAACTATAAGAGAAAATGGTTTTCATAGGTTTGGCATATGATAAATTGGGTGATTTTTCATATCTCCAATGCACTGGTTCTCACTTCACTGGAGGCTTCTAGAACATGGAGAAATAAAATAAAGTTTCTAGTGTCAAGCTGATATGTTAGGCAAAAATAACAACTGAAGGCCACTGTGACAGCTGAGTTTTGCCAAAACATTAAAGCAATGAATAATAGGTTTTCAGTATTCAAACCACAGCCTTCCTGGCTAAGAACCAGTTCTGAATTAAGAAGTGCATATTTGAAAGGTCTAAGATAAAGCCCCCAGGGCAATGAGTTGCAGTCCCCAGCCAGGTGGTTTTGCTTGCGAAATGCTTCCTCTCATGTGGCCATCTCCTCTGTGTGTTTTAAAGCAGCACTACTTCCAAGCTATCCCTGACACAAAGGATTGTGCTTGAATAAGGAAAATCACTGAGTTGTAGCACCACTACCCAGCTGCACCATTCTCATAGTCTGTGCTCTTGGGACTTCTCATGTTTCTAATAACTAATGTCTCCATTGGAGGATGAGCCGGAACTGTGTTAAACTGAATTCCACTGCCAAAGTCAGGATTCCCAGTCCCCAACTAGATTATTCACTTAAAGATCAACATACTAGATTATGGATAAATTACATGTTAGGGTTATCAATGCTTAGTGTTAGTCCCCTTCCATAATTTCCTTCTGAACTTTGTTATAACTCTCCAAAAATGTCCCTTTAGGCTACAGATCTTTAACCAGAAAATGTAGGACTTCTTTCAGATGCCCATTTGTCATTTTCTCTAATCTTTTGAGGGTCCTTCTCAACCCTTAAAATTTGGCCCAGCTGCCCTCTTTCCATTCTATTCAACTACCCAGCACTCAGCCGTCTCTCCTCTGTGTGTACTGTAAATCCTTATCTACCTGCCCCTGTTAGTCTTCTCTTCATCTTTTATTGAGATGAAAACAGCAATAGTGAATCTAGTCAACATGAATAAAATCCTGCCTTAAATATCCCTGGATCTTTAACCTAAAAGGAAGTCACTTAAAGCCTCTTAGCCTGTTTCCTCGTTAGTAACATGAACATGCAAATCTGGCCCAATATACCCCTTTTCAAAATGCCAGATAGTTCCCAGCTACCAAGGTAATAACTTCAGCTCTTTCCCACTCACATTTGACATGTTCTCAGGGGCATGCCTAGCTTTTTTAGAAACTCAGGGGAGTTGCAGCTAGACTGAGGGAAATGTATAACTGCTGCTCTCCCCACTGCCATGTGTCACAAACTCTGCCATGATTTTTTTAAAGCACTTAAAAAGCATTGAAGCTAAATTCTTTGTGATTAGCCTGTTTCTGATTCTCTATATCCACCTAGACCACAGCCTCCTCCCAATATTGCCTCCCCCCACACACAAACACACACATAAACACACTTAAATCCCCAGAAATACTGAATAACCAAGCTCTCTCTTGCCTGCAGTCATTGGTACATTTCCCCCTCCTGCAATGCTCTTTTGTTTGTTTGTTTGTTTGTTTGTTTGTTTTTTTGTTTGTTTGTTTGTTTAACTTCTAATCTTTCTTCAAGCCTCAATTCAAATTCTATTCCCACCAGGAAAACTTCCCCAAAACCCTCAGGCAAGCTGTAATTCTCCTGCACCCATACTCTCCCTACAGTTTACATACTCTCTCACAGCAGTTGTCACTGAGTTTATTTGCAAGTCTGGCAGCCCCTAAGATGCCTAACTCCTTTAGGAATTGTGTCTCTTGATCTCATCTCCATGATGTGCACAGTACCCAGTACACCGTAGCTGCTCAATAAATGTTAGAAGAATAAATTAATGTTATCAATCTCTTCCACAAAACCTCTCTAAACACTTCAAATAGAATCAACTACTATTCAGTTCTGTAGCTGTGTAAATAAGACATCGTCTCCCACATTCTTCTGGCACTATGTCTATAATGAGGGCTGGATAACAATGTGCTCAAATCATCCTACGCCAAATGTAACCCCATCTAGAAACATGAAAAGTGACCACATATGTGAAGTTCACATACCGGTAAGTCTTGTGGAGTTGTAGAGGATCAAACGGTGCAGCCATCTAACTTGCATTCACTGGAGTAACCTATTCCACAAGTAGGCATCAGAGGGGGAAAGATAAAGATGGCAACTCAAAGACCCTTGGAATTAATGAGTTGTACGTGGGGGGCGGGGGTATGTGTGTGAAAAGACTGCTGTTTAATGTCTGGCCACATCCCTAATTTAATGTCTGGCCACATCCCTTCATTTCAGTGAGAAAGCACATACCAAAAATCTAACTCCATGGTTGGGAAAATAATTCAGTGCATATGTATCAAGATGGAGAAATGATGATATGGTTTTGTTAGTAAAAGCAAGTACGTATATAAGCTGTATAATTAAATGCCTATAGATACTCTAATCTAGGCAACAATATAGTCAGAATCAAACCCAAATGTGACCATCAATGCAAGTAGAAAACAATCCTCCTCCTAATGTAAGCTCACTTCCATATCATCATAAACTAGTAATGTAGTATGCAGTTCTACTACAAATGCTGAGATCACAATAGCCTCACAAAGTACTCCTGAATCTCTAGACATGCTACTCAAAGAAAAGCAATTTTTATTTTTTGCTGATAAATGGTTTAATCAAACCTAACAGATGAAGTAATATATTTTGAGAACATTTTGTTGTTCAGATCACGGGGTCAGTAATTTTCTGTGGTGCAGACACATGGTGTAACTGAGCATGTGTTGGGGGATAAAGTGGTGAGGAGAGATGACATAGATTTTCTGCAAAAGGTAGTAGAATATGTTACCTCAAAAAAGTATTTTATGTTTCAAAGGCGCTATAAGAGGAGAGAAGCATCAGGATTGGTAGTTTTTCTGTGGTTTTGCAGAAAGTGAATAAAATGTCAAGGCAGCATCATGATTCTAAACACACACACACACACACACACACACACACACAAGCATTAAGGGTGGATGCTAAATTTCAATATAGCTTTCAAAATTCAGCTCATCCTGTATATGGGCTGAGGCCTAACTGGGCACATGTCACTAAAAATAATGATCAGGTAGTCAGAAATACTGTTGTGTAACTTGCACAGTTCCATGCTGTAAAAGATGATCCTGCTACATCTTGGCAGGACAGATACTGCTGTTTGTGGCCAGCCAGCTGCACCACACCCAATCTGTGCAGCTGTGCATCACACACTGGCGGATTGGCTTCACGTTTCTGCACAGGTCTGTTTTATACGCTTGAGAGAAGACACTTCTAAAATTATGCCAACTATAACTTCTGGTGAAAAAACTCAGCCTGTGCTCACGTAGCATTGCTAAGGGATAATGGTAGTCACAATGGCAGAGCTCTCATGGCTTTCAAATTATTCTCACATACACTATCCTTTTGAATCTCCAACAACCTGAGATACATACAGGAAAGGCATTTCATTTTGCAGATGAAGACACACTACAGCTCACACAGGTAAACAGTGGGCCCAAGGTCAGCTAGCTTATAGGAATCAAAGATTCCAGGTCTTCTTTCAGTTCAGGACTCATGCCACTCCTCACAGCTGCCAGGAGAAGAAGCTCTGCAGAGGCTAGGGCACACCAGTCATCTCACAGGCCTACGGCCAGGACATTACTAAGTCTTCTAGCTCCTCATCTTACAGAACGTTGGTCTGATCTTAGAGAGCCTCAGCTCACACTCAACCTTTTTTAATCTTTTGTAATTTTCCCATATGGCTGCACCCCCTGAACGCAGGTTATAGAACTAAGTAGAGGAGAAGTTATAGGGAGATGAGCTCCAAGATGTGGGATTTCTAAGGTAAACAACAGTCCCAGTGTACCCTGTTTACACAGTTCTTGGGGGGGTGGGGATTACACAGCATGTGTGACTTTTGGGGATGAAAACAGGAATGAGGGTTCTTCCAGGAAGTGGAACTTTAAGTACCCAGGGCATTCCCAGGCAAACCAAGTTTGTCAGTCATCCTAGTTTTCCAAATTTTAATGAAGTATCAGAAATAAGAATTTGACTCACCAAAAATGTTTGGAATGTTCTGCACTTCTATTTCCAGTTTTCCCATCACTAAAAACTTACAAGGATTCATATGAAATGAATTCCTACTATGAAAGATCCAGTCCTAGCCAGTTTTTCCAGTGGATAGAACATCAGCCTGTGGACTGAAAAGTCCAGGTTTCATTCTGGTGGAGGGCAGGTACCTCAGTTGGTGGTTTGATCCCTGGCCTTGGTCAGGGTGTGTGCAGGAGGCAACCAATCTATGTCTCTCTCACATCAATGTTTCTCTCTGTGTGTCTCTCCCCCTCCCTTCCACTCTCTCTAAAAATTAATGGAAAAATTTACTTGGGTGATGATTAAAAAATTAAAGGAAGAAAAGAAAGACCCAGTGTGGGTAAAAATTGAAATGGAAACGACCCTTCACTTACCCTTTATTTTACTTTCAGTCATTTCCTTCTTAATTGTTAAGTGTTTAATGCTTAATAATAAGCTAAGTATTAGAGAGTTAAATGAACAATATTTAGTGTAGATAGACAAGCAGAGAAGCATCCAAACTTTGGTGTAAAAAGGACTCAGGAGCTATGGAAAGACAAAGAAATGACTTGTAGCCGACATGTGTTTTGGGAGGAGGAAGGAGGAAGTGGACAATCAGGAAAAGGATTTTGAATGAAGACACATTTATGTTGATAGAACTTAGTGGAGTATATAGAAGGAAGGGTGCAGGGCTTGAGCTAGGCTAGAACAGGACATCTGACCAAAGAGCAAGTAGCACAAAGGCCAGGAGACAGAAAAAGATGAAGTATGGAGCATTCATAGGGCAGGAAATCAACAAAGAAGAATCAGGAGCTGAAACCGGTTTGGCTCAGTGGATAGAGCGTCGGCCTGTGAACTCAAGGTTCCTAGGTTCCATTCCGGTCAAGGGCATGTGCCTTAGTTGAGGGCACATCCCCAGTAGGGGGTGTGCAAGAGGCAGCTGATCAATGTTTCTCTCTCATCGATGTTTCTGACTTTCTATTCATCTCTCCTCCTCTCTGTAAAAAATCAATAAAATATATATATTTTTTTAAAAGAAGAAGAATCAGGAAATGACAATACAGAGGTCAGCATGAAGGCCTTTGCATCACATGCTAACAAGTTAAGGCTTTATCCTGTATGCAGCTGGGAGACTCAAGAGTCTTAAGCAAGGCAAAGACATAATCCCATACATGTTAGGAAGATATTTTTGCTTCCATGTGGAGAATAGGTTTTATGGAGGAAAAAATAAGACTGGAATCTAGGAATACTGGAACAGTTTCTATAAACTAAAGGAGGGTAGCCTATGCTAAGACAGTAGTAGTGAAAATGGAGGTAAGTGAATAGATTTTAAAGATATGATGGTCATAGAATGAACATAATTTAGAGATAGATTGAGTATGGCTTTTAAGGTAAAGGAAGCAATCTAGGATACAACTATGTATAGCACATCTATGCATCCATGATGAATTTGTATTTTTCATTCTGAAAGCAGTTGTGAGCCATCCACACAAATTTTTCCTAAGCCATAAATAAAAATGTATCTATATTTTATTCCCTATGTATTTATCCCCATAGCTTGTGATTCTGTAGTCATTCCCAGCTATTACCCTTTAAAAATAACCAGGCAATATGTGGTTGTATGTGAAGGTCAAAGCCCTGTCCGGTGTAGCTGGATTAACAGCCAAAATAAGTATCCTCATCCATTCATCCATCAACCAACATTTATTGAGGCCTTCTCAGTGCCTGTGGATGGTCAACACTGAGGGAAAAAGATGACTGAGACAGAGTCCCTACCATCAAGGAAACCATATCATAGGCGGGGAAACAATTATAATAAAAATATTATTTCAATATATGTGAGCAGTGCTAGAATACAGGGAAACACAGTCATGTGGGAGCACATAAAGGGAACAACTTACACAGGCTATGGGAAAATGCTGATCCGTGACGGCTTCTGGAACAGATGATGCCCATGTCTTTCTCTAGACCTCTCTGAGAGTCTGTTGTGGGTTTTTAGCACATCCATCTCCCTTTTCCAGTGATCTCTATACAATCCAGACTGAGTCTTATTTATCACAAACCTTGCACAGTAGATGCTCAGTAAGATAGATGGATGGATGGATGGATGGATGGATGGATGGATGGATGGATGGATGGTAGATGATGAAATGAGTGAAGGGATAAATTGATATTGACCTGGCCTCAAAGGATTGAGGAAGAATGGTCATCAATTCCTGAAAATTACCAGGCAAATAATACTTTATGGTGAATGGGGATTTATTGAAAAAGTACTGGATTAAATGGGACATTGGTTCAATTTTGTTATGTAGAGTTTGACCCTTATCAGTTGATTCTTATTTAGTATTTATTGAGCCAAATTTTTCTCTGCTCTTAAGCTACTCCCTGAGAGAAGGTTAGATACTTCTGGAAACTGCATTAACTTCCTCAAGCCACTAGGGTACTGTTCAGTGAATTACTTTTCAGTAATTAAAGAGGCTGCAATGCAAAAACACAATGTGCTGAGAAATGAAGAGCTAATCTCTCTGCCTGCCTTCTCCAGCCTCCTGTTTCTGATGACTGAAGAGATAGGGTGCAAATATGTGGGGATTATAACAATGACAGTCAGCCGTGGTTTCATCTAAGAACCTATAATATTCTCTTCCTAAAGCCCATGAATTTTTCACATTAGAGAACAAAGATTAGCAGGATCAAGTGACTAAAGTACTTAATGGCTCTAATCCTCATTCCTGCACAAATTCACTCTGTGGTTTTGTACTTATCTCTTTCAAATGCTTTACCTTTTTGCCCTTCTCTGTGCAGCTATAGGATGATAAGAGTAGTTGTGGGCTCTGGACAACCTATACCTCTCATCTTTTTTATTCTAATGTGTTTTAAAAAAAAAAAAAACAGTGCTAGGTTTGAATAGCTGCCTATCTTTTTAATGCTTGTATACATTTCTGAAATGTATTCATTAAAGAGAAATGATATGCCCTCCCCCTCCCACCAACCTCTCCCCTTTGAAGCCAATGATAGTCATTTTCCATTTTCAAACATCATGTGCTTCTAGTTTGCATCTTTAATTACCTAGGGCACTGGTCTTGTTTTATATGACTTACAACATGCAGTTTTGCCCTTAGTTCATTTAAGCAAAATCATTCCTGGTTTGAGCCAAGACATATTCAATATATAATTACCTGGTGGGTCAGGGCTCTGCCGTTTTGTCATTTTTGCTGGCATTTTCTCCATTATTGCTAAGTACCAAGCAGTATAAGCTGTCAGAGCCACATGGCTGGCCTGAAACTTAATTTTCCTAAATTGCACAATTCTTCAGCAGCAGCTTACCCCCCGAGCACAGTTTCCTTGACAAGGGGCAAATAGGGTTAAACTTCAAACTGAGTTATAGAGAGCTTACCAAGAGAAGCAATTAAGCAGAAGTTGGGTGTGCAGGCTGCGTGAGACTGTTAGAGACAATACAGAATTCTGCGTCAAAGCCTTTGAATAGCAAGAGGTCTTAGAACATGACGTCCAGAAGTTCAAGGAAGCAGGCAAGGCAAGAGGAAGAAATGCTTATGAAGAGCCACTGTGTCAAAGACCGTGTGCTAGACATTTTATGTGTGCTAATTCTGATAATAACCTATTACAATAGATGTTTTCATTTCTAGTTCACAGATGAAAAACAAGTAAAAAGGTTAGTGGGTTGACCAGGGATACACAACTAATAAGTGAGGCAGTCTCTTTCAAACCTGACTGCATACACAATGTTTGTGGCATTAACTCACCGGAGAGATGGTGGAAAGCAGTTTCCTGTGACAGGAGCCTGGCAAGCTAGGATAATTGCCTATTAAACAACAGAGGTTTGAACTATAGCGGTCCAGTTATACACAGATTTTTTTTTTGCAATAAATACTATAAATATGTTTTCTCTTTCTCATGATTTTCTTAACATTTTCTTTTCTCTAGCTTACTTTATTATAACAATACGGTATCTAATACATGTAACATACAAAATATATATTAATCAACTGTTTATGTTATCACTAAGGCTTCCTGTCAATAGTAGGTTATGAGTAGTTAAGTTTTATGTGAGTCAAAAGTTAGATGTGGATTTTTTGACTGCTTGAGGGGGTGGTTGCTACTAACCCCTGAGGTGTTCGGGGTCAACTGTAGTACAGTTTCTCTGACTGGGATGTAACAGGGGGATACAAAATGCCTAGAGTTTATTGTTTCTTCTCCTCACACTACTACCCTCAGTGCTATACATCTGCTTCCTATGCACCCCCAGGTGATCTGAGAGAAGCATTGGCTTGGTATTTTCCTATTCTGGGTAACTCTCAATTTTTTGCACTTACTTCTCATGAAAATAAACACATTGAAATCAAATAAGCTATCTGCTCTTTATCACCTGGAGAGTTTGAAAAACCATAATTCATCTTAGCCTCTTGCTTTGCATCAGCCTCAAACACAAACTGCCTGTTCCAACTTTTGGAAGACAACAGATTAAGATTACTGACTGATCCCTAAATCAGAGGGTCATAGTGAGTAAATGCAAGCCTCAGAGCACTCTAAAACATGGCTACTAATTATTTGAAGACTAGAGGGTCTTCAGCCTGACCTGCACCCTCTCACAATCCAGGAGCCCTCGGGGAATGTCTGACTGATGGCTTTTCTCCCCAACCAGGCTTAGAAAGGGGCAGTGGCAGGAGAGACATTAGAGTCCACATGGAGAGCAGGCCTAAGCCCTCAGTCAGACATCCTTAGCTCTGCAATGGAAGTGGAAGCTGGAGAAGCTCCTGCCGCTGCCACTGTGCTTGCCAGCCATGAGCCTGGCTTCTAGCTGAGCAGTGCTCCCCCTGTGGGAACCTACTGACCACCAGGAGGCAGCTCCTGTGTTGAGTGTCAGTGTGCATCATAGTGACCAGTCATTCTACCATTCGGTCTATTTGCATGTTAGCCTTTTATTATACTAGTATAGGATAGACTGACAATGTTTACAAACCCATCCTCTCTCAGCCTTACTGAAAAGGATACTGAGTTTTGAGAGTTGGTTTGAACAAAGTTTATTACTCTGACACCATTGGGTATCTCTGTTTTCAGCTGGGTTGAAAAGTCAACGTTAAGGTCCTTTTACTTATGAACACTGAATCCTCTAATCAAAAGAAAGTGGTTTCAATGACTCTTTGAGACTAACAGCTTTATTTATCTCTGCACATCAGGAAGCATCTGAAGACCAGGGAATATGAGTGGAAGGGAAGCAGGATTGGAGTCTCCTAGGATGAGGGGAGGGCAGGGGTGTCACTCATGGTCCCACTCAAGCAGAAGTTCTCATCTTTACCTGCTCTGAAACTCACAACTGAAGTGTCCCTCAGGATTGTTGGTACAATCCCATCCCAGTACTCTGTCTGAACAGTTCTCTCAGGAGATGTTCTTGCAAGCCTTGCAGTTTGTAAGTTAGCTAGGGTCTGGGGGTAGGAATGGCAGCCATAGGGGGAAAGGGAGAAAAGGAAAGGAAAGAAAAGAAGTTGCAGCCCCTTTGTCAGGCCTGGTTAGTCTTTTTAAACTTCCTATTCATAGTTTTGAATTTCCCCCAACATCTAGACATTTAGAAGTGAAGTCATCCTCCCAATATCCTTTACAGCCCCTGCCTCCTCCATGGAGGCATAAACTCATTGATATTACTGTGCGGAGCTAGAAATCTCCCCCATGAGACCGAAGCCACAGTCTCCATGGATCTATGTGGAACATAAAGGGATGCAAGGCTCCTCTTCTGGGATCTCTGCTGTGACACACAGTGTCTTGTTAACATTGCGCTTGGAGCCAGAGACACGAGTCTTGTTGGCTGCCAGGCTCTCTGAGCTTTGGGGATGATGATTCTGCATTTTTACACTTTCTGGGAAAATAGACCTATCACACTGCCAAGAAGACTCTGAACTCACTCACCGAAACTCTGCTTCTCTGGTGCCCAGTCCCTGAACACATCAAGCAGAAGTTCACTGAGCTGTTGGAAGCTTGGGCACTAAGGACTCTTGAATGTCCCTAAATACTTGTGCTATTTGCTTTACACTGTTTATTTTATAGGAAATAGTTCATCAGTTCTCTGTGTAAGATGTCAGTTTAGCCTTCCATGTAAGAAAATGAGAGAATTGGGAAAGTTTTAAAAATTTTTTTGTAAAACAAGAGAGAAAAAGCTGAATGTGGATTCTAATGCCTCTCCTGCCACTATCCCTTTCTAAGTGTGGTAGGAGAGAAAAGGCTCTGGCACAAAAGTCAAAAGTTCCAGTCTCACTCTTCCCTTACTAGCTATTTGACCTCAAGACGTTTGAATGGCTTCTCCAGGCCTCAGTTTCCTCACTGTCAAACTTACAGATGATCTCTAAGGTTCTTTGCAATGTAAGGCTTTTTTGATAAAGAATAGGCAGAGGAACAGAACAGGGGGAGTGAGACCGGAAGTGGGACCAGAGAGAAGAGGCAATAGAATGGAGGCCCTTTAGACACAAGGCCAGCATGAGGAGACAGAGCGCCCTTTAAAAAAAAAAAAAAAAAAAAAAAAAAAAAAAAAAAAAAAAAAAAAAAAAAAAACATAAGGGACTGTCTTTCCTAGAGTAATCCTGAACACCTTAACTCTGAGGAATATACATATCTGAGAACTGCTACTATTCTAAGTGATGAAATGAACCACTTAGACTGGAAGTAGAGATTCCACTGAAACCAACCAGACTGGTTATGGGGTTCTGGATAGTGGGCCTCTAACAAGAGCTTGAGTGGGCCCCCTGTTAAATCTAGAGAGGACATTTTAATAGTGGGAAAGAAGATATTTGAAATGATACTATTAAAATTAATTATCTTTCATTTATATTTCAAAGTCATTATATATATGTGTGTGTATATATATATATATATATATATATATATATATATATGAAATATGTACTTTGATATATCAGTTGCAAATATCATTCAAGCAGAAGCAATGATTGGAGGTTTCCCTTGTATGTCCTGGCTATAGTTAAGGTCTAACTGGTTATAGTTTCATGGCTGAAAAGCAAACAGAACATCGGATTATCAAAATATAAAGAACAATGCAAAATAAAAGCAATTAGTACCTTGTGCCAAAGATGCTGAATTTTTAAGCTTGAAATGATCCTTGAAATCCATCCAACTTCCTCATTTACAAATGAAAAATCTGCTGTGGGAAGGTATTTACACTGTGGAAGCATGAAGGGCTTGAAGTAGTTTTGCTTTACTTTCCTAATAAAACAAACAATATTGTGTAAGTCCTTTTCATCTGAGTATCATACAGACTCAGTTCTAAGCCCCAAATTCACATTAGCAAATATACTACATTTGAAATCTTGTCTGATTTTGCTAGATTTTAACCCTCAGTGGTTAATAAACAAAACCACCTTCTCTGTGTTAGACTCTATGCTCTATGAAGAAGAGAAGCAGAGATGGCAGTGATTACTGCCCTAGTCAAGAAGGCAAACATGTGAACAAACAACAGAGGAATGTTGTAAAGGCAACTGGTGTACAGAGACAGAAATTACTAAATCTGCTTAAAGGACCCGAGGCTTCTACAGAACTCTGTTTTTACGTGTATAAAGCATTCCATGCTTTGGTTCCTAACCACTGCAGACAGGTAGCTATGGAAGGCCCCTTAAAAGATACAGTGCCTATAAGTGCTTCCCAAAGCCCTCAAGACCTCCTAGAATGGGTAAGCTAAAATTTTAGGAAAAGCTCCCATTCTTTTCCTAAAGAGGTGATCCACAGGCAAAAGGTGACAAGGGCACATGATGTATCATAGGAGTTTGAGTAGAATGCATTACATACATTACAATCTTTCTGCCAATTAATATCTCACACAAATGCAAAACACACCATTTTGGAAATACATTTCTTCCCACCTCCCAGGGGTGAAACCTGCCAGACACCAATCTCTCTGCCTGCCTCTTTTGGCTGGCCTGTCAATAACGGGCACAGAAGCCACAAAAGGAAAAAAACAAAGGTTAAAATTAAAACATTATGTTTCTGTCAGCTAGACAGCACAGCTTTCCCTGGAATCCACATGACTGCTGAGAGGTACTGGAGAACTTTAAAAATCAGGTTGTCACTTGCTATTTCGAATTGAAATAAAAAGCCCATTATATTAGTTGTTAACATTCTGAATAATACTTAAAAACAGTAATCTGCTTATAATGTATCTTCTACTATAGCGCCATTATTTCTAGAAAGCTTGCAGTAAGACTGAAATGGCCTTATTCCAACCACCAAAATCAATTCCTTTGTACAAATTTGATATAGGAAGCCTGTGTACCATTTGCAAACACTCAATGACCTATGAAGCCTGGCATTCGCACCATGAAATTTAGATCTTATTTGATGAAGTTATTGAACACTGAACTCATCTAAGGTTTGAAAGCAGTCATACATACTCTCACCTTTTTTCTTTAGGAGGAAGGTTTGAATTGGAGGGAAATCAAGTTATTATTTGGATTTGGGTAAAGACACATACTGTCTAGACTGCACTTAAGGAGAGCTGTAAGTTAATTTTGAGTGTGATGCTGGAGGTTCATTGCCAAGTAGAAATTATGGAGAGTTTTTTTTCCTCAAATCAAATAAATCTTCTTTCTTGTGCTTTGTACAAAGGGGGAGAGGGCAGGACACAGGGCCATGGCCATATCCTGGGGTCTAGAAGTGGGCACTGACATGGTCCATCTCTCAGGTCATCCAGGATAAGGTCAGGGATATTGACCCACTTGGCCCACTTGCTGAGCTCCATGGCGCTCAGGTACAGGTGGCCTTTGAGCATCTCCCTGGGGAGGATGTTCCCCAAGGTCTTCTGCAGAGTGCGTGAGTCCACGTGCAGCATCCTGAGGGTGCAGGGGTTGAGGCCAGCGTGGTGGTGCAGCATAGGGGTCAGCACATTCTGCAAAATCAGCAACCACTAGTAGGGCTTCTCCTGCATGGACAGCAGAAGCCCGATGCCACCATCTACTGTGGCAAACCATGTGATGTGCTTGTTCTCTGGCACAACAGACTGGGTCCCTCGGCAGCCCGCGCCTTCCCGAGGCACAAGGTCCTCCAAAGGTGGGGAACCCATGGGGAAGTCTGCCCCATGCACAGGCACATGCCACCAAAGCTCTCCTCGGCCTCGGGCAGGTCCATGTGTTCTATCAGGCTGCAGTCACAGCCAGATGCCAGGAAGCCCAGCTGGGCGTGGTCCACGGTGAACTCTGGCTGTACACTTCTGGGGGCTTGGCATCTGGGACACAAGCCACAGCGTTTTGATCTCCTCTGGTAGTATAGCAGGAAGATGTTCTTCTTGACATCTGAGGGGCTGGGGTGAAGTTCTGGACGCTGATCATCTGGTGGATGTACAGCTGATGAAGATGACTTTTAAAAGGCAATAGAAGTGGGGTGAAAAAGATAAAGTAATAGCTGAATAGGAGTCTATTTCCTTCACTGCATTGCTGCTTAAAGGTTTATTTTCATACATGCTAATCTTAGAACTCAGAGGAAATGAATGCTGCACAAAACTATCTATCTGCCATGTTAAAGAAGATAATAAAGAATAGAACTATTCATCCTTCCTAATATTGTCTCTACAATGATCCATACAGGAATGAATCTCCTGATTTTTCTTTGCTAAAGTGCAACCATGATGGAGATTGACTTTTAATAGTAAACAGAGGCAGTCCAGAAATAACTCAATCTACCTTTTCATAAAAAGAGCAAACTTAGTTGTAGCCATTCAACGTTATTTAATAAGATCATGAAAATAGAGCTCTAGATCAAAACCTCAGGAAAGCTGGCGGAGTGGGATAGCTACAACTAGAAAGAAGGAGAGAGGCTCACGGATCGGACTGGGAGCCACAAAGCGCCAAAGAAGGGAGAAGCTCTTGCGCAGAGAGGAAATGCAGCCACCGAATGCCTGCCTAGCAGCGGGAGAGGAGGAATTCCCGATTGCAAGGAACCCTTTCTGACTGTACTGAACCTCAACCCCAGCCGAAACCCCGTGATCCCAGGCTCATAGGGGTGGAGTCTGGACTGTAGAAAAAGGCACCTAGAGACTCAGAGACTGGGAGACCGGGGACCTGGGAGCCACAGCAGGCAGGGTCTACAGTCGCGTCCAGTGAGTATGCGCAGAGGTTTGACCAGGGAGGCTGCTGCCACCTCTCCTTAGGGGAAGGAGTCCTGACCAAGGAAGTGGCCTCTCCATAGTGGAAGGAGTCAGAAGCTCCGGACTACAGAGACCAGCCCAAGTCCGGGTGAGCCCCTGGGGCACCCACACTCTTGCACAGGGAACCTGGGATGGTCAGGTGGAAACTCAGGGAAGCCGCAGAAGGCAGAGGTCAGGCGAAAACTCAGGCGAGTGCACAAGGGCAGGGCAGAAGCCAAGACTGTCAGTTCAGCCCTGAGACTCCGCCCCATCTAAGCTGAGCAGAGGCTTCTGCAGTTTTACAAGTCTGATTCTATAAGACTGTCTCCAATACAAAAGTTATCCCAGAGTAGACACAGCTGATACCCACATCCAATTGGCCTGAAGGTCAATTCGCAACAATAAAGACTTAGCTACAACAAGGCTGTACACGCAGTCCACAAAGGGGAGCACCAAGAATCTCTACCTCAGGTGACTGAGGAGGCTGACCAACTGGGCCATATAGGACACCAAACACACAAAGCCATCCTACCAACTCTGAAAAACAGCGAAAATGCCGAGACAAGGAAATTGATCTCAAATGAAAGAGATGGAGGATATAGAGTTCAGAACTACAGTTTTAAAGTTATGCAAGAATATCCTAGAAAAGGTCGATAAACTTCATGAGACCCAACTAAAAAGTATACATAAACTGACTAAATTAGAAAATATTATGCAGAGATCCAACAGCAGAATGGAGGAACACAAGAATCAGATCAAAGAGCCAAAAGACACTCCTCTGGAGAAGCAAGAAGAAAAGAGAATCCAGAAAGTTGAAGATAGTGTAAGGAGCCTCTGGGACAACTTCAAGCACACTAACATGAGAATTATGGGGGTGCCAGAAGAAGAGGGAGTGCAAAATATTGAAAACATATTTGAAGAAATAATATCAGAAAACTTCCCTTACCCTGTGAAAGAAATAGACTTACAAGTACAGGAAGCCTACAGAACCCCAAACAAGAGGAATCCAAAGAAAAAAACTTTGAGACACATCATCATCAATATGCCAAGGGCAAAAGACAAAAAGAAGATCTTACAAGCAGCAAAACAAAAGCAGTTGTTTACCTATAAGGGAGCACCCATAGGAGTATCAGCTGATTTCTCAACAGAAACCATGCAGGCCAGAAGGGAGTGGCAGGAAATATTCAAAGTGATGAATAGCAAGAACCTACAGCCAAGATTACTGTATCCAGCAAAGTTATTATTCAGAATTGAAGGGCAGATAAAGAGCTTCACAGATAAGAAAAAGTTAAAGGAGTTCATCACCACCAAACCAGTATTATATGAAATGCTGAAAGGTATTACTTAAGAAGAGGAAGAAGATCAAGTGAATTAAAAATCTGAGGAATAGAATAAACTGGTGAGTATAATAGAATCAGGGGCAAAGAAAGGGAGTGGATTGATAATTATCAGGGTGAAAGAAGTGTAGGGGTGCAGAAAGAGACTGGATTAAAATTGTATAACCTATGGATGAGGACAATGGGGAGGGGGGCAAAAGCAGAGGGTGGGGTGGGAATCAGGTGGAAGGGAGCTATGGGGGAGAAAAAGGAGAAACAATTGTAATAATCTGAGCAATAAAGATTTATATTTTAAAAAATAAAATAAATAAAATAAAAATATTGCTCTCCCTGAAAAAGAAAAAAGAAAATACAGCTCTAATGTCATCACAGGTTCACATCACTTACAAGGGTCCTTCAGAAAAAAAAATTATCTAATGTCAAAGCCAGGAAGGGCCTAAACATTGCCCGGAGTATGGCAAAAGAGTAAAGTTTTCCAGACTGTTCTGTGATTCCTTGTTGGATGGCCATGATTTCCTTTAAGTTTCACCAGTTTATTTTTCTCTCTTTTTAAAAAATAACTTTATTGAGGTATCATTTATATACCATTATTTTATCAGTTTTTAGTGTACAATTCATTCCATCCATTCTTTAGAAATTTGACCAAATTGATAAAACACAGTAATTTAGATAAATCTTAAGGCTTCAATTCAGCAGGCAACTGCATAAATTTAATTACACTTAATAAAATCCAGAAGTCATTTCTGAAATTGTGATTTTGTTTCTATAAATCTTCAAAATGAGTGATTCTTTTTTTAAAAAAAAATGTATGTTTATTGTTGAAAGTATTATAGATGTCCCCTTCCCCCCACCATTGCCCTCCTCCACCCTTCCCTGCCCCCATCCAGGCCTTCACCACACTATTGTGTGTCTTCATAGGTTATGCCTATATGCATATTAATCCATTGCTTAATCACTTCCCATCAAGCTCACTTCTCTTCCCTCTGAGACTGATCAGTCTGTCCCATGCTTCTATGTCTCTGGATCTATTTTGTTCATCAGTTTCTTTTGTTCATTAAATTCCACATAAGAGTTATATCATGTGATACTTTTATTTCTGATTTAGCTTATTTTGCTTAGCACAATACTCTCCAAGTCCTTCCATGCTGTCTCAAAGTGTAAGGGATCTTTCTTTTTGATAGCTGCATAGTATTCAAAAAATGTGCATTTGTTTGAAGTATAAGATATTTGCTAATAGAATTCTCAGTCTCCCCCATAAGATTCACCACTGTTCTTCCAATTATCTGATTTTAATCTTCAGGGTTGTTGTGAGCTTTGAGATCACTAATTTAGCATCCCAACACCTGACATTTGTGAAGCACTAATAAGATCGTGTTTCCAACACTGAAGGGCATAGCTAACCCCCAAACCACAGAGAATTCCCCAAGGACACACCACCTGTGGGTGAGCTGCCATCCCATGGTCTCCAGGAAACATCTCTACATACTGCCATCCCTATGCACATTTTCTTTTTAAAAATTTATTTAATTTACTCTCCTTTTTCCTCTATTGACCCCTCCCCAGCCACTTCCAGCCCCCAGCACATGCGCCCACCCCCCCCCCATTGTCCATGTCCATTGATTATGCTTATACTAGAGACCTGATACACTAAATTCATGCACTGGTATGGTCCCTAGGCCTGAAATATCCCATTGGTATTTTAATAGCAATTGCAGTGAATCTATAGATTTCTTTGGGTATTATGGACATTTTAACATGGTATATTCTTTCATTTGTTTATATCTTCCTCTATCTCTTTTTTTCAATGTCCTGTAGTTTTCTAAGTATAGGTATTTTACCTCCTTAGTTAAATTTATTCCTAGTTATCTTAAATTTTTTTTTTAGTGTCTCTTTTTTGTGAGTTCATTATTGGTGTATAAAAAAGCCATATATTTCTAGGTGTTAATTTTGTACCCTGCTACATTGCTGGGTTCATTTATTAAGTCTAGTAGTTTTTTTTTATAGTTTTTAGAGTTTTCTATGTACAATATCATGTCATCTGCAAATAATAACAGTTTTACTTCTTTTCCAATTTGGATGCCTTTTATTTCTTCTTGTTGTTGATTTCTATAGCTAGCACTTTTAGTACTGTCAACAGAAAGTGGGCATTCCTATCTTGTTCCTTTTCTTAGGGTAAATGGTTTTAGTTTTTGCCTATTGAGTATTATGTTGGCTGTAGGTTTGTCATATAAGTCTTTTATTATGTTGAGGTATGATCCTTATATTCCCATTTTGCTGAGAGTTTTTATCAAGAAAGGCTTTTGGCTTTTGTCAAGTGCTTTTTTCTACATCAATTGATATGATTATGTGATGTTTGTCTGTCAATTTGTTTATGTTATGTATCATGTTTATTGATTTGCAGATATTATACCATCCTTGCATCCCTGGAATAAATCCCACTTGGTCATGGTGTATGGTCTTTTTAATGCAATGCTAGATCTGATTTGCTAGAATTTTCTTGAGAATTTTAGCACCTATGTTCATCAGGAATTTTGGCTTATAATTCTCTTTCTTTGTGCTGTCTTTATCTGGTTTTAGCATTAGATACTAAATATTGGCTTCATAGAAAGAGCTTGAAAGTATTCCTTCCTCTTAAATTTTTTGGAGTAGTCTGAATGTCTTGTAAAACTCTCAGGTGAAGCTATCTGGCCCAAGACTTTTGTTTGCTGGAAGTTTTTTGTTTGTTTTTTAATTATTATTACTGTTTCAATTTTCTCCATAGTTATTGGCCTATTCAGATTTTTTTATTCTTCCTGATTGAGTTTTTATAAGGTTGTATTTTTCTAGGAATATGTTGATTTCTTCTAGGTTGACCAATTGCTGGAATAGAGTTATTCATAGTATTTTTTTTTTGCAATCCTTTGTATTTCTGTGGGGTCTGTTGTTATTTTGCCTCATTCATTTTTTATTTTGTTTATTTATGTCTTCTCTCTTTGCTTCTTGGTGAGCCTGGCGAGAGGTTCATTGATCTTGTTTATTCTTTCAAAGAACCAGCTCTTAATTCACCTGTGGGCGAGCTGACATCACATGATCTCCAGGAAATATCTCCACATACTGCCATCCCTCTGCACCTTTACTTTTAAATTCCTCACTTGAAAAAATTAATTATGCTCTTGTTTTATTTTCTGCATTTTTAATTTGACTGTGTTCACATTATTTGTCAGTTAAGATAATACAATCTCTTATATCATTGGGAATGCAAGAAATTAGATTTATTGTTTGGATTAATTTGGAATGTCAG
The DNA here is from genome assembly GCA_963924515.1 of Vespertilio murinus. NCBI lineage: Eukaryota > Metazoa > Chordata > Mammalia > Chiroptera > Vespertilionidae > Vespertilio > Vespertilio murinus. The sequence goes on from OZ004707.1 coordinate 74,576,500, forward strand.
TGTTCAACCTCCTGGTTGTGTAAGCCAAATATCCAGAATCTGCTTTGAAGTCATCCAAATATCACTCAAATTTAGACAGTTAAAGACATGGACATGAATATGATGGGTATTAATGTGGTTTCTGATTTCAACATGCCATTCATGGAAACTGGGCTCAGTTAATAAACAGTCCAAATCTTCCTCCTCCATTATTTTTATTTCTTATTCCTTATATAAATTAAAATTAGTTCATCCTTCATGGGTTAACTCTTTTAAATATTTTAAAAGTAGGTGAATAAATTCAACTTGTTTTTATGTTCTAGTTAAATAACTAAAACATACATTTCTGAATATGACATCATGTTAGTAATGTCAAAAACATACTGAAAGTGGAGTCAATGTTTGCCTACTGACTCCACTTTTAGTATGTTTTTGACAATACATTACTATGCTTTTAAAGAGATAAAGCATTTTACAGACATTACTCATCAAAATTTAACATTTCCTAAAATGTGCTGTGTGGAACATTAATTACATAAAATATTGATAGAAGTAATCTCCCCAAAATAAAAAAATTATAAGGCTTCCCTGTTTTGCAGTCTGAGATTAACATGCACTTTATAAATCTTAACCTCAAAGTCTCAAAATTGGCGAGAGGGCAGATTTTAGCTACTGTAATACATTTCAGTTTCTCAGAAACACTGAGTTAAATGAGTCTCTTTAATGAAAGACTTCTCAGAATCTTTAATTTACTACATATTACATATTGCAAGTATCTAAGGTAAGATGAAAGTATATAAAAGTATTTCTCTATCTGTGATGAAGATTTAATTTTGGGTTCTTTTCCCAATTCATAGAAGAGCATTATTTTACTAAAATATAATAAAAGTAATTTATCAGCAAACTGAAGTAAAAATTCAAAATATGATCAATTTTTATTATTAAACTTACTAGATGTGAAATTATATCAAATTTCTACTCAATTCTCTATTTTTAAATATATTTTATTGATTTTTTACAGAGAGGAAGGGAGAGAGACAGAGAGCTAGAAACGTCGATGAGAAACGTCGACCAGCCGCCTCCTGACACCCCCCACCGGGGATGTGCCTGCAACCAATGTACATGCCCTTGACCGGAATCGAACCCGGGACCTTCCAGTCCACAGACCGACGCTCTACCACTGAGCCAAACTGGCTTAGGCTCTACTCAATTCTAAATGTATATTCTCTCTCAGGTTTTGTATGTGTCATGTCACAGGCAGGAAACAAGCTGTAAACTCACATCAGTCCATAGATCACACCTTGAGTAGCACTGGATAGAGGATTTAACACACATATTTGATCACAAATCATAATTCAGATAATGTGTCTTGTGTTCTAAAAAACAAGCAAACACTGGAAGTGCTTTACTTTCAAAAATCCGTTTTATTACTCAATTGCCATAAGAGGAAAATCATCTAAATGAATTGTCAACAGTAAGGTTAAATTGTGTTCTTTTAAAATTTACATAGTCAAAGTAAATTGATAAGTTAGCTTGACCTGCAAAGGTGGGGGCAGAAAAGGAAAGAATGAAAAAAATAACTGTTTAGGTATTATTCTCTACTAATATCTGCAAAGTCCAACCAAAGCAAAAGCTAGTAAGAAGAGAAAAAAATTTATGAAACACCTACCTTCAGTAGAGTTTATTTAAATACATTTCTACAAGGAGATAGATTATTCCATCCTAAAACAGCAAGCTGTACAAACCACAGGAGTTCCTGGAATTTCACCAACCTGATTCTAGTTTCTCCTCTAATCATTTTGATCAATAAATTTTTGACTTTACAACTTTGTACCCAGTAATGTGTCAGATTCTATATCTTTCAGATTTTGAACCTATTTTATAATATAAAACTCCAAAAGTTGCTTAAAAGCTGTTGGTGTTTTGCCTAAGGTTTTGTTAAATTATTAATCTATACTAATAATGGCCTAGGATCTCTATGACCAGATGGGACAATCAAGCATAGGAAGTCAGTGCTGGGTTGCTGTGGCCACTTAGCACTGACTGCTGAGGGGGCTGCAGAATAGGGCAGGAGAGAGGCCTGCAGAGAGAGAGGCAGGGTCTGATCTACAGCCTCAGTGGAACCTGTTGATCAGCCATTGTCTCTCTCTTTGTCTCTGGGCTTCACCAGCAGCCATGCCTCTGTTTCTCTTTGAGCCTCTGTGGGGCTGCTGATCAGCCCTGCCTCTTTGGTCAGGCCCAGAGATAGGCCCAGAGACACTGACTGGCATAGAAACTGATCAATCAGAACCTAATCTGGGTGAATTGCGAAAGCAGAACCTAAGGTGAGAGCTGAGAAGGGGTTTTAAAAACAACAGCTGTTTGGTGTAAGGTGTAAGAAAGCAGTTCAATTTTTTATGACCTGTTTACAGTATAGTGCATATGCCTGGCTATCAGTCCAAATAGAGGGATTATGTATTTTTCTCCTCCAGCTGAAAAAGCTCCCCCTGCCCCACATTTAAGTAATCCTATCCTATATAATCTATCAATACTATTAAAAGAGTAATATACAAAATAGACCAGGAGACCTTTGGGACATCCTTCCAGACAAAGCCATGGTGGTGGGGCTGAGACAGAGGTAGTTAAGGGTGATCAGGCTATCATTGTGGGGGCAGTTGGGGGCAAGAAAGCCAGCAGGAGGGGGGGCAGTTGGGGTTGAACAGGTCAGCATGGGAGTCAGTTGGGGGTGAGCAGGCCAGCAGGCAGAGTAGTTAATGGTGATCAGGCAGGCAGGCAAGTGAGTGGTTAGGAGTCATCATTCCAAGATTATGAAAGGGATGTCAAATTGCTGGTTTAGACCCAATTGCACAGGAATTAGATCTAAAATCCCCCCAAAAGATCCCATATTGGAGAGAGTGCAGGCTGGGCTGAGGGGCACCCCCCCCACTGTGCACAAATGTCATGCACTGTGGCCACTAGTGTTAAGTTATAAAATCATAAGACACAGTTTTTTACAAAATGTGCCCTTGTCTAGAAAAAATATATATTAATTGTAAAATTCAACTCAAAATTTAAACCAAGGGTGGTCCTGAAAAACAAATAAATTATATTGATGTAATTTCGACACTTGTTGAAACCCAAACCCAATTGCACTGAAATACGGTTTCAGGTTATAAAACTGCACACTTCCTACAGCAAAATGTTTTAACCAGAACTTAAACATATAGGAAGGGGTTTGTAATAGTCTCTATGTCTTCACAGTGGTTTTTAATATAGGTGGAAACTTGTGCTATACATACATGGAAAAAGCACTGACTAATAGTAATTATAATGGGAATGCATATCACAATAGAAGAAATGGATTTAGAATCCTTTTAAAAAAGAAATCATTTTTGAAAACTAAATGAATGAGTCTGAGACAGGGATAGCATTGTCAATATTTGAGGTTAAAATTATCATTCATTATTATTTTCCCAAAGACTGTCTCAGTTGTCTGAAAATTCAGAGCCAATTGGAGAGTCAGAAAGAAAAAAATGATAATATTATTAAGACTATTTTCACCTATCTAGGAAATTCATAATTAAAATGTTATGGGTTTCAGGGTTACCATTTCTTTCCTGTACTGTTCTTACTTTTGCTAATGTCATTATCTTACTGCAGGCAAACATATGAGAATTTAAAATGATGATGGAAATTTTCCCCTTTCATTGAGTCAAAGTATGCCATGAGTTGCTTGGCATTATTCTGTAAGCAGATAAACCCTAGAGGAGGGTACTTATTATATGTGCTGACATATGGGAAGCAGCATAATCTTCACTTTGTACTCCAAATTTCTTCTTGCCACCTCATATTTCAGCGGCAGCTACAATGGAGAGTTCTGTGCAAGTACAGCTCACACTCCAGCGATGTGCCCTCCTCATGCATGCCCTAGTACCTTTCTGCTTTCTGCCCCAGGACCTTTTCTAATGCTGCTAAGTCTCCTCTTTAGGCACAAACATGCAATCCAGATGTGCAGCGGAAGTAAATGCTCCCTCAAAGCCAGGAGAATGTGATCCTGGGGATAAATTCTCTAGCCTTTTCTCCTTGAGAAGACAGTTTTAAGAAGAATTCTACTTGCTATCAAGAAAGAAGTAAGCCGAAACCAGTTTGGCTCAGTGGTAGAGCGTTGGTCTGTGGACTGAAAGGTCCCAGGTTCAATTCTGGTCAAGGGCATGTACCTTGGCTGCGGACACATCCCCAGTAGGGGGAGTGCAAGAGGCAGCTGGTCGATGTTTCTCTCTCATCGACATTTCTAGCTCTCTATCTCTCTCCCTTCCTCTCTGTAAAATATCAATAAAAAATATTTAAAAAAAAAAGAAAAGAAAGAAGTAAGACCCATTGCTTATAGCAGTAACTTAGCAAATGTACCCTTAACATGGGCTTTTCTTTTTTCTCTTCATCTTCTCCCAGCTCCTTTTTCCTGGGATCAATTCTCAAAGAATCTATCTGCATCCAGCCCTTGACTCTGGCTCTACTTTCAGGGAAACCCAACCCAAGACAATCATTAAAAGGATATATTGGGAAGGAAAGGGGGGGGGGGCATATTGATTAGAACTCAAAGTTTGACAGGAAATATGTCCAAGAAAATAAACAATCAGAATTAGTACAGCAAGTGTGTTGACACAGGAAGTATGATGGGCCACAGTAAAAACTGATCTTCAGCTATTAAGAACTGCCATGGAGCCTAGTTGGTTTACCTGTGATTGGAATGTTGGTCCATGGACAAAGAGTCGCTAGCTCAATTGCCAATCAAGGGCATATACTTTAGTTGCAGGCTTAATCTCCGACCTGGGTCAGGGTGAGTGTGGAAGGCAACCAATCAATGTGTCTCACATTGATGGTTTTGTCTCTCTACCTCTCCTCCTTCCCTTCCACTCTCTCTAATCCTCAGGTAAGGATTAAAAATAAATAAAGAACTGCCATGGTGCCCTGCTTTTAACAGAGTTGACTACTTCTATACCACTTAGTACATAGTGGCTACACTGGGCCACAGAGGGCCTACCTACATCAACCTGACTCCCCCAGTCTCTCTTTTAGATGCCCAGTAGTGCCTCACACTCCGGGCAACTAAAAGAATGAAACTAAGGGTTCCTAAGACCTCACTCCAGAGTCGTGACTATTGAATGGTCTTTTTGACCATATTGATACTACACTAAATATTAATATTTAAAACCATCTTGGTTATCACAATTCATAGGAGATACACCTGATTTTAGGTATGGGGGAAGAGTTATCAAGAAAGATATTACTAAAGAACTGACACTAAAGTTGTAAAGATGTTGCTCACACACACACACACACACACACACAAAAAAAAAAAAAAAAAAAAAAAAACAGCTTATACAAAAGCCCAAAGATGAGAGAAATTATAGTACTTTAGAGGAAGCAAAAAGAAATTCAGCATGGCTAGACAGGAATATAAATAGAGACCACATCACATAGGTTCTCCTAGGTTAGGGTAAGAGTGGAAATTTTTCCTAAAGCCATTGTAGGGAGAAAGGCTCTAATCAGAGAGGTAACACCTGTTCTTTCCCCCTTTCCCCCAATCTAACTCAGGGGTTTGAGGTCCATGCCCAGAACTGGATATGCTCCTTAAGTGAGATTTTTTTCAATGGCTTTCCCTTAAAAAAAAAAAAAAAGAACTTTATTGTCTGCTTGCTTCCAGCATGTCAGGCACAATTAATTTATTTGTATTAAATCACTAAGTCCTCACAAAAATCTGTAAATGAGGCCCTATTATTATCCCCACTTCACAGGTGAAAAAGTTGAGTCAGAGAAAAGGGAAGAAATTTGGCCAAAGTTACAGCGCTAGCAAGTAGCTGAGCTGGCTCCTGAATTCCCATGTTTTACACCTTAGAGTCTAATGCAATTTCAAATTAAGCACATGAAATTCAGAAGCTACTGCTCTATGTACTGTGTTTTTCTCAGAGACAGTGCTCAGTTTCAGTAGCATGAATCTATCCAGATTAATAATGAGTGAACAGAAACCCAAGAGTCAATTATAGAAGTTTGAGTCTAAAAACACATCGTGTTGGGTCAGCAAATCCCCATGCCAGTGATGAATTTCACCACATCATAAATATATAATGTACAGAAAATAGGAGAAAACTCAATGGTCAGTCAATGATTGACATTATAAAGAACATAGTTGGGATTTGGAGAGTAAGTGGAGAAGAAAAGGGTGAAATATTTATAGGTTTCAACTTCTCATTTACGAGTGAATGCAAGTGTGAGTGATTCAAACATCCTTAGTGGCTACCACAATCGTGGAAGACATGCAAAAATAGGAATCATGCTTCCAGAACACGGAGACATGCTTCTCAGTCTCTAGTTTACACTTTTTAACAGAAAACCAAGATACATGCATAAACAAGTACAGCATAAGTTAGGATGCTATAAGTGTTCTGAGACTGTCCAAAGGAAGTACCAGGGCCTTTGGAGGGCAGATCAAGGTAAGCAGTATGAAGAATATAGACTTTGAGGTATGTATTGAAAGTAGAGATAAGGAAGGTGGGAACATCCCAAAAAGAAAAAAGAGCAGAAGCCAAAATGAGAGGTAATAAATAACGTTTTGTAATTGTGGACATAGTAAGTAATTGAGATTGTTCGGTGTAGAATTACAGAGTGGAGTGGAAAAACATCCATTCATTTAATATAGTTTTATCCAACATTGTGTTTGGCATTGTGAATGGATGGATATATATTGGGGGGAGGGGTTTATTTCCCGTAGGGGTGGCAGGCAATAAAGAAGAAAAACAAATAAAGTGATTAAGATGAAATAAGTGACCTGAAAACTGCAAAGGTATGTTGGTTTTGCAAGTGTGGAGAGTCTGCAGAGCCAGACAAAGGCATTGGACGTCCTTCCACAGGCAATGAGGAATCACTGAGGGTTTCTGGCCACAAGTGTGAGCAGGGATAGCAACCAACGTGGATTTTTCAGACATGATCTTAAAATAGGATGTCAGAGGAAGGACTGGATCCAGGGGACTAGTCAGGAGGCTACTGCTCTAGTCCAGGCAAGAGTTAACTAGGAGCTGAATTAAGGTAGTGACTATGGAAATTGAAAAGTGTATATGGGAGAAAATGCTGAGGAAAGAAACACAGGGAATTGTATGTGATGAAGGAACACCTGCTCAACCAATGATTATAGCTGTGCTGCTAGCAAGTTGTGGAACTGGAAATGTTTTTGAGGTTTAAAAAAAATTAAATTCTGATATAATATCTATTTATAAGTGTCTAATAGTCCATCAAATTCAATATTTGAGTCCCTATTGTATACTACATACTGTTGCATGTCATGGGTGTTTCCAATAAGTAGATAAAAATCCTGTAATTCAAGCAACAAATCTGAGCTGAAAAAGAGATATGGAATTATTCATATAGACATGATAACTGAAACTTCTAAAAAAATATGATAACACTGAGACACATCTGACACTACATGTCATTGAGAATTCTTTTTATTGTTAGGTAGAATTATTTTTCTAGGCCAGAGACAAAAGATGATGCTAGGTACCTACAGAAATGTTTTCTATCAGGGCCACACTTGGCTTTTATGTGAATCTCTAATGCAGTTTGCCTTGGGAGCCTTCAACTAGCTCTGGCTTGAATACTCCTGGCTCTTTCTATTCCCTCCAAGAAGATGGCTTTGGGGTTAAAATATATTTGCAATTCTGAAATAATATCTATTTGGAAATGTCTAATAGTTCATCAAGATCAATAGCTGAGTTCCTGTTTTATACTAGGTTATGCCGTGGTGCTGCCAATGAGTAGATTAAAATCCTATGTGGTGCCAGAAGCCCAGAAAACAAGAGTTCTACTGCCAGAGTATGAGAAGCAGCTCTACATATCATTTTAAAGTTAATATACTCTACTTCACTGCTTTCAGTATTTCTAACTAGGAATTGAATAACTTATCCTTTCATTAAAAAAAAATTAGAATTAGGAAAAAATTCATTCTTAGTTATCCATGCTATTGCTCATGTCTTTGTAGGTCTAGGGGAGCAGCCCAGATATCAGTGACCATATAAGGTCGCTTACCTAAAAGCAGGCAGGACATGGGGGGCAGGCAAAAGTAGCCTCTGAAGTCTGAAGTCTGGCTTGAAACTCTATCCCCAGATTTCTAGTTTTTGTTCTGATGTGATGCCTAAGATTTCCTTGAAAGTAATTTCATGTGGGGACTATAATGGACAGAAGTGAAGAGGAAACAAGTTCGCTCGCGTTGCTCATGAGATGTTTGTTGAAGCTGTGTAATAATGACCAAGTGGCAGTTCATCTTACTATTCTCTCTGCTTTTGTATGTGTTCACATTTTCCGTAACAAAAGAGTACACTTGTCATTTGAAATATATTCCCAGAAGTAGATCTTGGCTTTGATTCTTCCCTCTGAAAGGATCAGGAAGACACTGTAGAAAAGCCAGTGTTCCCAAGAGCTGCATGCCTAGGAAGTCATAAATAGTATCTGCCTCGTGGGGGCTTTTCAAGGTAGATTGAGCATATACCTTTCCCCACATTCTCAGAAAGAATCATAATTAAATAGGAAAAATGTTACACAAAGGAAAATTGATTCAAAAGAGCATTGTGAATAGGAGGTTGATCTTCATTAGGGGACACTGCAGAAGTTTAGAAAGATAGAAATAAACAGAATCTTATTGAAGTTTAACCTACACAGAGGAAAGGGCTTCAGTGGAAGTGGAAGCCACTCTTCAACATAGAATCTTGGAGAGGCCTGAACTCAAAGTATGAGAAGGAGTGATCACCAGTTGGTACGGCACACTTGTCTCCCTAGAACTCAGTGCAGAGATGCTAACAGTAGTGGAGTTGGCTCCCAGAGGGAAGCAGGAAACCAGCTCTCCGGAGAAACTGAATTAGCCATGTGGGGTGGACTGAGGCTAACATGCCTGGCTCACAGACACTAAGTTGGCAGCCATTCCTTTGTAAGAACAGTGCCCTTGGGAGAGCATAGCCACATGATGCCAGAAGAAGCCTTGCCAGCTACCTAGCATTGAAGACATCGATGTGAACAGTCCAGGAACTCAAGACATTGGAGGAAAGGATAAAGACAAACAAGCTGGAAAACTGATGCCAAATGAAATAGAGGTAGATTAAGAATAAAGGATAATTTGCCCAAACCGGTTTGGCTCAGTGATAGTGTCAGTCTGAGGACTGAAAGGTCCCGGGTTCGATTCCGGTCAAGGGCATGTACATTGGCTGTGGGCACATCCCGGGAAGTGGGTGTGCAAGAGGCAGCTGGTCGATGTTTCTCTCTCATTGACATTTCTAGCTCTCTCTCTCCCTTCCTCTCTGTAAAATATCAATAAAATATATTTTTTTAAAAAAAGAATAAAGGATAATTTATACATAATTAGTAAACTCAGAGAGATTTCAAAAGATAATCCAGCCATAACTTATAAGATGAATTTATTAATTTATTCTATGAATAATAAAAATCCTAGTGTATTCAAAATGAAAATTTTGATCATAGAATGAAAAATTCAATAGAAGATATAGAAGATAAAGGCAAGCCATTCTCCCAAAACACAGATCAAACTTACAAAGATGAAAACATCACTCCAAGATATCCAATATATTAACCTAATTAAAGTTCCAGAAGGAGAAACTAGAAAAAAAATGACAGATAATAATTTTTAGAAAATAAAAATAAAATTTTCCAGTGCAAAGAAAAAGAAAATCAAGTTGAAATAACACACTGGCCAAAAGAAAAACAAAACAAAACAAATGAACAAAAATCTATACCTAAATTCAGCTTCACAAAGTTGAAATGTTATCACTATCTAATGTAAAAATAACCATCTGTCTAACAGAATTTGGTAAAAGAAAAACATACCTTTCATGTCATGTAATAAGGACTCAAGAGACATTGCTTATATTTGATATATCAAGGAATAGAGATTTAAACTTGAAATCATAAAGGTATCCAGTAGAGGATCTGAAAATAATTAGTAACAAACGGATAGGAGTAAAAGGAGAGAAAGACACAAGTTGGTATTAGTATGCTACATTCCTCATCTTTCACAAGACAGTGGCAATAGATACAGCCTGAAATCAGTAAATTGTGGTATAAAAGCACAATATTTAAAATTATACAAATAACCACTTGAATAACTCGAAATGGCAAGAAGAATCCTATCTAATAAAAGAGTAATATGCATATTAACCATCACTCTGCTACACCCACAAGCAATGTCCACAAACCACGCCCAAAAGCCAATCAGGAATGAGTATGCAAATTAACCCAACCAAGATGGCTGCGGCCACAGAGAGAGCAGGAGGGAAGCTTGGGTTTCCCCGGCAATGGAGGAAGCCAACCATTCAGCACACCCTGGCCAGCCCGGGCCTCCACTTAAGGCTACAAAGTTTGAATTATAGAAGATAAATAAAGCCCAACAGAAATGGCTGCCACCATGGAGCAAGCAGAAGGCTTGGCTCCACTCAAGGCTATAAAGTTTCAATTGTAGAAGATAAATAAATCCCAGATAACAGGGCCTCCACTTGGTTGACAGGGGGTGTGGCCAGCCGGCAAACCACCACATACCCCTAGCCCAGGATGCCTCACACCCCAAAGGAACCCCCACCCTGATCCTGGACACCTTTCAGGGTAAACCAGCTGGCCCCCACCCATGCACCAGGCCTCTATCTTATCTAATAAAAAAGTAATATGCAGATTGACCATCACTCCAACACACAAGATGGCTGCCCCCATGTGGTCAAAGATCCTGCCTCCATGTGGACACAATATGGCCACCACAAGATAGCCAGCAGGGAGGGCAGTTGGAGGCACCAGGCCTGCAAGGGAGGGCAGTTGGGGGCAATCAAGTCTGTAGGGGAGGGCGCTTAGAGGTGACCATGCCGGTAGAGGGAAGTTGGGGGAAAACAGGCTGGCAGGGGATCAGTTGGACATCAATCAGGCTGGCAGGGGAGTGGTTAGTGGGTGATCAGGCTGGTAGGCATGTGAGCAGTTGGGAGCCAGCAGTCCTGGATTGTGAGAGGGATGTCCTACTGCCCGTTTATGGGATGGGGTCTAAATGGGCAGTCGGACATCCATGGAAAAGTCCCAGATTGGAGAGGGTGTAGTCTGGGCTGAGGGACACCACCCCTTCCTGTGCACACATTTTTTGCATGGGCCTCTAGTTATTAATGGGAACAAACAAACAAACAGTTACCACGTCAGCCTTAGTCCTCCCCAATGGCTTGTTAACCTTCCTCAGAGTGCTGGGCTCCAACATACCACGACTCAATAACTCTGCTCAGAGTCGTGTGGAAGTGGTTGAAGATGGTTACCTGGGGGCATAAACGTAGGGCGTATGGAGCTTGGGGAGGGGTTGTGGAGTAATTTATAGCTAGACTTTATGTACCTGAAATAGAATACAGATGTTTAATTTAAATTGAAAAGCTCTCATCACTGAATCAAAAAAAAATCTGAGCTTATGACCATTTTGAATTCGTCACTGATACAGACTGTGCCAAGTATGGGCAGAAGCATATATGACAAGATTGCCATCTATAACGTGTTAATTAGACTGATGTCCTTCCAGACAACCTTCCAGATGAAGATGGGCTATGAGGGATGCCTCGGTCTCAGGTGCCAGAGGGAAGCCAGTGCTCGCAACCAGGAGAAGGAAGGCCTACTCTTGCATGAATTTTGTGCATCAAGCCTCTGGTGATTAAATAAAATAGTAAGTCCATGGCAGAAATGACTATGAGTCGTTGTAGAGAGAATTTTCACAATAGAAACCAGTATTTCCATAGGTAGTTCAGTTGGATATTTGCTAATGCTTTTAGTTGTTTGTTCCATGAATGATTTAATATATTAAATGCATAAAAATAAACTGTGTTTAGAAAGTAAAATGTGTACATTTTAACTAATACCAAACATCACCATAAAATATATACATATACAAATATGCAGTAACAGCCTATTAGAGAGTAGAGAAAAATATACATATGCAAACAGAAACAAATTAGTACATTAAAATACACTGACCTACTATTACTGAAAAGAAATAATTTATGCATATGCAAACTCACACAAATTCTAATTAAATTATAACATATGCAGGAGACAATTAACAGTTTATACAAGATGAGGGCAGAATTACTAGAACACAATGAAAATAAGATTGCTAACCTTGAACAATAAATGCTGTAAGGGTACAATCTAAAATGTTAGGGGAAAGAGAAAAACAATAGTAATATTTATGTCAACATATTTGATTTTCCAACAGTGGAGCTATTGATTATGCCCTGAGGCACATTGGTTGGAAACAACCATTTGTCTAATATAATTTTATTTTAGTTATTATTCCCAACAGTTACTTTTTCAAATAGCAAGCACAAAATAAAACCAGATTTGAAAAATTTGAAAGCTATTTTCAGTGAGTTGAAGTAGACAAAACCTCAAAATAGAAACACATTTTAAAGAAAGATCAATTTGGTCAAGCAAGGCCACTGATTTCAAAAAAATCATACTTTAAATTTGGGTCAGTATTTACTTAAGTATCTCTGAGTCTGTCTCAAATCGGCAACCCAACATCCATAAAAACAGCTCCTGCCAACCATAAAAGGTTTGCTCCCAGAGAATTGTGACAAGCCCCTGAGCAGGCAGTCCATTTGTCTGGGTCCACTAAGTTTCACTGGAATCCAAGCAGTCTTTTGGAAGATAAATGCCTTATTTGAGATAGGGAAGTCGGCTGACGGAGGATGATAGAGATGACATATCTGGACCAGCTATCATTCCAAAGTTAGGAAAGCATCAAAACCTCCGTAATCCCAACAGCTTTGAGCTGCCCTGAGTCTGCCTCTCTCCCTCTCTCAAAAGAGTGGAGTTTCTAGCAGCCAGGAGCTTGCCATATTTTTTCATAAGATCAGTCTTCTCAGTGGTTACCTTTCACCTTTGATGAGTTGTGGAGCACAACTTGCCACTCCATATTCTTGAGAACACGTTCTTTAGAGTTATCTGAAGGTTAATACTATTTCACCTATTAAAAAGAACGCCGGTCTCAGGAATGCAGGCTTGCAGCCAGGGAGACTGCACTGCTTACTTGCTGCCTGCTTCAATAATAGAATCACACCATAATGAAACATTTTAACCTATGGTAATTTAATTGCAGAAACCCTGTCTGTTTCAACAAAAGCCTTCCATAAGTAGCTTTAAGGATTAAGTCAGGGGAGGGGACTCCCGAGCCATCTCCCAGTGGAAGTGTGTTACATTGCACTACATCCCTGCCTCTCTCCGCCCGCACAATGGCAGGCTCGGCAGGCTCGGAGCTCCTTAATTCAGCTCTGAAATTAAAACCGGGGCTCCTAAACCAATGAATCATTCTGCACAGTTGAGGGAGTTAGTTTTCAACCAACATCAGAAGTTAATATGCTAACTGTGTTGAGAGTTACAGAAGGGGGAATAGGGAGAATCTTCAGACAGATATAATGATAGTATAATAATTAGGTAATAACAATAGCCAAAATGTACTCAGCTTCGAATGCGTGTCATGAACTGTATTAAGTTCTTGACTGTATCCCTCAGAACAAGTCTGGAGGAGGGTCTTCACCGCCTCTGTTTCACAGAAGGTTTGGCCTGAGCACCTGTGTTGCTCTGCTAGGGCTGTGGAAAGCAGGTACCACAAGTTGGGTGGCTTAAACAGTAGGACTGTTATGTCTCCCAGTCCTGGAATCTAGAAGTCCAAGATCAGGGTGCCAGCAGGGTTAGCTCTTTCTAAGGCCTGTGAGGAGGAATCTGTCCCATACTTCTCTCCCATCTACGACTTCCACCGATGAATTTATAGGGGATAAAACTCAACCCTTCAGCAAACCGTAGTCTAGGCAATGGGTTGACCTTTCCCAGTCCCCTTCTCTGCCTTATATTGCTTTCCCTAAGGCCTGGCTATGCTTACATTTTAAGGTTTACTCTAGAAGTGCATTGTTCCCTACCTACACCTTAGACCCACCAATGCCGAGTGAAGGGATTCCTTGTGGTTCTCAGGGATCCAGCCTAACTCACCCGGAGACTGATTTTCTTGGAGTAACCATTAAGTGTGTGTCCTTGAAACGTTGGTAGAAGTATAAAGCTGGTCAAAGATGCTGGGAGTTCCAGCAGATATCAGCTTACTCATGTGTTATCCCTAGCACAGGGTATGACCTGACATTCTAGATCATAAAATGGGTCTGGTTATGAATAGAGTATGTCCTAGGGGTTTCTTTGTGATGACAGCATGCCCTGAGAGGTCCTTTTTAAATATATATATATCAATTATATATATTTATATCTAAATATATATAATTGATATTTTACAGAGAGGAAGGGAGAGAGATAGAGAGGTAGAAACGTCAATGAGAGAGAAACATCGACCAGCTGCCCCTTGCACACCTCCTACTGGGGATGTGCCCGCAACCAATGTACATGCCCTTGACCGGATTCGAACCTGGGACCCTTCAGTCCGCAGAACGAAGCTCTACCACTGAGCCAAACCGGTTTCGGCCTGAGAGGTCCTTGAAATCCCACATAAACTGCTAAGTATTATCTACAAGGAACCTCAAAAAAGAGACTGGGGGTTGGAGAGCAAGTAAAGTGTGTGCCAGCCAGGGAAGTTCGAGAAAACAGGTAGAGAAGGAAGTAACCTACAAGGAATGAGAAACACAACATATTGATTGCCTCTCCCCTTCAGGTAATCATTTAAAATCCATATCCTTACGAATAGTGACACCTCACTTTTCCTTCATTTGCAGAGATCTAAAATGGAACCAGGCTTCTGAATGCATGGCATTTGGACAGGTGCCTTCCAAGGCAGGCAGCCTCCGGCACACAGTTTGTGGTGTATTAACATCATTACTGAGTCCCAACACAGAAATGTTAAAATCAAACAGCAATCTTCACAGCCTTTTTTCCTAGACTGAAGGACAGCCACTGTGTGTTTTAAGGAAACAGAAGCTCTAACCTTGCCGTGATCACAATGCAGCAGTGGGAGGGCTTCACAACAAAACCAGATTCGTACAGGGTTGCCGCATGCTGCCTTCCAAACCACCAGGACTTGCTAGGGAAAACAGTTTATGGAGATAGATCAATTTCCCCACAATTACCCTCCACTATCCTGCTTCATGTATCAAGTATCAGCATTTAATAGGATGGTATCAAAAACGATAAGATTGTTTGTCCCTGGGTTAACATCCTTAAATTGTTTGCCCAAGATTGTCCAAAACACTGTGATCCTTGGAAAGGCTCAGAGTCATTAATTCCCAGGTCACTTCTGCAGACAATAGCCCATGCACTCCATCACCCTGTCAGGACTCAGCACACCTGACGTTGGTCCTGTGATATGCCCCCCATTGCACTCCCTGAGTTCCACTTGCTATTCTTCAAGAGTAGGTTGTGTACATGATTGATACCTTATGATTATAATTCGGCAGGACCCTGTAACCTTATTAACTGGGTGAGCACTGTCCAATATATTAGTGCAGGAGCACTGGGTGTTTTCTTTACTTATAATTGTCCTGAGCACAGTCAGGGGATCTAAAATTGGAGGGACTGGGAGTGATTAGCCCTGCCTGAGGGAAGAGAATATAATAATCCCTTCTTGAAAATTCAAACTGATCCTCCAGGTATAAGAGGTAAATAAAGAAGGACAGAAACTGTCACAGCATCCACTCCTACCAGACTGCCCACACTCCTTCCCCTGCCCTGCCTCACAGACCCCAGGAACTCAAGGAAGCTATGCTTTTTAAGAAGTAATTGCCTTTGGTGACTCTGATTGACCTTTTCTCTCTGTGTGAATAACATGTGTATTTATTTATTTCCATTATATTTACATATTTTCCTTCAAATGTCTTTATCGAGGCACCGAGAAAAGTAGTTTGTTAGAAAGATATGCAAAGAAGAAAATAAATGTGATGTGGTCAGTCATGCAAGTCCTTGTGATCCATCCACAAAGCAGGTGCCTATGCAACTCTGACTCATGACATTTACATAGCTGAAGTTGGAAAAGGAATCTAGCTCATTCTATATTCACATATCTTCCCACCACCTCTCTTACAGATGAATAATCAGAGAAGCAGGGCAGCACCGGGCTAGAGATCGCTGACTTCTGTCTCAATACCGCAAGATTCCAGAAGTATCTTTTGAATGTAGAAATAAAAATAAAAATCACTCATAATGTCTGGAGGTATTAGGGGACCTTGTGATAGCTTCAAAATGCCTATTATATTTTTAACTCATTTAGAAAGAACAAAAAATATTTCAAAGTAAGTCCTGAACTCAAATCTATAATGTCCTTTCTCATTTAGTTCTGTTCTTTTTATGACAATACTAAAGGTCCAGTGCATGAAATTTATGCACAGGGAGTTCCCTCAACCCAGCCTGCACCCTCTCCAATCTGGGACTGCTGGCTCCTAACCACTAGCCTGCCTGCCTGCTTGATCACCCCCCAATGGCCTTCTGCTAGCCTGGTTTCCCCCTACCTGCCTCCCAGCCAGCTTGGTTACCCCCTAATTGCCCCCTGCCAGCCTGGCCACCCCTGGCTGCTGGCTGAGGCCTCCCTTCCCCCACCATGTTCTGCGCCATATCCTGGTTCTCAGTGTAAGTCTAGCTCCCAGTCTGTCTAACTCCCCTCGGTGGTGGGGGAAATTTGCATATTAGCCTTTTATTATATAGAATTATTGACTTCTAAATGACTTGAGCAGCCCGGAGAGGTTGAGGAAAAATGACCTGCCTTGCAACCTTTACAACTTACCTCACTCAGGAAGAAGGGCTAAGTGGATTCAGATTCTGAAAATCAAGCAAGTCTTACATAAACATTGACCTTTTATATTGAAGAGGAGACTACTGATAAAAGTCTTCTTCCCAAAGGACTTGAGTGGCAGAGATAGTGCTTGCTATCCCTCTCCAGCCTTAGGCTTGTGGTCAAAGAGATAATAAGATGACTTGCAGGGATAAGTGCAGGAAGAAGAGAGAAGCCAGGGATCCTGAAGGACTTATGGGTGTGTATGGAAGGAATGTGACTTTTGGTCAGTACCCAAAGAAATCCTGTGTGGCTTAAGGCTAGCTTACTTAGAGACTTTTTATTTTACCTGACAGAATTCAAATTTATTTCCCACACTGACACTTTGACAATAGCTCTAGTTTCTAGACTTACATTTAACTCTAGGAAATAAATTCAGGCCACATCAATATCTGCTTGACCCAAAATATTTTCTTAGCTTCCATATTTGTAGCTATTCTCTAGAAGGCTAGTGAAAATCTACTTTTAAGACTCTAGCTGTGGAGGCCAGTATTATTTTCATAATAAAAGTATTCCTCTTGATATTTGGGTACCTGCAATGGACCTAACCCTGTACTAAATGCTCTTTTCTATAGCCACCCTAAAAATGTGCACTGGATACAGGTTAAATGCTTGGGTTTTATAATAAAAAAGACCAGTACATATCCTAGATCCCCCTCTTACTATCTATGTGAACTTGAACAATTAGAATTGGCACCATAATGATTTCGAGTTCCTAGAATTTGGAAATGATCGAGTAGATTAGGAAAGCAGATAGCACAATGCTTGGAATATAGTAACAAGTCCTTAAAAAGTGCCCACAGATGGCCTCTTTGTCTGAGCAAAAGGGCAGATGGACAAAGTACAGAATAGACTGAAGGTATAGAAATGGGACATGTATGCATAGAAAGCTTAGCTTGTCTGTAAACCCACTTCTCTGCCCAACCCTTATTTCTCCAACTCAAACCTGGAAATGTAAATGGACCCCAGGAATAAAAAATGAAGCAATAAATGTACCCCTATGACAGGGTCAATGTTAAGGCATGGTAAGGGGGACTCAACTCCTGTAAACCTTTCCAAGACAGTGTCTGAAGATCTTTTCTACCCCTCTCAGCATAACAACATGACTGCCAGTCTCAGCAGTAACATTTCCAGATGTTTCCAGTGTTGGCTTTATCCTAAGTGCTCTCACACTGAGTACTGCTTTGAAATGTAAAATCCCATCGCCTCCATGCCTATCACATCACTCCATGCCCACGAACGGAGTAATCCTCTAATGCAAAGCCCTAGGACCATAGGGAACTTTATCCTTGGTTCTTCTAGCCACTCCTCACTAACTCATTTCTGATTACTGCCTCTCTCCTTATGAGCCTGCCATATGTTTCTCAAAAGCCAGGATTGGAGCCATCCTTCGTTATTTTCAAAATCAGCCACTCATAATCCACAGATCAATCTCATGATCCTGATTCTCTACTTAATGTATGCCCCTTCTTCCTCAGATACTCCATCTTAGAGGTTAGATTGTGGCATTTTTTCTCCACATGCTTATAAAACCATAGCCCTGATATGATAGATAGTAACCTTAATATGTTCGTCCTACAAGATCTTCCTAAAGACCTCAATTGGTCTATCCACACATCCTCTAGAGCTGTCCTAATTCATTTGTTTGTTTTATTTTGTTCTTTTATTGTTTTTGCAAAATTATTTGTTTTCCAGGGTTCCTATTAAGGTATCCTTTTGGCTATCTTTTTTTAAAGTTATTATTATCTTCATTGTTGAAAGTATTACAGATGCCCCCTCCCCTTATTTCCCTCATTGACACCCCCCCCTCCACTTTGCTCCTGACTCTCTCCAGGCTTTCCCCACACAATTGTCTATTCTTGGGTCATGCATATATGTATATAAATTTTTTGGTTCCCTCCCACTCGCTCGAAAATTCCCTCTGAAATTTATCACTCTGTTGCATACTTCAATGTCTCTGGATATATATTATTTTATTTATTAGATTCCACATTTAAGTGTGATCATATAACATGTGTCTTTCTCTAACCTGCCTATTTTGCTTAGCATATCTCTCCATGCTGTCTCAAATGGCAAAAGATCCTTCTTTTTCATAACTGCATAGTATTCTGTTGGGTAAATGTATCACTGCTTTTTTATTCACTCATCTACTGATTGGCCCTTGGGCTGTTTTCAGATGTTAGCTCTTGTAAATAGTACTGCTATACCAATTCTTTCTGATTGGTGATTCAGGATCCTTAGGATATATTCCTGGAAGTGGGATTACTGGGTCTAATGGCAATTTGATTTTTTAAAGAAACTCCGTACTGTTTTCCATAATGGCTGCTCCAGTCTGCATTCCTACCAGCATTGTACTAGGGTTCCCTTTTCTCCACATCCTCATTTATCATTTGTTGATAGTAACCATTCTGTCAGGTGTGAGATTGTCTTAATTTAAAACCAGAGGAATTCAAGTTAGATCAATGTGGTCACTGTGGGCAAAGTCTGGGTGATGGACCCTATCTTCGCTCTAAATTCTGTAACAACCAAAGGCAGATAAGAGAGAGGAAAGAGACCAGGGATCAAGGAACAATAGAGACTATGGATATCTTCCCACAAGGCTTTCCTTCCCAACTTTGTCCCGACATATTTGTCAGATTTAGCAGGATTATCTAAAGGGAGCAAGTACCCCATTTCAAATCATGTACCATGTTTTCTGGGATTCAACAGAGAATTCCCTCTACAAGTCCAGTAGAGAATTCAAGCAGTTTGAGCTCATTTGATAGTTTCTATATTAGTAATAGCTCACAAGGTGCTATGACTTTTAAAATTGTTTATCCATTATTTAATTGTGTCATTGTCTCAGACCTCCAGAACAGCTCTGCTGTCTGATGCATCGATGTAATAGCATTATAGAGTATCCAGTGGGGTCAGAGATTAAGACGCAATAGAGAAGGAATGATATTTCAGAAAAGATTGGAAATTAGATGGAAAGCTGGTGAGAGAAAGTTGATGAAAGGAAGCCAGGGGCCAAAAATAGAGGTCCAGCAAGAATGAGGTTGGTAGGTCAGGAGAGATAAAAGGGATATTTTAACAGTGGCAGGGGCAAGAAATATAAAAGCAAAAGTTATTCAGCCTCATCTCTTAAATTGCCTTCCAACTTTGTGAATTTTTAAAGCAAGTTAATATGCAAACCCTCACGTCCTTTCATTTATTTGACAACTTTATTTTGAATGCCTGTCGTGTGCCAATTATAGTTCTCAGTGCTGGGAACACAGCAGTGAATAAAATAGACAAAATATTATCCTAGTGGTGCTTACATTCTAGAGGGAAGGCATACAACAATAAACTTTTCATCACAGTAATGACAAGCACTGTGATGAAAAACAAACCAAGATACCAGATTGCAAAATGGTAAACAGTGACAACTTAAATAGGATGGTCATGAAAGTCCTTTTAGGAGAATTGACAGCTAAGAAGAGACCCTAAAGAAGAACACATTTGGGGGAAGAGACTTCCAAGCAGAAGGAAGGGCAAGTGCAAAAGCCCTGAGGCTGAAATGCAATTGCTTCTTCCAATTGTGCCCTAGAGGCACTGTGATAAGAATCAAGCAAGGAGAAGAGGGGAAGACACTACTAGAGGTAGCCACATAGGACCTGCATGCTATGGAGAGAAAGAATGAGATTTCAGAGGAGATTAGAAATTAGATGGAGAGCTGGGGAGAGAAAGTTGATGAGAGGAAGCAAGGGGCCAATGAAGGAGGTCCAGAAAGACTGGATTTTAGGAGAAACATTGAGAGAGAAACCAAGATGGTGGCATAGGTAAACTCCTAACTGCAGCCTCACACAACAATTTCAAAAAATACAACTAAAATATAAAGTGGACATTATCCAGAACTACAGGAAAGTTGACTGACTGGAAATTCTACAACTAGAAGGAAAGAGAAAAAAAGAAAGAAAATCAGAGGAGCTATAAAAGCCTAAGGTATGGAGACACCATGCACACATGGGGAGAGGACGGAGCTGGAGAGGAGGGGCAGCTGAGTGCCTGGCTGGTGTTCCCTAGCAGGAAGGAGATAAAAGCTCCAGACTGTGCTGACCCCAGTTCAGACTGCACTGAACCCCAGTTCTGGGCAAGACCCTGGGGACCCAGGCTCATACAGAAGGAATCTGGGCTGTAAGGCAGAAGCTCAGGGGAGCCGAGAAAGACAGAGACCCTGAGTCACGAACATTTCGTGCAGAGGACAGACTGTTGATTAAGCCGCTGGATTGCCCAAGCAGGAAGGAGACATAAGCTCC
This sequence comes from Vespertilio murinus, assembly GCA_963924515.1. Lineage (NCBI taxonomy): Eukaryota > Metazoa > Chordata > Mammalia > Chiroptera > Vespertilionidae > Vespertilio > Vespertilio murinus. Next base: position 74,597,560 of record OZ004707.1, read on the forward strand.
GGACTGTGCTTAACCCCACTTCCAACTGCACTGAACCCCAGTTGCAGGCTCATTGGAGGAGAGACTAGACTGTCTAGTAGCTGGTGAAACTCTAGGGCACCTTTCTCTCAGAGGTGCTTGCAGTGAGTACCAAAGGACACTGAGGAACACTGAGACTCAGGAACCTCAGAGGGCGGGGCTAATGGGAAGCCAAGGCTGTAGGCTCCATCCTAAAACTCCACCCCATTCAAAGCTGAATGCAGAGGCTTTTGCAGTTTTTCCAAGTCTAGTCAAATAAGGCTGTCTCCTGGCATAGACATAGCTGATCCTCACAGCCAATTGGCCTGGAGGTCAGTTCCTCCCAGTGATACCAATAGTAATCAAGACTTAACCATAATAAGGCTGTACACACAGTCCACAAAGGGGTGCACCAAGAATGTTCACTTCAGATAACTGGGAGGCTGAACCACTGAACCATATAGGAAACCTTAACACACAAAGCCACCCTACCAACTCAGGGAAGCAGTGAAAATGCTGAGACAAGGAAACATATCACAAACTAAAGAAATGAAGGACAAAAAGCAACTGGATATAGAGTTCAAAACCACGCTTATCAGGTTGTTCAAGAATCTCCTAGAAAAGGTCAATAAAATAAACAAGATCTATGAGGATATGGAAAGGAATCAACTAGAAATAATAAAGGATCAACTAGAAATAAAGAATACATTCTCTGAAATAAAAAATATTACAGAGTCCTAAAAACAGAATGGAAGATTGCAAGAATTGAGTCCAAGATTTGGAACACAAAGAGCCAGAGGACACTTCTCCGCAGAAGCAAGAAGACAAGAGAATCCAGAAAGTTGAAGATAATGTAAGAAACCTCTGGGACAACTTCAAGCAAACCAACATCAGAATTATGGGGGTCCCAGAAGATGACAGAGAGCAAGATACAGAAAACATATTGAAAGAAATAGTGACAGAAAACTTGTCCCACCTGGTGAAAGAAATAGACTTACAAGTCCAGGAAGCACACAGAATCCCAAACAAAAGGAATCCAAAGAGGATCACTCCAAGACACATCATAATTAAAATTCCAAGAGCAAAAGACAAAGAGAATATTAAAAGCAGCAAGACAAAAGCAGGTAGTTACCTATAAAGGAGCACCCATACGACTGTCAGCTGATTTCTCAACAGAAACCATGCAGGCCAGACAGGAATGGCAAGAAATATTCAAGGTGATGACTAGCAAGAACCTACAGCCCAAAATACTCTACCCAGCAAAGCTATCACTCAGAATCGAAGGCCAGATAAATTTAAGCTAAAGGAGTTCATCACTGCCAAGCCAGAATTATATGAATTGCTAAAAGGACTTCTTTAAGAAGAGGAAGAAAATAAAGATAAAAATATGAACAACAAATATCAACAAGTGAATCTAAAAACCAAGAGAAGTAAAAAACATGATGAACAATATTGACTGGTGAATATAATAGAATCAGAGGCAGGGGGAAATTTGGCCCATTGGTCTTTTTAAAAGTATATTTTTATTTATTTCAGAGAGGAAGGGAGGGGGAGATAGAGATAGAAACATTAATAATGAAAGAGAATCATTAATCCGCTGCTTCTTAATGGTTCCTACTGGGGGCCAAGCCTACAACCCTGGCATGTGCCCAGGCATAAATCAAACGGTGACCTCCTGGTTCATAGGTTGACCTTCAAACACTGAGTCATACCAACTGAGTGGCCCCTGGGTCTTTCTTTGCTGACCCCTTGACATAAACAATTTCAAAGGAAGATATACACCTCCCAACCATATGGCATTCCTAAGTCAGAAAGTTATATGCTTCAGTATATATGTGTTAAAAGTATATACCCTAAGAAAAAGGAGATCAGGGGCCTAGAGTCCAGAAAATACCTATCTAAAAGTCAAGCTGAGTGGAACGTTGAGACTATTTGATCACAGGAAGTCCAGAAAATTGCAGGGAGCCTCTGAACCAGCCATTAGGCTTCCTACCTCAAAACCAATACTCACTGAGGAGTTTTTTCATTATTGCTATTTCAGATTTTTTTGTTTTGCTTTATTTTTTAATCTAAAGTCCTCTCCTGTTTTAGGATCCCATCTGAGACACCTCATTACATTTTTCAACATTTCTCCTTTTCTTTTTCAGATAGAAGTAAAAAAAAAAAAAAAAAACATAAGCCCTTGAAATATGTTTACTTTCTAGTGACCAGACTGGGTGGAATTTAGGATTGATATGGTAACTATTGAGAAATTAAGGCTATAATGAAAACTTGAAATATCTTCCAATGCCTGACCAAACAGTTTGAAACTTTATTCTGTATAAAATTGGAAACCATTAAAGATTTTAAAGCAGAAGAATGACATAAAGTTCCCTTTAATAAAATTAATCTGTCTATGATGTGCAAAATAAATTAAATGAGAAAAATTCTGGAGGCAGAAAGATGACTTCATAGGCCAGGGCCAGGGATTATATGTAAAGGTATAGAGAGAACAGATAATTTAACAAGATAAAAGTGCTAGGAATTATCAAATGACCAAAGGCAAAGAGTAAAGATGAAAAGAGATGTTAAATACCAACTCAATGTTTTATGCCTCAAGAGTTAGGGGAAGTTTTACTAGCTTTAGAAATACTGAACTCAAGAGGAATAACTGAATTCTGAGGAATAATAGTAGATGTATATTTTCTTAAGTCTTAGATATGGATAAGACTAATTTGGCATTCCAATAATAAAACCTTCTCTGCCTCTCTCCCTGCAACATCATTGCAGGGTAATAAATATCTATATGATAAAAGCCTAAGCAACCATTATGACACCCATGGTTGCTTACGTGAACAATCTGGAAATTCACACAGTTTTACCAGGAGCCATTTTATATTTCCATTTTGAAAATTGCAAACTAATACAATCAGAAAACTGGAACAAATTTTAGAGGTCAACCAATCTAACTCTGATTTCATGTCTGAGGAAGTGGAGATCTAAGTGAAGTGAAGTGACAGCCCCAAAGGCCCGGAGTGAACAAAGCCAAACCAAAGCCCAGGACTTCTGCCTCCTCACTCCAGTAGTGTTTGCAAACTTCCACTTCACTTAGGTATACAAGTTTCTCAAGCAAGAATTAAGAACCTCGAGAGATTCTAGGTCATCTTGGTAGTATAATGAAAGGGCTAATAAAATCACTAAATAAATCATTGTTATTGTGTGTTTTCTAAAGTAAAAATGGTTTTATACATATTTTCTCCACACGTTCTAATGTCAATAGTTATAGATTTGCATATTAGTATGATACCCTTCATATAAAATGTAACATGTCTGAAATTATATTGGTTATATTTTCAAAAGGAATATATATAGTTTGCCTAACTTAACACACAATTCCTGGAATTACTACTCCACAACTGAGCTGAATTTTGATGAGCATACTCTAATGCCTCGCCCATCACTTCCAATGATCACAATAGTGTTCTCTGCAAAATATGGAGGTCTTCAACTGGAAAGGGAGCTCTCACAATGGTTCCTTAATGCTTAGGGTATTTCTTGAGAGAAAGGAGAGGACTATAAAATTGGATAATACTATATACTCTAATAGAGATCCTTTTTCCTGTCTCCTAATGAGATTCTCTTGGCTCCATTATCATTATGCTCCTGATGTGCAAAAGTGTCAGCAGCTCTGATTTGAACACAGAAACCACAGATAAATTTTTAGCTCCCATCTTGCCTTCATTTTCACAATGAATTAGTAGCCAAATTATGCTTTATCTCAAAGTAAAGCATCTCTCTCATATAGGTCTTTTTACAGCTTCTTACTGACCAACAGAGTAGACAATCAGTCTCCTAAGTGCAATGTTCAGAATCCAAGAAGACCACTATGATGCCAACATCCTCTCCTCTACTCTCCAATGCATATAAAGATAGTCTAAAGTTAACCCATACAGATATATAAGCCCCAAGGGGCCAAAGTTCAAATACTTGCCTTCACAGAACTTCTAATTTGAGGCATATACCATGCATGTCTCCAACTTCAGTTGTCTTCTTCAAACATACCTTTGAAAAATCCCAAGGTCAAGGCTTTTAACCTAAGTTCCAAATCTTTTACTTATTCCTCCTTTCCTTCTAGAATCTAGCTTGGACCATTTAGTCAATCCTTATCCAAATCTGTTTTATAAGGTTATTGTTAGGTTGAGGCATATTTTTATGTCTCAACCCAACAATCTACTATTTTCTACTTGAATAACTAATAAAATTTTACCTCCACATTTTCCCTCATTGGCCCATTTAATATTTCAGCTTCTTCTATATATGCTTATATATGTGATTCATGATACAGTTTGGAGTTGTGATCTCTCAGTGCAGAAGCTCAAAAATACTAGATCATTAAAGTTATCAAGGAGTTACAGAAAAAATAAAGGCAATATTAAGTATTTTTCATAAAGCTAGATGTATCTGAGAAGCTAAAGTTTAGTTTGAGATTATATGCATCCTACATTTTATATGTTCTCACAATTTTACAATTCCTGAGTTTTCTCTTATAAAATGATGGTGATGACAGATGGTTAACAAAATAGAACATAGGCTACCCTCCCCCTCACCAAATGAAAGATTTGTCTATCTGTGAAGTCTAACAGTTCAGGAACTCTTGTGTTAGAGGAACTAGTATAAATATACAATTTTCTTTTGGCTATCACCAGAACAGAGCTACTATAAATATTCAGAAATAAAATTAGATAAGCTAAGAAAGGATTGCTAATCATTAATGTTGCTCAATGTATATTGCCTATTCTTCTCCTGGGCATATGGTAGGATTGTGCCTTCTTCAAAATCACATGTGACCATGGGCCTTTCTTTCTAATAACATATTAGCAGAAGGGTTGTGTACCACTTCTGAATGGAAGCGCTATGATCTAAGCATAATTTTACCACATCCTCTTTCCCTCTTCCACAAGGACTGGCCACATTGTGGAAGGTGACTAGTAGTGAGGATGACAGAGATCAGATATCCCGGTCAATCTATGTAATGTCAATAAGAAATACACCCTGCTGGTTTAATGTTACTTATGGTAGATTCTGATAAAAGGAATTTTAGGGACAGGAAAGGAAGTTTTAGAGAAAGGGGATCCATGGGAAAGGAACACGTATGTGATGTGTGGAGACAGCTCCAAGCTGCCAGACTGTTTATGTTCACTTCACAGAGGACTGAGAAATGTTACAAGGAGGGGGGTACCAGGTGAGCTTTGAGCTTTGAAACTGATACCCTGAAGGAAAGTAGCCAATTAGAAGATCATAGGGGACATAGATTAAGGAAGGGTCTGATTAGAAAGTGAGATGGACAAAGAGCTACCAACACATATAAGACAGTAGTCAAAGATACTCAGGTGAGAGGACTGTTGATGCTGTTTTTTCATTTTAGAGAGAGAAAGCAGGTTTGTTCCCATTTGGGGACCCCTCTACAGGGGAAGTTTGTATATGTTCCCAATAAATTTCCACACTTTTACTAAAAATAAGTCTTTTTATTCACAAATTTTATTCTTCAAACTTCATAGGACAAGAACCCACAATGAGAAAGTCTGGAAGCTTGTCATTCCACATAACACTGACAAGTACAAATGCACTTGGATAGAGTTAGAAAAAGCATATCAATACAAGGTATTTTTATTGTTTTACTTAAAAATGAAGGCTAGGAAATAAACCCAAAAGAAAATTAGAAAGAAATAAAATATTTACCTTTAAGTGAGAGACTTTATTTCACATATTTTCCCAAGTGGGAGATCTGACTGACTATTGGCAGATCAATTAACACTACAACAGGGATGGACATCTTAGAGGGTCAGGAAAAATTACACCATACATTTCAGAGCTGTTTGATCTATTCAAAATGAGATTGTATCTGGACCTCCCTCCTGTGAGTCTCAGAAAACTAAATCAGGAGAAAAATAGCTTGATTAGCTCTAATGGCAAAGGCTTAAGTGGCATATAACACCATTGTTGGCACAGAGATTTGCATTGCCCTTGGTTTCTATCTAAATAGAGAAATTCTGAATTCATCCCCCTACCTGCTGGCCATGGTGCCAAAACATATTCCCCTAACTTGATAGCAGAATAAAAACATTTTCAAGGAGTTTCAGGTCACTTTATACCCCAGACTCAAGGTAAAGGCAGAAACAGGAAATGGAGGGGAGGAAAAGGCTAAAGAAGACCGAAGTAAAATTCTTCCAGGCACTACATTCCCATGGTTGTGTGGTCAGAACTACTGCCTGAACCCAATATCTCACAATGGCACTTTGCCAAGCGAAAAGATGTTCATCTTTTAGACCCAGGCAGTTTCAGAGACCTCTCTCACCAAGCTCCTGGGCAAGGGATCCCCCACAATGATGTGTGTGAATGCAGGAGGCCAGGGCCACTGCATCCATTTCTGTTCTGACATCTCAGATGCTGGTATTTTTAACTATTCATGAATATGTAATACTAATTTTGTTGAATCTCTAACAATTACTTCCTCGTTATGAACTGCTCAGAAATCCTCATGCACTTTTCACCAGAATGAGCTTAGCACAATTATGAGATGAGTGGATTGCCAAAGCCCAGCAACACAGAGTTAATGAAATTGTCATCAGCGTGAGCCCTGAGTGGCAGCTCCGCCTGGTACTTCGTGGTTAGCATGTGAAGAGCAAAAGCAAAGGGAGTCTGCTGTATTTTAAGTGCTGAGCAATGGTGTGCCCAGCCGGAGCAGACACATCAATCCAGACTCCCAGGGAGATAAATGGAATTCAGGCAAATATAAATCATTAGGAGAAAGCACGGCCTAGTTAATACAAGTGGCGTGGGCAGCCTGAGTTCCAGGCGCAGCTCTGCTACTGAGCAGCTGTGTGACCTTGAGAAGGTCATGTAATTTCTGAGTCTGCTTCCTTATCAGGAAAATAAGAAGATTGAACTAGATGATTCCCAAGGCCCCTTTCCTTTCTAACATTCTGTGAAATATTTATTGATTCAGGCTAATGCTCTGGACTGAGAGCCCCAGTCTAATGGAGATCAACAGAGCCCTTGCTGCCCATCCCCTATGAAGGGGTTTGGAAGGAGTGCAGAGTTCCAATCAAGGACTAGTGTGATAACCCAAAAGTCAGTTGGCCTTGGCTGGATCTCCTGGCTTGACACATTTTTCTTAGTCTAAGAGAATTAGCCACAGTCCCCTCAAACCTTCTCAGGGTCAAGAACTCACATCCTACATCTCTAACACAATGGCATTACCAGCCCCTCACTATGCCTGAATTTCTACTGATCCTAAGATGATCTAGAATTATTAGCATGGCCCCCAATAGTACTGCAAAGCTCAAAGTTCCCTCTTGCAGGGCCTTGTCACCACAGCCAGCTTTATCCGTTATCTCCTAATGACCCCAAGTTATAGATTCCCCTTTGGAGTATGACAGCTTTATTTAGGTAACCAGCAAAATCTTCTGTCTAGTGCTAGCAAAACTACAGAGTAGATCTACTTCTAGAATAGGGACTGGGCTGAAATGTCCCAAGGAAATGTTCCTCTAAATGTGTTACTATAGTTTTTCAATAGGTCTTTAGCCTTAATTATGCCATGAAGTGAAGTTCATGTCCTCTATTCACTTTCACCCAGGGTTCATTCTTAATCTTTCCAGGGATCTTCTCCAGAAATTTGAAGGAACCATTTCTCTCCCATCTTTGGTGTAACTTCAAATCCAGATCCTGTCTTTAGACCATGCAATTTTCATTTTTGGTGGCCTGAAGTGACATCTCAGAGTCCTTGGACTTGGTGAGCCAATTACACATCACCTGAGACTTCAGTTAAAAACCAACCAAACAAACACACACACACACACACACACACACACACACACAAAAAAAAAAAAAAAAAAAAAAAAAAAAAAAAACACACAACCACAGCCCTAGCTGGTTTTGCTCAGTGGGTAGAGAGTGTCAGCCTGAGAACTGAAAGGTCTCAGGTTCTATTCGTGGCCAGGCACACGACCAGGTTGTGAGCTCAGTCCCCAGTGTGGAGCCTGCAGGAGGCAGCCAATTAACGATTCTCTCTCATCATTGATGTATCTATCTCTCCCTCTCCTTTCCTCTCTGAAATCAATAAAAATATAATTTAAAAAAAACAGATAACTAATAGTGCAATTAGACAATACATGGAGTTATGTGTGTGGCATAGATTATAAATATCATTGCCAAAACCGGTTTGGCTCAGTGGTAGAGCGTCAGTCTGGGGACTGAAAGGTCCCAGGTTCGATTCCAGTCAAGGGCATGTACATTGGTTGCGGGCACATCCCTGGTAGGGGGTGTGCAAGAAGCAGCTGGTCGATGTTTCTCTCTCATTGACATTTCTAGCTCTCTATCTCTCTCCCTTCCTCTCTGTAAAAAATCAATAAAATATTTTTAAAAAGAAGAAACTTAAAAAAATTATAAATATCATTATAATTTTTGTAAATAAGAAATAACTTGAAAGCGAAAGTACCCTGTGTTATCTTCTCAACTAAATTGCTGAGTGGGAGTATATGAAAATGTATTTATTGTTTCTCTAGAATGTTCCAGGCACTGTCCCCTCAAACCTTCTCATGTGTCATTTCTTTTTTTTTTTTCCTGCTTCTTTTTTTCTTTTTTTTAATTTTATTTTATTAAGGTATTTTCTGTGTACATAGTTTACCATTGCCTACCCCCCCACCTCCCATTTATGCCCTCCCTTCCCAGAGTTCTGTGTTCATTGGTTGTACTTATGTTCATGCATACCAGTCCCTCGGTTGTTCTCCTATCTCCCCCCAGGTCTCCTTCCCCTCCCCGCTGTCATTTGACAATCTGCTTGTTTTATGGTGACCATCTCAGGACCCCATGAATAAAATCTGCTCCTCATTTGGCAGTCTGCTTGTTTTATGGTGACTATCTCAGGACCATATGAATAGAGTCCGCTCCTCCTCTGGTTTTCACCGCCCCTTCCCCTGGGTCCCACTGCTTCCCCTGGGACACTCGGCTCACCCGGGGCACTCGGCCCCATGGGACACTCGGCTCACCCGGGGCACTCGGCCCCCTGGGACACTCGGCTCACCCGGGACACCCTTCCCCTTTGGGGGGTACGGCTTACCTGGGGCACATGGCCCCCTGGGACACTCGGCTCACCTGGGGCACTCGGCCCCCTGGGACACACGGCTCACCCGGGACACCCTTCCCCTTTGGGGGGTACGGCTTACCCGGGGCACATGGCCCCCTGGGACACACGGCTCACCCGGGGCACTCGGCCCCCTGGGACACTCAGCTCACCCGGGGCACTCGGCCCCCTGGGACACTGGGCTCACCTGGGGCACTCGGCCCCCTGGGACACTCGGCTCACCCGGGGCACTCGGCCCCCTGGGACACTCGGCTCACCCGGGTAACGCGGCCCCTCTAGGGTGTTGGGGTCGCATATTGGAGGCGCCGCGCTAGCTCCTTGCTAGCATGGGGGGCAGGCTGGGACAGCTGCAGTTGGTCTGAGATGGTTGCAGGCCGGGGGACCACCTTCAAAGGTGTCTCGTTTGGTGTGGAAGCGGAGCAGCTGCAGACATGGAGGCTAAGTTCTGAGGTCGCCCACTCCCTGAGCCCAAGGTGTGGTGAGCTCTGTTCTTGGTGGATTTCCTTTATTCTCGGCGGCAGTGGCGGGTGGCGGTGCCATGTGCAATATTGACAGTCGCTCCTGTGGTTCAATTACCACTGTAGTTTTAAAGTTCATATGGCGGTGGTGGTGAGAGCTTCGGCTTGGCCATGTGGCATCGGAGGATGGGCTCGCCTGAGTGGGTAATGGAAGGCACCGTGCCATTTCCTCACCAGCGCGCTCCATTTCCCTCCCAGCATGGTGGGTGTGCTGGGAAGATTGTGGGCGGGCTCTGATGGCTGCATGGGGAGAGTCCGCCCTCAATGGTGTCCTCTTTGTTGCGAATGTGGAGCTTCTGTGGATGCAGAGGCTAATTTCTGAAGCCACACTCTCTATGAGCCCGGTGTGTAGCTCTGATTTCGGTGGATTCCCATTCTTGGGGGCGGCAGTGGGTGCGGCAGCAATGGTAGCTCCTGTGGCTCAATTTCCCCTGTAGTTTTAAACTCCGCATGGTGGTAGTGTCTGATGCTTTGGCCTGGCCATGTGGCCATGTGGCAGCGGAGAGAGGATTCTCCGGGTCTGCCAATGGAAGGCGCAGCGCCAGCATAGCGCACGCGAAGGCCTGGCCGAGCAGGCCGCAGGCGGTGGCGGAGAGTCCCCGCGATGTCTTAGTCTTTCAGACTTAGTGGAACGCTTCCCCTGAGCCAGGACAAGCAGTACCACCACAAATATTGGCCAGCTCAGTGCTGCCCCTCTACAGGTGACAGTAGGGGCATCCTCACCTCAGTAGGCCTTTGCTCTTGGAGGTCTTAACCAGTGGAAGGCAGCACGGTACAGAACTGCCCCACCTTCTCAGTCCTCCGCCTCATGTGTCATTTCTTATAGCAATACCATGATATAGGCATCACTGTTGTAATTTTATGGATGAGAAAATAAAAGTTGAGAAATTTAAATATCTTTCTCTAAATCACTTGGCTGATAAATAGCAGGATTGGTTTTCTGAACAGAATTCTGATTAATGATTATGTTAAACAAACTACTTTTTGTGTCTTTCAAAGCCTGAGTCATGGCCTTCTTGACTCAGATTCACCTGGTTTACTTCTTAAACTATAGATTCAAGCACCTCTTCCTAGACCTAGAGAATCAGAATCTCCAGGCATGGTTCCTGTTTGACAATCTCTGCAGGAGACTCATAGACACAAGTTTATTTACCCGCATCCTACAGCGTGCTGGCACCCTCTGAAGTCAAAGGTTGTGCCTCATAAATCTCCCATAGCCCTGGCAGCATCAAGCACAGACTTGGGTACCTGGTAGGTGCCTAATTAAATCCATGTAGAAACAAATTTGTTCAGATGCAGCCTTTTCTTCAACTGAGCAACAGTGTCTGTGTAGAGGTTAAGGTGACAAGAGCTGTCCTTACATAACACAATGCTACAAAACCAAATATGAAATGAGATGCCTGGAAGAAAAAAAATAATCAAAGAAAGTCCCAGGGCTTTCTCACTTTGATTCCTTCCACTGCTCCCATGCTGGTCCCTGGGAGGGACAACAGGGAGAGGGGTTGCTTCCTGAGGCCCAGTTTGGTTCAAAGCTGCTCTCCTCAGCTCCTCTGCTCTCCTGAAATTCACTCAAAATTCAATAAATAACTTGGCCACATGTTACACAGGAGTACAAAAAGAAATTACAGAAAATACAAAGAAAATGAAAACAGATGCTTATCTAGGATACATATGTTATTACCCTGTTGGCCTTGGTATTTCACAAAACAGAGTGGCTGTGATTAGCTTACTGAGCCCAAATTCCCTTCTGGAAAGTAATTACATCTCCACCCCCAAGGGATTGGTGTAACATCAAAACAGCCCTCCTTCTCTCTCAGTTCTTTGTTTCTACATGAATTTAAGGTGAACAATTTTTTTCTCAAGTAAATACTGATTTCCTTATGCAGAAAAGAGAAAGGTAGAAAGGTGATTTGTCTAACATGGGCCTCATATTCAAACAGGAGCACAGAGATCTGCTTAAGGAAGGAATCTAAAAGCCAGCCTTTGCCCATCTCCTAAAACCATGGTATCCACAAATGGGAAAGCACTGATTTTCTCTAGTTTTTTGTTTTAATTTTTTTAATTTACATGTCAGCATGGTCTTAGTAATACATTCAATTAAAATGCAGCCTAATTATTTATTGATTTTACATTTTCATGCCTTGCTATTGTCCAGACAATTTTCTAACCACTCTCAAAATACCTCTCATGCTTCCTGGGAAAAGGCTGATGCAAACCGAGAATTCCCAAACAAGAACTGAAATATAAAGCTAATTATTTCAGGCACGCCTCTGCTACTACCGCAGGTCTTTATGGGTTCAAGAGAAGTCTTAGGTCTGCTGCAGAGGCCAGGTTTCAATTTGGGTAATTAGACTTTGCCCTACCCTTGAGAGTTAGCCTGACATACTTCTCTCCCTTTACTTCCTGAGTCTCTACACATCTGTGTGTTTTTTTAATAATCTTGGTTCCTCCACATCCCCCAGTCTTTTTCAAGTAGATGGCTCTGACTGCATATTTCTGGGTATTTCTCATCAGCAAAATCAGAAACAACAGTTTCAAATCCTTCAGGACCTGTGTTAATATTGCCTGCCCCCAAAGCCTGCCAAGCCCACTTCCTAACAGAATTAATCATACTTTTTATTCTATATTCTTTTATGTCTCTCTTATTAACACACTTATCCCTTTCAGTCCTACTTAATAGTCAGTTGTGTGTATGTCTTCCTTACACTGTTTTCATGTACTTGGCAACATAAAGACATAACATCACTAAGTCCTCAAAACAATTTATCTTTTTACAGGTGAAAAAATGGGCTATGGCCTCTGCTAAAGAAGAGGGCCTAGCCTACTGAAGGCAGCAGTGCTTAAAAGAGCGAGAGCACAGCTGAGTTTCCAGGACTATTGGACCCCAGGATTCATGTAACAGCCCAGCATCACTTCCCTAACCTTACCAAGGGCTGACCTACCATGGGCACTCGAGGTTGATGGGTATTTGAGCAAAAGTTGTTATCCATATATTTCTGCATCTATTACCTTTCTGTACCTATTTCTGTGCTAATGACCAGTTACCAGCCATTTGTGAGATTTGAGGGTCCCTTCTTCTAGGCTCTCTACTCCCAACCCCTCAAGGCTAGTAGTAGAATCCTGTCTATCTCTATCTGTTGTCATTTGAAGGATCAACTCTATAACCTTCCTCTTTTAATTCCCTCCTTACTGCTGCATCATTGATTCTGATATAAGGTATCAGACTACTATCCAACATTTCTGGATTATGTGGATTAATTTTCCCCCTATTTGGGGAGTTTCCAAAGATTATATATATATATGGAATTAATTATGTGTAAAACAATGGCTATTTTCAACAAGAATGGTGTACATATTACCCTATCATAAATATAAATGAACCTGCCAAATGCCTTCTCTCATCACCTCAGGCCTCCCAATTGCATCCAAAGTGCATGTCAGAAGCAAAAATTCTGCTGATCAGAAACTTCTCTCTCAAACCTGGTGGCTCTGAACACTGCCTCTGCTCAGCAAAGCTTTCCTGCCCCTACCAGATTGGTAAATGTCAACCAATTAGGAGTTGACAGACAGACTACAAGCCACAATAAAAAGCATAAAATGCAAGTGATGTTTGCTTTGTGGCTTGCCCACACCATAAGAAAGATACTGGAAATATCAAAGCAGCAGAAGCATAGCCCTCTTTGAGCATGACTTCCCAAAAGTCATTAATCCATTTAGCTCATGAGAAATTAATCAAAAATTTTTATTTCAAGTTACACAAAGTCCAGAGACATTATTAAAATTCTGTATTTCTTTTTAATTGAAATCCCTTATTATCAGAATCTATATTGATAATATTATCAAATATTATCCTGGAATTGTTTTTTTTACTAACCATTGACTTCACTCTCTTCCTGGGGTCTCCATGTAGGAGAGATAACAATACGGGAGATTCTCTTAACCTATCTGAGGTATTTAATTAAGATTTCCCTCCAGAATACAGAGGAGAGCTTCCCCTGGTGAACAAAATATTAGAGTAATAATTACAAGCCACCTTTAGGGGAAAAATCATGATAAATCATGATTAAAAAATAAATTAACAGAGTTATTCAGTACTAAGAAGTACCCATGTCAGAGATTCCAGTAAAAGTCCTTGAAGGGTTGCCATAGTTCTTTTCAGATATTTTGGTCAAAGTTGTTTTTGCCACCTGAATTTAAGCACTTATGTTTCTAGAAACATGGCCATAGACAATGTTAGTCTATATTAATTTGAAGGTATTTAAACCAATTACCCAATCTGAATGGTTCTGAAATTTCTTTCATGATTCTCATTCTCTCCCTCTCTCTCTCTCTCTCTCTCTCTCTCTCTCTCTCTCTCTCTCTCTCTCATTTCTGTGAGGTATGGGATTTCTTTTGTTGGACATCATCACCAAAGAAAGAGATATAGCTTGGAGAAACAAAGTGGAGGTAGAAATCATAAAATCATACCCCTACCCACTGAGAGAAGTGGGCAAAAGATTTAGGAACCATCAAGAAGCAAGATTACAGGACAAAAAGCAGAACAGAAGGAAAGGTACCAGGATAGAGGACAATCTCCTCATCAGCCTACTCTCTCCTGCCACTGCTGTTGGTGGCTGGGTAGAATTCTCTGGTTGAAGGGGCTTATTAATTCCCTGGGAGGAAGAGTGGTTTTTATCCCATGGAAAACAGCAGAAGAGGAGAAAGCCCTTTACTTGATCAATTATGGTTGTCTCAAAAAAAAAAAAAAAGACAAATTAAGAGATTTAGCCTTTTCACTTATAAAAAAAGATTGGCATTGATGATCAGCATATTAATAATGGCACAAGTGTTCAGTTATAAATATATGCCAAAGACCATAATAATGGCCTGGATAAAGTGAGGCCTGTGTTTCAAATTAATTGTTCTATAAATTGGATATGTCTATGTGTTTATTTCATAATAAATCTCAAATGAGTTGACTAATTTTGACCAAATTTGGTTCATTTATCAAGGAAATAAATTTACATCACATGAAGCCTGAGTCAATGCATCAAATGACAGCCAATAAAGCTTCCAAAGAGCTTTGTTTTCTATAATTTGTAATGACTTTCAGAGCCTTCATTTCTTACCCTCTTTAACCACACTGCAGAAAACCACAAGATAAATCGCCCAATTTCAGCCTATTTCACCCTTTTCTGGATGTCACTCTCCTGCTTAAAGACATAGCCCATGAAATCCGAATTCTTCTACCTGTCTTTTGATGTACTGATTGATAGGTAATTATACAGTAAAGAGCTACAATTCACAGAATCACAAATATCCAAGAATTTTTCATGTTGCAGAGGGCAGGAACGTTTATAAAACATGTACTTGGGGGTCAGAAAAGGGATCACCTCTCTCCAGTTAAACAAGGAAACTTAATAGTGGTCTTCAAGAGTCTGAGAAGTGTTTGAAAGGTACAGAGTTAAAGGTGTCCTGGGCATATATTTTTGTTTGGGACAAAAGTTCTAATGCAGTCAGGAATGGTTTTTAGAGAGCCACCATAGAAAGGAGGAATATGACCAGTTCTGTGTGCTCTGGATCATCATCCAGTCTTTGTGTATCACTGGGATCTTGCTGAACTGCAGATTTTGATTCAGTGGCCTGGGGTAGAGCCTAATATTACATAACAAACAAGATACTGATGAGGTCCATGATGTTGGTCCATGGACCATCCTCTAAGTAGCCAGTTCTGAACTATATGCTATAAAGAACAGTTTAGGGTTTTATTATTGTTGCTGTTGCTTTTTAGCATAGCTGTCAAAAGATGGGGAATAAAAAATATGTCAATGGAAATTGTTTCTCAGAAAAATGCTGTATATAGCATGTGGATCGAGTAGAATCTTTAACTTTATCCTAACTCTACCATTTAGTTTCTTCATTTAATTAACCTTTTTAAACTCAATTTCCTCATCTTTAAAATGGGAATAGTAAAAATCAACCTGTAGAGAATGCGATAAAAGTTAAATAAGGGGCATAAAGCACAAGCAGATTGTTCAATATTGTAAGACTCCTTCCCCTCACCTCAATTACCCCCTCTGTCCCTGAAGATGTTTCAAGCAGAGTTGCAATCCACCCCATAAAAGAAGTTACAAAGAGGCATGCTCACCTCAGGGTGAGGACATCAATGGCCCTGAGATTCTGCAGTACCCCTGTTGATCAACAGAACTTGAAGGCAGTGATTTGGGGGCCTATTATTCAGTCCTACTATTGTTGAGAACACATCTATTATGTTCATCTGATAGGTCAACAGCCTGGAGTCAGAAGCAAATGACAGCAAATAAATGAATAAACAATTCATTAATGAAGCACATGTGTGCATAAAGATGTTCCCATCAATATTCTTTAGGAAATGCCTTTTTATATTTATACTTGCCACTCACAAGGTCTTTTGAGAGCTTTCAGTTCTGTTATCTCACTTGAGCCTTAGAAGATCCTTAGGAATGAGAATTATACTCCCCATTTTACGAACAGGAAAGCTGTCTTCCGATTTGCCCGAGGTCCCCACAGCAGTGAGACCCAGGACCAAGCTCAGAAACCAGTGCCAAGTTCTATCCTCTGCGCTCCACAGCCCCGTTGAACAAGTCGTTAACTCTGTTGAATCCATAAATACTTAAGTAACCTTTGTGAACAAAACCAGGAAAAGGAAACAAAAAAAGACACAATTAGTGATTTTAGAACATCCTGGAGCATTTGTTTGCATCCTATTGCAGCTCCTTCATTTTAAGATCAGGTCACTAAAGCGCAAAGAAATGCAGCGACTTGCCGAAGGTCACCTGTTAGTTCTTGCCCAGGGAGACAGAGCACACTGTAAACATTGCATTAATCCTGAGTAGCAGCTTTTAATATTCCACACTCTGCAACACCCAGGGTTATCATGTTTGTTCCTGATTTTTTTCTGTCCTGCTATAATTACCAATTAGTCTGGGACTATCACAAACTTATTTTAACAAATAAGAGAAATGTGGGGATTAAGGTCAGGGGGGAGAGCAATCCTCCAGTTATCTTTGCCCTCTTTAAGTCAAATATTTTCATGTGAGTCTGTGTGAATAGTTAAGGGTAAGCTATATGGCTAACATGCCAAAACAAACCATGTCTGGTGTTGAAAAAGTTTCAACTCTGAACTGGTGGGAAGGGGCATATCCACCATTTTTTAATGAATTAGCCGAGGGCTGTCCATTCACCATTCCATTCCTGTTACTTCTTTAATCAAAGGCAAACAGAATGAATTTCAAATAAAAAGGGAAGAAAGCAAACACTAAATATGAAAGACCAACTTGCTCATCTATATTTTTAGTTCTAGTGACAGTTTTAAAATTACAAAGGTCAAAGACCTTTGCTAAATCGGGTTTTAAACGTGCCATTTGTCAAACTAGCACATTTTTTATATTTTTAAAACTGCTGTTTTATCATGAAAAGTAAGGATACAAAGCTGTGGTATTATTCTTCATTTTTAGCACCATCCCCCCATTTGCATTTGGGGGTGGTTTGTTTGTCTATGAGTGAAACCGGGCTTTTCTCAACAAAACTCAGGCACATTTTTGCTTAGTATGTCACAATGCTGTTAGATGGTTTTCCAACCCCGGGCCCTTATTGTTTCACAGACATAGGGAAAACAATCCTTGCAACAATCACAGAATCTCACAGCTGAAAGGGGCCTGAGCAGTCATCTCCAACAGCACCCTCTTCACAGATGAGAAGACTGAGTCCAGAAACATGAACAAAATGCCTCTGATGCTCTAGCTCGTTGGTGGCAGAGCTTGGCTTGGACTCTATCTTCACACTTGATGAGTGATTTTTGTATCATTGTCACAGTGCTCTTCCTGACACCGTCCCCGACAATGGCCAGTGCTTTTTGGTCCCCACCCCCAACCCCGCCATCTCTTCTCCTTTTCAGCCAGAGTTAGTAGCTTGAATTGCAGAACAGTCCCAACCTGAAGAGTCATAGTGTCTTTGTAGAGACAGCCAAGAGGAAAACATCTTTTCTGCATGGTCAAGATAAGGATGAAATCATTGTTTTATGATAAAAGGGATGTGGGTATCAAGAATGAGGGGTGAAGAAGTAATATTATTTCAAAGAGAAAAGAGGAAGCTGTGAAGATCAGAATAGACTCTCTCCTACACCCCTAGACAAGTCTGCCTTTCCTTCACTATTACCTTCAACAACAACTTTGTAAATTTTCCTGAAGAGAGAAGAAACTATGCAGCTGTGGAATCTGTGGCTCTGCATATAAATAGCTATGGCTGGTAGGAAGTGGGCTGAAATCAACACCAAGCCAACAAAACAGGATTTAAGGTTCTCCTACCGGGTCCTGCCTGGTCTTAGATGGGTCTCTAGGCAAAGCCCCTAGCTTTCTGTGATCCTCCATGCTTACTTCTGAAATGGAAGCCTTCATATATTTGTAGATAATCTAGTTTAATCTCATCCACAGAACCCAACAAATGTCCATTTTTACTATGTCTTGTAACGACAGCCATCCCAAGAGTCAGACCAGCCTCGGCCTGAGAGTGAGGAAACTCCAGCAGCTGAACAAGCACTTGCTAAATATAAAGTCCCACATCATGGAATTGCAGCTCTCGGTTCAAAATTGAAGTTATTTGCTAAAAATGAGTTACCACCATGTGATTCTTAATTAATGAAAGAAAAAGCGTGTATTCACATTTGCTAATTATTTTTTACCCACTCATGCCCCCCCAAAAGTGCTTTAAAACCTATAATTTGGTCACCAATTAGTCTTTGATTTACCCTGATGTACTTGGGCTTTAAAAAAAGAAAGGCTTGCAGCTGAAAATTTACATTTGAAAAGTAATTAATGCCAATTCAATGAAGAAATACTCAGTTTCCTATGGAATTATATTGAACCTCAAGCCCTTTTGAAGGAAAAACTTGCTCATTAGTAAGAGGTGCTTCCTTGGTGCTGGGCTGGACAAAATGCACAGAGCGCCCTTCTCCCGGCAAATGGATATCAGACCTTTTCCCACTCTCCGCTGAGCTTCTCCTTCACTCTCCATACCTTTGTGTGTTGTTACTTAGAAGAGAGCCTCTGACTAAGTTACTGTCAAATTCCATTTCTTCTAGTTCCTGCTGCTTGACCAGTTCTGGAGGGCAGGACCCAGGACAATGATTTAGGCAGAGTCGCTCATCTCTCCTGTTGCCTGGATGGCCCTCCCAGGTGTCCTGAGATCTCAGGACATATTCATCTCCCCAGTGTGAACTCACCTTTTCATCTTCATTTTCCTCCCTCACCCCACAAGACAAGAGCCCTCCTTGCAGTAGGAGGTGTGATGACCAGAACAGCTGCTGTCCAGGAAGCAGGGCTCTTGCTTTCAATGATCACTCTGCTGCTATAAGGATCGCCATTTTTAGAAAATTAACCTCTGCAAGGTTTTCTGAGCTAGATAAAAGAGAATATTTGATCAGATCGTCAAACCTCAGAGGGAAGGTAGGGGAGGGAGGGAGGAAGGGGGAGAGATTAACCAAAGGATTTATATGCATGCATATACTAGGAAGCCTAACCAATGGACACAGACACCAGGAGAGGGAGGACATGAGTAGGGGGTGGACTGGGGAGGGGGGCAATGAGGGGATAAGGATATATATATGTAATACCCTAATCCATAAAGAAAAGAGAAAAAAAGAAGGAAAAAAGAGACTATTTGGCAGGTTGATTTTGGAGTTTTATTTGTTTATTATTTCACTGTTGGACTAAGTAGAAGTTCCATCTTCTCTTTTGAACTGACTCCTTGTGGCTTTTGTACTGGCATAAAATTGAGCAAAGGGCAGTTTATGAATTTTCCCTTAAAAAGAAAGTAAGTATGGATGTAGTATCTCTGGGTGTTCCAAGCATGCTCAGTGCACACCATCGATTCCCATCCAGTCATTCTATAACTGTACCATTTAGATGAAAACACTGCTATCACTTACAAGTCTCATCGCATTCATGATTCCAACTAGAGGGAAGGAAACAAGATGAGTGGCAGAAACCACAGTGCCTATGGCCACTAATATATTTAAAAAGTAAATGCCAGACCCTATGGAAAGTTTCCTTGTGGGCAGGGGTGGTGGGTGGGTAGGAAGAGATCAACCAAAGAATTTGTATGCATAGAAGCATACAAACAATAGGGTGAAGGCCTGAGGCAGGGGGAAGGGGCAGGCTAGATAGAGGTTTAATGGGGAGGAGGGGAACATATGTAATACTTTCAACAATAAAGATGAAAACAAAACAAACAAAAAAAGAAAGTTTCCATGTGGATTTTGAACAGGAAAAGGCCAAAGTGAATAGAATCATTAGATCATTTTTTTCTGACATCCTCAGTTCACTGCAAGTGCAGTGCAGAACTCTAAGACCTGGCTTTCTGTGGTGTGCAAGTACGCGGCCCCCTCCCAGTTACTCAACAGTAATTCAGTGCTAGACCTCCCATTGCATTATCTCAGCAATCTGCAAGAACAATCTTATCATTCCCATGTATTGATGAGAAACCTGAGCTTTCTCAAATAAATCATTTGCCCAATGTCATTTGCTTAGAAGTGGTCAAGCGAAAATTCAAACTGGTTCTGTCCAGCTCCTGATGCTACACTATACAGAGACCCAAACCTGGGGTTTATTCCGAGTTAGAAAGTTTACATCTGGACTTGGAAGATATGGTCAGTAGCCTCTGTATGAATTCTTTATATTTTAAAAACCTGAATGCTTCAACTGTGACACATCATCTAAAGACATTGGTGATGCGAAGGATTCAGATACTGTTCTGGGCATTTCATTTGGCAGCTGTTTGCTGGGTGCCTTGATGGATGTCAAGGTCTTGGCCAGCGGAAGGGGTGGGGTTTAGGGACATGTTCCTGGTAACTGGGAAGCAGATCTCTCTGTGTGTCCCTCTTTACCTCCAATGCACAGCAGCTGGAGTGGCCGGAAAGGTCAGCATCCTGGCCCACTTACACCTATACTGGCCCAGGGGAAAGAGATTTGCAGAGGGATTCAAATCAAAACATGAGCTCCAGACATGATATCTGAGGAGTCTACATGGCCACTAATCTATTGCTGGTTTCCTACACTTCCCTCCCAACAAATTTCTTTCAAATACAGCATTCTCAGGATGTGGAGCGTTCACAATAATCCCTGAGTTTCCAGTCACTCCACCTTTATCCTATCAGCCGCTCCCATATTGGTCCCATCATAACAAAGACCTTCCTCTTCATTCCCTCAGTCAGTTCAAGTCACACCAACTTGCAGGCCTCGGTCCAGTGATCTGCTCTGAACTCTGGCATGATAGGGGCTCAAAGGTCCCCTTGATCCACCAGCACTCCTCCCCACAAGATGGAGCCTTTTTCTAGGACACAGGGAAGCCAGGCTTTGACACATGTGAAAAGACCTTCTGGCACCTGCTGCCTCCCACTTGGCTCATACATGCCCAACCACTGCATCTCCCGGCCTTGCCTCTAGGAATGGATTGACTCAGACCCACCAATTGTCTATGGCATCTGACTCTATCCTTGGACAGTCACTACTTGGCTCCTGGCTAATCCCTCATCCCCAGGCCTAATGAAATGTTCTCACAGCCTAGGTGCCCATCCCCAGATGACTGGATCATCTACACCATGGAATACTATGCTGCCATAAAAAAGAAGGAATTCTTATCATTTGCAGCAACCTGGATGGAATTGGAGAACATCATGCTGAGTGAAATATACCAGTCAATGAAAGAGAAACACCACATGACCTCACTCATTTATGGATAATAAAGAACAGTATAAACTGATGAACCAAAAGATAGATATAGAGACAGTAAAGCAACAAGCAGACTGTCAAATTACTGTGGGGAGGGTAGGGAGATCTGGGAGAAATAAGAGATCAACGGAAGGACTTGTATGCATGCATATAAGTACAACCAATGGACACAAAACTCTGGGGAGGGAGGACATGTATGGGAGGTTGGGGGGGGTGGTAATGGTAAGATATATACACAGATAATTAATTTAATTAAAAAAAAACACGAAAAAATAAATAAAGTAAAATGTTCTCTCTCCAAGCTGATCACTCCTCCCCCTCAAGACTTGAGTTGTTGCCCAAACTACGCCAAACACTTGGCTTCAGAGCTTCCTCAGTGTTTGGACAGTTCCCATCTGGATGGACTTTGGAGCCCCCACCAACCTAAGATGCCGTTCCCCTCACTGCCACTATGATCCTGACGGGATATAATTGTTTCCCCTCTCTTCGGACAGCCTATCCGAAATCAAATAGCCCACTATTAATTAGAGCCATTCAAAGCTGACCCTCCAGCAGCGAGGCCAGTTCCAGCCAGTTACTCTGATTAAACATTGAATAAGGGGGCCCTAGTCCATGTGTTTGGGGACATATTTGGGAAAATTCCAAGTAATGATCAATTTCTTAGTGGTTTCGTTTCACTGATTAACTCGACCTGAACAGTGAGAGGCTCAGGAGCGGAGGTCCATCTGTGGTCTCCTCAAGCGGCAGAACCCTGGGCCCAGGATGACAAGGTGGAGGAACGGGAGAGCCTGCACCCGGCCTCACCAACAGATGCAGCACCGGCAGCAGCACAGCGTTTGACTCTAAAGAAAACACGGATTGTGGAAATGACATTATTTCTCTAGGGATTTCACCTTCTGCTAGCATAAAAACCAACACCACCCCACACCCCACCAAAAAGTAGATTCGTCCACCCTGTACGCCTCAGAGACTGAAAGCTGACTGCTTACAAGACTCACTTGGGCTGCCTTGCAGATGCGTGATGACACTTGATTCCAACAGCCTCATTCTCGGAGTAGAAGGCTGCCTCCCTCCCACGCAGCCACCTAACGAGTGATACGAGGAGTACTGTTAACTATATCATTCCATTAATTGCTCAATATAAATTAACCATATATTCAGAAATTTATCTTGCTTTTCCAAAGACTCTTGTTAGAGCAGACTTAAAAGAATCAGGGTCTCTCTTAATGAGAGCAATAACAATATCCTGTTTTTATGTACTGCCCTACTGCTTACTAACTCAAACGCTCACTGTGCTTCAGCAGGCAAAGGGAGGTACAGGGCCGAGCAATTGCCTGTAATATAATTGCTATAGAGATCTAACCTGGTGCAACCAGGCCGAAGGAATATTTTTCCACAAATAACAATTTAAATTCTGAATTATATTCATAATGACCTTGGCTCTTGATGCTTTTCTTGCTTCATTATATCTCAGCACCCCAGAATGATAATGCCAAAAACACCACAATGCTTCTTTTTAAAAGCCCCGTTGCTGCCTCTGTGCCAGCCAAAATCATACTTCCAGGAAAATGTCTTCTCCCAGAGGAGGTGCCAAAAGAAACAGTCTGAAGACAGGGATAGTCTTCCAGATCTAGGCAATGCCTGAGACTGAATTTCAGAGCAAGCCAAAGGGGGGGACCCTGCATTCAATGTGATGTGAAGAAGGCCCACCCCCCCAAAAAAAAATAACTTTCCTTAATATAATTTGATTCTCAAGTTAAATGATTACTAAAAGGGGTTTTAGTCTCCTGGACTTAGAACATAAGGGGAAAAGGCCGGGGGTAAAGAATCAAAAAACCTTGGCTCGAGTTTCATCTCTGCCACTTATTAACTGTGAGACATTGCCAAGCTGCTTCATCATGCTGAGCCTTAATGTGTCACATGTAATAGCAATAGAACCAACTCCACGTTAACTCTGTTGCAAGTGTTAAATCAGATCGTGCTTATAAAGCCCTTAACTAAGTTCATTGAAACATCAGGAGTAACCCATCGTGTTAACTCTTTTGTTTCTGATGGTGATGCCATCAGTATTATTATCCAGGCAGGATAAGAAGTTAATCCTTGACTTCGAACTTATGGGTGAGCAGATAAAGAATAAGGAACAAGACCAAGAGGAAGAAGAAGAAAAAAAAAAGATAAAAAATATATGTGCAATAAAATGGCAATGAATACATATATACCAAAAATTGAACCTAAAAATCAAAATAAACTAACAAGGAATGTAACGAACAAAATAAACTGATGAATAAAATAGAACCAGGGGCATAGAAACATGGAACAGACTGATGAATTTCAGAGGAGAGGAGATGAAGGGGGAGAGATTAACCAAAGAATTTATATGTATATATGCATTACCTATGGATGTAAACAATAGGGTGGTGAGGCCTAGGGTGGGGCAGGAACTAGGTGGAAGGAGGCAATGGGGGGGGGGGGAGGCATCTGTAATACTTTCAACAATAAAGATTTAAAGAAAAAGAAAAAGAATAAGGAACAAGACCAATGAGGTATTACAGAGTTAGTACCCTGGACAGCTGCCTTGGTAGGTCCAGAGAAAGAACAGTAGGATCTCCAAATACCTGGCACCCTTAAGGTTTTGTCTAAAGCCTAAAATGTGAAACCGGTTTGGCTCAGTGGATAGAGCATCGGCCTGCGGACTGAAAGGTCCCAGGTTTGATTCCGGTCAAGGGCATGTACCTTGGTTGCAGGCACATCCTCAGTGGGGGGTGTGCGGGAGGCGGCTGGTCGATGATTCTCTCTCATCAATGTTTCTGGCTCTTTGTCCCTCTCTCTTTCTCTCTGTAAAAAAATCAATAAAATATATTTTAAAGCCTGAAATGTCACATAGAGGTAATTAGAATACAATGTTTAAATATTCTGATAAAGACAGCAAAAGGTGCTTGAGACTATAAAGAAGGGGCAGTCAAAAAAGCCAAGGAAGATGACCCTGTAGAAGTGACAGCTCAGCCAGCACCTAACTGATAGCTAGGAGTTCGAAGGAGAAGCTGAAAGATAAAAGTGTGCCAGGAAGACAAAGCACCTATGTGAGGGGCCAATAAAGTTCTTCTTATCAGAAGGGCTAAGATAATTTTAACATTCAATGACAAAGGATGAGGACATGCGACAGGGGGTAGGAGAGGCTGGGGGAAGGTCAATATGGGGGGGGGATATATTTACTACTATGTGTAATACTTTAAACAAAAAACAAACAAACAAAAAAGAAACAAAGACAAATAAGTAAGTCTGAAGAAATAAAAACCATGAGATGTAGAACCTTCTGAGCCTACAGAAAGCAAATCAGAAGGCACTTCCCATGAATCAATCAGAAGAGTTTAGGCTGTGCAGCGATAACAGTAGCTTAGCACACAAAAGCTCACACCTTTCTAAATGTCCAATTTGGAGTCATACACACAACCTGAGTTGGGCAGGGGGCTTTCTCATCATGACCACTTCAGGGACTCGGGCTACCAAAAGCTCCATCTCCAAAATTTCTTCAGAGTCACTTATGTAAGGGAAACAAAAGTTAGCTATTTAAAATGGGTTCTTAAATCTTCATTCTAACAGTGACATTTATGTTTCTTTGGCCAACGAAAATCATATGGCCACATTTAACTTCTAGCGGGAAGGAAGAGCACCCTTTCATAGGCTGAAAGAGAAAAGAACCAGAGACATATATGGTGAACTACACTAATGACACCTATGCCTCCTCCCTCCTTCCTTGAGGTTAATTATAAACTAATTCATCCCTACATTCAGCATAACATATAGTTCTTGTCACCATGCTCTCATAGATTTACTTGAGCCACACCAATATGAGTTCCTAAAGAAGCACTTTCCTACTGAATGCCATAGGCTAACTAAGCCAGCTGATTGGAGGAACATATTTTAGTCGGTTCAAGGAAACTCACAGAGCATCAATTCCAATGGATTGGTTTGGCCATGATGGGGCTTAGAGGATTATAAGGGCCAATGAAGATAATGGACTTCACGCTTCACAAGTTAGTGGCTACCAAAGCACTTCCAGGGTCTTTTTTCACTTCTTTAGTCTTAGAGCCTTTCTGTGCAGTAGCGGGTCCAAATACTGAAAAAAGATAAATATGCAATAACTGAATGCAGGATATATTGTAGAATGAGCCACTTTCATTTGAGCACCAAAGTTATCCTCCTCACTCTAACAATTATTATTCCAAACTATTAAAAGCCTGCCACAGTGATGACTGGATTTTTAAATCACTCATGTTATTTTTAAATATGGCACGCACACATATATGAGTGGACACTTAAAATGTTACAAAAAGAAATAAATGTTCTAACATGGTTCTCCAGGACCAAATCAGGCTGTGGCAGATGTGAACCCTCCCCCCGCCCCCCCGCCCCCCCCCACACACACACATACTACACAAACACCCCGTTTTGCCTCTTGCAAAGATTTCGGATGGTAAAGCCAAGTAGAAGTCCAGCAATCTTCCTGAATAAAACTGAAACCCAGACTCCTAACCCAGACCTAAACACTTTACTGAGGCTCCCACAGCCCAACTGGGTCTGAGCTCAGGGTGTGGCTCGGGAGGAAAACAGTGCTTGGCCAGAGGCCTGCGCTCTCATGTCCCCTGGGTGACTGAGAGTGGCATTCATCTCCTTCTCTCTCCTCAGCGTTATTTAGCCCCAGGTATTTCTAAAGGCCTGCGGACGGAGATAAAGGCTATCTCCTTTCCTGCCCATTTCTCCATCAGTTCTGAGCTATATATCTGGAGTCCACGACACATGTGTCCTTGTCCTGGACGTTGAATTCTGTGTTCACCTTATAAATCACTCACCGGCTGCATTTCCTCGCCATTTCTTCCCTCTCTCTCTTCCTTCCCGCCTCCCCCATTTGAGAGAAGACGCCAGCCCCTTTCAGAGAGAAGCTGCCAGGCCCTTTTAGAGCAGGAGGATAAAAACCGAGTCTAACTTGAGTATGGAGGCTACTCTCTCTGGAATATTTAAATGAGATAAACGATGCCATCGGAACACAGCTCCCTGACATATTGAAATGCCAAAAGCCATGTAGAGCTGTCACTCAGAAGAATGACTTCCCAGCCACCTTCCAGCTGAGCTGACATCCCTCCGCCCCCCAGCCCCTCCTCAGGAACGTGTACTTCCTGCAGGAGGTGAGAAGGCAAGCCCATCCACACTGCTTGAGGCCAAAATCAATGGAAGAACAGTATTCTCTTAGAATCAGCTGGCACACACCAGCCCAAGGATTCAGGTGATGAAGGGAAGCGGCAGCAGTGTCTCCCACAAAATGGATGTGGCTCTGTATGCGCTGCAGCTGCTCCTGATAGTCAGCAAAGCTGCCGAGGGTGCATGATCCTTCTAAATTGGACTATTGTATTCAAGCTGTCATTTTTCATTTTTAAAACCAGGATCCCTTCAGGTAATCAGTAACCTTGAAAGGAACTGAACTCTGCAGTGCAGGTCTGCCCAGAGTCCTCCGGGAGCCGGGAAAAGTTGGTGAAAAATATAAACATCATTGCCCACGCTGCACTCCTCTGCCTCCGCCAGTGTCCCTCATTATCTCCTTCCATCCTCTCCTTGAATGCTCACAAAGTTTAGACAGGTTTGGGTTATCACTCAAACACTATGACTCAAACTTGGGAAATTGTTCCTGTAATGGAGTTCTCAATTTATTGGTCAATTTCACCTTGATTTTGTGTCACTGTTTGTTTGGCTAGTCCTTCAGCTTGTAGTACATACTCTTAAAATGTGAAACATTTTCAAATATTTTAAATATTACACACAGATCATTTTATCCAGTTTTTAATCTCCTTCTGAAAAGATAAATAAATTTTTTTTTCTAAAAGGCAACATTGTTCTCTGCATTTGTCTTTTCATAAATAGCTAAAATGTGCCACCTTCTGGATTTTCCAAGCTGGCTAAGACATAAAGGATCCATATTTTCCTTATCCACTGCAAGGATATTCTCAGCTATGCAGTGACACTGCCATCTAGTGGGGATTTCCTAGACTACTCATTCGGCAGAAACATAAAAGTCCATGGTTCTGCAGGGGAAAGCAAATATCCATTTACAGTAATTTTCTCAAACTATAATTACTACAAAGAAAACAAACCTTAGAGAGTATTGATATTTGAACCTAAAAATAGTCATTTATTAAATAAATTTGCAAAATTAAAATAAAAGAATATGAATGCTCAAATTAATAGAGCTTCATGTGAAAAATGCATTCATTTTTTACTTCAAATGGCAGTACACATTGAACAATATGCACATTGGCACAGCGACTTCATTCGTCTTCCACAGTAACCTAAAAGAAGATGGTGAAATTAAACGATTTCTTGGTCTTTCTTTTTCTCCTTTTTGTGAGGAAGATGAAAACATAATACTCATCCCTAAGATTACAATGAAAGTGAGATCAATACTTTTGCATTTTTAACAATTTCTAGGCTGTGCACTTCAAACACTTCCTGGAATTCCTTGCATGCCTGAGGAGAACCCGTTCTGAAGAGCACAGGAGACCTCGGCTGACAGCTTGTTCATTATTACCAAGCTCATCCCTCGGAATTGGCCACAGTGACAGCAGAGTGTGGGATCCGATGGGCCCCCGTTTGTGATCTTTCAAGGATGCAATCTCATTGCCTTCTCCTCACAGATGCTTTGAAATCTCCTCAGAGCTCTCCCGTGTTAAGATGCCGGGGTCGGAAAAATGTTTTCACCCCCAATATCAGAAACAGTCACTGCAGCTGTGAGCTCCATTTGGGGGGTTGTCAGAAATCTGACAAACCATCTCAGCTGCTGAAAATCCATTTTCTGCCGAAACACGGTGAAGAGTGTACTGTATAATCGCAGTGTGGCACCAAATTTCGTTTCAGAAAGATCACAATCAGTTTAAAGCTTTACTGACTGAGGGGGATGGAAACACATCACCCCATCCTCCAGGTCTTCCTTCCCACCCGTGTGAGGCCCCTGCTTCACCTCATCGTTGCGCAGGACGTGGCCTGGGAGCTTGGTCTTTCCCTGGGGTCATTTGGTGCTGGAGCTGAGCACTGAGCGGCTCACCCTTTCACACAGGTCACCTCGGGCCCCTATCAGCCTCTTAATGGCCGCCCCAGAGAAGGCTTTCCCTGGTGCCACGGCTCTCATCTCCCATTGTTTATAGTTTATTTGTTGTTTCTTTGTGGGGCAGTAGAAAAGGATTGGGAATGAATATAGAAAATAAGTTGATCTCCCAGATAAAGAAATGCTGCATCTGAAGCCAGCCTCCAACCTCACAGCACTTTAAAATTTGGCAATAAAAGCAGCAGAGGCCTGGTCTGGCCCAATTCCCAAGCTGTTTGGGAACCAGAGCAAAGGATTTCGGTAATGCTCTGGCCGGGATACTATGAGCAAGGCCATCTCCAGGCAGATATTGATCACAGAGGAACTACTACCTCTGTTCATTCCTCTGTCCTTTCTGTCTTCCTGCTGCAGGTGACCTGCCCAGAAGCCATCTCTGGACAGACCTGAAGAGGGAGAAAACTGTCAGCAGAGGGGGCATCCCTGCAGCTGGACACAAGGCCCTAGGGCTTCCGTAACCTTCTGATGGCACAGGGATGGGGGTTAGGAGTTTAACTTCTACCTGCTGATGTCCTCCCTACGAGGGCTCTAGCTTTCCAGTCTGTGGGGCTACAAGTGTCCTTACAAGTCTGCATATTCTAAGTTAAATAAATAAATATGTAAATCATACATAAGACAAAGACAGTAGAACAGAACTCAGAAAGTTAGTTCAGTTTGCTAAATCATAGGTGCTACTTGATCCCATGTTACCTGTCAGATAAAAGCGCTATTCAGGACACAAGCTAGAGGCGTGAGTAGATTCTGTGGAGAAGATACCACAACAGCAGCTGCACACAGCAGGCTGGGCTGGTGGCCAGAGGAGGACTTAGGGAGTTGTGTTGCTGGAAGGTGGTATGGCAGTGGTGGGTATCCATATCTAATGTACGTGCCCTAATAATTCTTCTATTATTACCAAATACCACGATGCCAAACATGTGCTGGGGTCACAGAGCTCTGAGGCTAGAAGACTTAGCAATTACATAACTAACTGTGTAGCAGCCCGGTAAGTGGAAAAAAACAAAGACTTTGGGAGTAAAAAGGATGAACTAATTAATTTTCTGGGAGGAGATAAGGAACATATCACAGAAGAGGTGACATCAGTAGGAGGTAAGAAAGGGGGTAAGGGAGGTGACAGCAAACCAGGAAAAAGGCCTGAGTAAAGGTGAGGAGGCCAGGGGGTCAAGCAGGCCCAGAGAGCTGAGCAGATGGGTGCCCACATCCACGTGGCAGCTGTTAGGGCTGTAGTAGTTCAGTGACCCATGTCAGTCTTGCCAAGAAATGTGGCAATGAGACCTGGCAGAACCCTTCAAGCAAAGAAGTCTTTTAGAAATTAAGTTTGGCAACAATGATGAGAAAGGAAGAGAGTGAAGAGGGAAAAGGCCAGAGATAGACAGGCCAGGTAAGAGACCTTTACACTGGTTTCGGTGAGAGATGGTGAGCTACCCGTGGACAGAGAATTAGACATGCAGAGTGAGAGACATTTGGGAGAGAGTCTGAAGCAGAGTTGAAAGAAGATGAAGGGAAAGAACAAGATTATTAAGGTGGGTAAAACTGTGGTGGGGGAATGAGGCCATATCTGGAGAGGGTGAGTTTTTTGTTCTGTTCATAATAAATTTGAGTTCAGATGTGTTGAGGTTGTGAGGATTGTGGGCCCTCCAGGAAGAAACTGGAAAAACAGCTCCCGAGGTCAAGCAAGGGGCTGGTAGCGCAGAGGTGTTCCCAGAAAACATGAGCTCCATGAGGGCATGAATCTTTGACTGTGTTTCTCAATAGGACAATCCAAGTCACCACAGTGCTTGGCACATATTAGGTCCTCAATAAATATCTACTGAACAAATGAATGAATTTGAAGATGATCAATTTGTGGGGGATAGCTAAGTGTACTGGAGGTATGTGAGATTTCTCAGTGGAGAGCAAGGATCTGGTAGAATCAAGAAGGACATCCTGTTCAGCAGGTTTTAGTCAGTGGTTGAGCATTAACCTACAAACCAGGAGGTCATGATTCAATTCCTGGTCAGGGCACATGCCCAGATTGAAAGTTTGATCCCCAATGGGGGTGTACAGGAGGCAGCCAATTAATGATTCTCTCTCATCGTTGATGTTTCTATCTCTCCCTTCCTCTTTCTGAAATCAATAAAAAAAAAATTTTTTTTAAAAGGACATCTTAAGTATGTAGAAGACACTTTCAGGAATCTTGCTGTGAAGGAAAGGATAAAAAATTTCTCTAAGCATTACCACCATGGGCGGATTCATCACTCAATGCCCTAGCAGGCAGCAGAACTCCATTCAGAGAGTTCAAATGAAGAGAACAGATGAAGGACTGTTTATAGAGGTGTGGGCACAATGAAGGGACCCACGAAGACTAGCATGGCACCAAGAGACTGACAGGAAGGTGCCATCACCATCCCAGGTCTAAAGAGCAATGGTAGGAAACGGTGTTGGCAGAGCTGGAAGACTGCTGGCGTCTTGAATCCTGGGCTTCAGGCAGGAGCTGTAGCTGTGGAGAGGAAAAGCCATTGCAGACCACGGTGCCAAAGTGAGAGTCAGTGGGAAGGGAAAAGCCTGTCTTCTACCTTTACTACCACCCTCTGCTCTCCTGTCCACCCCTCCCATTGACCGAATCAAACAGGAAACCAAAGCGGGTAAGGAGATTTACTGTGAGGGAGCCAGTCTCTGAGGGCAAATGAAGACTTACCAACACATAGACCATATGCAGATGGCAGGAAAGCTCTCGAGGGTTGGGATGTGTGGTGATGATGGCTGGAGCCAGGGGATCTAAGTAGAAGATGGCAGAATGAGGCTCATAAGGACACAGCTTTCAAGATATGAAAGATTTTGATGACACCAAGCTCCTGACCACCCTGAATGCTCCTCCAGATTCCAGAAGTAACTGCTCCACTGAGCTCCCCCCCTGCCATCTCCCAGGATGACTCAGATGCTGTGAGTTTCAAGGATTTGTTTCAGCTGGCTCATTCCAGGGCCCCCTCAGGGCATATTCCAAGTGTTCTTCACACTGATCCCCCACCGCCTGCTATCTCCCTCTAGGCCATACATCTGAGTCTTCAGAGTGAACCTGGGAGAAGCAGAGACCACCAAAAGCATTTCCACTATCTCAGATCTTAAAGCTGCAGTTCTAACTGGCATGTCCACTCCAAACAGCTGTCTGTGGAGCCCAGCAGGCCAGATACAAAAACTGGGGCCAGGCTTGAACTGTTTTAGATATCCTGACAACAGTGCTAGAAATCATTGTATTATCATCCCTGTTTGGGGGATAAGAAAATTTGATGGTTAATACTGTTAGGAAACTTGCCCAATGCTTAACAACCTGACTGCACAGCCTCTGAATCCCTTCCCTTCGGATAATTCATGTTCACTGAGCATCTATTCTGTGCCAGGTGTAGCTCTGGACACTGGGAACGGAGAAGGGATCGAGGCAGAGAGCTTCCCCTCCCTCCCGGCTGACGGTATAAGTGGGGCAGACAGCACATGAGCAAGCACTATTCAACAAGATCATCTCTGCAGTGATGAGGTCTTTCCTCCCTGGGCCTTGCTGGGACCCCCTCCAATGCCGAGCTCCAAAAATCCATGATCTCAACACAAAGCCCTGCTTGTGGAGAAGGTGACAGCCCCGCACAGTAGGCCCATCTCCGAACTTATGCTGCACCTTCCCACCGAGCACTTGAAAGGTGTTAAATATTCATTGCCATTCCAATGCATGAGCATTTCTCTTTTATTTTAATCCTATTACGGAGTCTTTTTACGGCAACCTGCTGTAAGAGCACATCTAGCTGTGCTAAAGCTCCCAGATCCTGAGCATGAAAGAACCTCTTCAGAACACAGGCCAGGACACGGTTACCTTGTTAGCCTGAGCATTAAAATAAAAAGTGCTGTTTGGGGGAAGGAGGAGGAGGAGGAGGAGTGTCCCATACCAAGGCTTTGGAGACATCTCTCCTTGTTCCCTCCTTCGTGCTTCAGGCAGCAGTGGCTTGATGATGAGGAATCTTTTCTGCATTCTGCCCCTGCCTGGTGCTCGGTGTTTGAGCAATGATGACTAGTAATAGAACTGGCAACCCTGTAGCGAAAGGTCATCTCTATTGCTCTTACGCTCCAGTTGCTTTTTGGTGCAAGTGAACCAGTAGTCACGATAACCGACAGGTTCACTCGTGAACTTTGGTGATATTTCTTTAATGAAATGGAAATGTATAGAATTTAAATATGCAGGTGAACATCTCACTCCACCTGCAATTATGCAAATGGAGAGCAGCCCTGGCGTGGCCGGAATAATAGCCTCCTAGAGAATTTGAGCTCATATTCCTTGAACAAAGTTACATTTATAGGTCTCCACAAGAATGTGTATTTTGATTAATTATTTCACTTGAGAGAATAACAACACACGGGTAATAAGCCATTGCATTAAAAATTAGAAAATCCCCAAGGTACCTGAGTTGTCTCGGCTTTCTGAATGCCTAGGAGAATGGGTGCTGTAAATAAAATGAATAATTGAAATCCACGTGAATAAAAGATGGAGAGTCATGTTTGCTCTCATTTGTGGTGGTGGCGGTGATAATCATTAGCCATCCTTCACGTGTTCCAAAAGGCCAGTTCCTAGGACAACTGTATACAGTAATCAAGCTCTCCTTTAAGGACGATGCCCTGTGACAATCTTTTGGGCCCAAGGTACAATGATAGGTCTCAATGTATGTTTATGAGTCAATATAAAGAGTTAGAATTAGTAATATCTTAATGTTGTTTGTAGATGTTTTTATACTAACCACAAAAAATGCACCAAGGTGGTAGCAGGTTATTTTAGAGAGTTTAGCCAAATTACTTGCATATAAGTGTTAACGTATGTCAGTGTATATATGCAACAAGATTTCTCACTGATATGAGAAAATTATATATAATTCATCCCCTTATAGGAAAGTCTAAAAAAACGTAATAAGTCAATCAACTCAGGGATGATATTTAAATATTTAACAGCTGGCTTGGCATGAGGCAATCAGAATGGACCCTGGGTTTACCAACACATTTATCCTGAATGTAAGTTCTGCATCAGCTGACTCAAGATTCTCCTGCAGATGGGAGCATCTATTTATTTAATAACAAGCTCTTCCTCAGCACACTCTGTGCATGTCAGTGACCCTGGGCTGGGTGTTAGTAAATCTTAGAATAAAAACATATGACACCTGCCCTAAATGAACTCGGAATCTCGTAGAGAAAGTAAAACACATACAAAGACACAATACATGACAAAATACCGGTAGCATAAATATGCTAAGAGGGGTAGCAAAAGAGCTATGAAAATTGAAGAGAAAATTATTTATAGTTGAGAAAACAGGGAGCTCCTTGAAGCTTGAAGCATTGATGGGTTTTAGACATTATTGTGGACTGAATGTCTGCCTCCCCCATACACACACACACACACACACACACACACACACAAACAAACAAACACTCATGGGTTGAAGCCTTAACACCAACGTAATGGTATTTGGAGGGCCTTGGTAGTAATTGGATTTAGTAGATTAGGTCAGAAGGTTGAGGCAGTCTTAAAGGAATCAGTGCCCTTAGAGAAAGAGGAAGAGCTCTGAGCTCTCTCCACCTCAGAGGAGGCAGCCAGAAGACAGCCATCTGCAAGGCAGCAAGAGGGCTCCCAATGGGGAACTAAACCCATTGGCACCTTGATCTTGGACTCCCCAGACTCCAGAACTGCAAGAAGTAAATGTTTATTGTTAGAGTCATCCAGTCTATACTTCTTACGTTTCAGCTGCCCAATCTAAGACAGACAGGGACAGTCAGGACAACGAGCATCACAGGGAAGGACCCAGGAAGTGGGGTGCAGAGGTGAGAAAGCCAGCCTGTGAGCAGACGGGGAGAGCAGTTCAGCTTGTTTGCATCATGGAACTCATGAAGCCCAGGGAGGAGAGAGACAACTGGGAAGGTAGATTGGGGTCAGATCATGACAAGCCAAGGATGCCACAATAAGGCATTTGGACCTGATCCTGCAGGACTTGGAGCACAGTCAAAAATTATTTCAGCAGGAGAGTAACAGGATCAGAGCTTCATCATCAATCACCTCAGCAATATTTTAACCTTAACAGGCAACGGTGGCAGCGAGCTGGCCCCAGAATGCCACGCTCAGCTGCAGAAGGTCAGGCAGTGGGTTGCATGTGCCTCTCGTGCCCGAGCCTGAAGGAATAACTGCTTATTCAGGCTGTCAGTCACCGAGTCGCTCGAAGCACCCTCTGTGCAGGGATGACAACGGACACTTCCACTTAGTACTTAGCAGCAGGATTTCGCCCTGCCCCACAGCTGTCATCCGGGACCAGGACAAAGGAAAGGCTTAAGAGGATCTGAGCGAGGAGTCATGGGTGCTTCCATTTTTACTCTATATTTCTGTGAGCTTGGCTGACGGTGCTGGTCAATGTGGATTTTTCTTTATGAAATAAAAAAGCAGAAGTCTGTCGATTTTATGTGTCATGGTTGATCAGTGGGGGTCAGGGTGAGAGCTTTGAGCCATGCTGAGGGGGAGGGGCTGTGATGTTTTGATGGCTTCATTCATGTTGCGTCTTCTTCTGGGAAAGAAGGTCAAGGTGAGCCCCTCTTTCAGACTAGGGTTGCTCAGGTGACCTCGCCCCTGGGCGGAAGAGGCAATGATGGGGGCGTGGCCAGCCAGGCTGAGCAAGGAGAGGTGACATTTACAGGCTTTGAAGAAATGCTGCACTTGTGGCAAAGGGACCCCAAACTGCACCTGTGTTTCCGCAGGCTCTTCACTTGCTTTTTATATCCTCACAGGCTGCCTCCGGAATTGCTGAAAGGTGGAAAACGTGAGCACGCCTAAGACATTCAGAAAGACAGCAAGGGGAAGGAGACCTCTCGTAACCAGGAATGTGAAATTCTAGCCCTAACCCTGGTGCCCTCACCCAAGCTCTGAATCTTTATTTCTGCGGTGCCACCACTAATAGTCACAGCTCCCAGTTGTGAAAGACCCTCTGTACGAAATGCTGTCCCTCTATGTGACTGCATTTGATCCCTGCAGTATCCTCTAAGGCAGGGGTGGGGAATGTCCGGCCCTTGAGCCTTACGGCCGGCGCATTCATTTAGTCTGGCCCTGCCAAGGCACCTGCAGGTGGGACTCAAAATTCAATAAACCTAGGAGCTTCTTTCATAGCAACATAAATTTATATTAAGTGAATTATATTAAGCGAATGATGTTATACATATCCAAATGGCCCTTGGCAGAAAAAAAGGTTCCCCACCCCTGCTCTACGGGCATGTTTACTGTCCTTACTTGACGGAAGACATTGAAGCTCTGACAGGTTGGGCAGCTGGTCACACAGAAATAAGCAACAGAACAGACTTGTGCCCAAAGTCCATACTCTTGGTGAACTGCCCAGGCTGTCTCTGCTTACTCTTCTCACGAGGTTATGGGCATACCCATCCCGAGAATCAAAGCCAAACCGAGCCACAACTCATGTACACAGGTCTTGCCAACCATGACAGGCTGAGCACATGTAAAACACCACTGCTTTCTTGTCCATTCTGCCTCTCTCTGTCAGGGACACACGGGCCTGAGAGGTGAATGTGCTTCCCAAAGCCACACACGGGCTTCAGGCCGAAGTGTTACCGTCCGGAGCGTTTCCCGGAGTCAGTGAGCCCATCTCTGTATTGCACGCTGGAGTGGAGGAAGAATGGAAAGGGGAGGGGCGGCCCTGGATCCACAGGAAACATTTCACTGGCTAAGGAGGCTAAACGGCCTCTTGAGCAAAAAGCAAGAGGAAAGAGACGCGCACCAGGATACCTCTGCTCCGTGTGGCAGAGCAGAGACGGATGTCTCCCTGATCCGGCATCACCCTTTTCTCTTCCTCCAGCGTAAGCTCCTGCCCAGACACGGTGTGCATGTAAAAGCAGCCCAGTGTGGACACCGTTAAAGGGACCGTGACGAGAGGCTGAAATGAGACACTGATTGCCCTATTAAGCAACAGATTTCATAAACAAGTGCACTTCATTCTGCCGCAGCCCGACATGGCTGTCAGAGGAGCATTGCTGAGAATAATGGATCTGCTACTTCTGCTCTGAGTCCGGACGCCACCGCCCCACTGAGTCTCAGAGACGAGCCCCCGCCCCACACATCACCCCCCCACCGCCCACCCTGCAGAGAGCCTGTGAGCCTGTGAGTGTCCCAGTTGCTGTTAAACTGCTGCAGCTTCAAAGCCACCAGTGCAGCCGACCGGAGCCCCGGCCTCCCGAGAAATGACAGATTTGGAGGAGGAAATACTGAGCTCTTGCTTGAGGCACGTTATTCTAATATCATGCCCCGGATGACAGCTCTCTGCATCTAAT
This sequence comes from Vespertilio murinus, assembly GCA_963924515.1. Classification (NCBI taxonomy): domain Eukaryota; kingdom Metazoa; phylum Chordata; class Mammalia; order Chiroptera; family Vespertilionidae; genus Vespertilio; species Vespertilio murinus. Next base: position 74,634,409 of record OZ004707.1, read on the forward strand.
CATCTGGCTCCGGAATTTTTGCCACGACATTAGAATGTCTCACAATTTGGGGAAATGCTTCTTTTCCACTCATGCCTGGCAGCTGCATGCTTGCAAGAACCGTCTGTACACCTCGCCAATTATTTCAAATAAACTGTAAACGATTGTCTCCATCAGCCTTCTCTTTCCCCCACAGCCCCGCCCGCTGCCTGGGGGGCGCTGGCCGGTGGCCAAGCCTTCCAGGCATGTCCTCCCGGGCTCTGTCCTCCTCCTCCTGGTACCGGCTTGCCACTCAGAGGTTTGCCTCTCCCTTTGTCACCTGCACTATGGCGACTTCCTTTTTAATGGTGTCTGTGATCAGCAGCTGTCAGGGAGGCTGTGTATTTGGTTATCTACGCCTAGGTGGGCCGAAGCTGCCGGGCTGGTTTCTGCTGGTTTCTGCTCATAAGTGCCGCCCCATCTTAAGGTCTGGCAGTTATTAAAGTGGATGCTTATATAAGTATCTAGTTTGCTGATTCAGACAAGGTCCCCTCAGGTAGGTCCGTGCTATTCTCACCCCCGTCTCTTTTTAACAGATGAGAAGCTGAAACAGACACGTTACATTTTAACTTAAAGGTACAGAGCGTGATGGGACTGCAGCCAGGACCCACACCCAGTGGACAAGCACCTCTGTTCGTTTCTCCTTTCACAGATCATACAATGAGTCTGGAGGCCCTGCAGATGCAAACATAAGTACCCTGTGGGTCCCTGGCTGGAGGAGTGAACAAGGCGATGGGGCAGATGCACAGGTGAATGATTTGGAGAGTGTGCAAGGCAGCAGCGCCTGGGTGAGCTCAGAGAGCCACGCACACGTGTCCACGTTGTGGGGCTGGGGGCGGGGGGTAGGGAGGCGAGGGAAGATCAGAGATGACAGGGCGCTGGGCCCTGCGGATGGTCAGGGAGGAGGCCCTCTGCCTACACACAGAAGGCACCTCACAGGAGAGGCAGGAGCCGTGAAACTGCATGGGGTGCTTCCAGAGCACAGCGTCTTTGGGGAATGGAGAGAGTACAGGCCCCCAGATGGAGGGAGTGTCTGGAAATTCAGCTGAAGAGGAAGAGGATGGAAGACCTTGGTGTTTTGTTTTTTTTTTTTTGTGTGTGTGTGTGTGTGTGTGTGTTTGTTTGTTTTTTTAACTATTGCGAGTCTAATGCCTGTCCCTGAGCAGGCTGGAATAAGCTGGTGTACGTCAGCAATCCTTTGCTCCCTGCCCCCAAGTAAGAGCAACCCGGATATATAACCACCCAATGTGTGCAGATGCCACTACCCGCTGTGATACACCAACTAGGACGCCTTCCAATGGACAGAACAGGCCCTGAGACTGAGGAGCCCACTCCCCGCGCCTGAGTAAATGGGAGGGAACTGTGCTTTCCTGCAAGGAACCCACGGGAGCTGAGCCTGCCCCTGTGCTCCTGTTAAATAATCCCCGCCTGCCCTCCTCCAGCCCAGCCTCCTCTCTGGGGTTTTAATAGCTGTGCCTAATTAAGTGGAGTGTGGGTCTCTCGGAGAGAGCGGGCCATCATTAATGCTACCTCTCTGTCACCTGGAGGAGCGGTGCTGCTCGCCTTCCCCCGGAAGAGTGATGAGTCTCAGCCAGGAGCCCGCCGGAGCTGCCTCCCTCCGATCTCATTTTCACCTATTTCTGAGGTGCAAAGCTGGGACTTAGGAAGTGGTGTTCTTGATAATAGCTGAGGCATTTTACATATCTGCGTGAGCTTCTGGGCTGTAATCTGGGTAGATAATTAGTTCTTCTTTCCAGGATCTGGGCTCCAAAGCCAGAGACAAGGGGGAGATGTTGGTATCCTACTGAGAATGACCTGGAGATGAGGAGTGTTCCAGGCGGCCACCCGGCCCAGCACCGCCAGCATGCCGACGGGATGATCTGTTTACAGGGCCCGCACAGAACGCCTGGCAGGCCACTGCTTAGTAAACGCAAAGCACTGCTCCCCGCAAGGCAGGTGCCTGCTCCTCAGCAGCGGAGGAGATGGGCGCTGCAGCCACGCCCCACCTGTGCTGTCTTTGCTGCCTCTCCTCCCGCTCCTCCATGGGCTCAGTTGAGGTGCAAACGGAGCTGTAAGCGCCCAAACTCCTTTGCATGCTCTACACTTCCAAGGAAAAATAAAATATCTTGTGGGGACTGTTTTTTACTCTGCCACAGCTCAGTATAATCACCGTCATATCACTTCACCACAGGTTCCAAATGAAAAATTTTGAGGGCAATTGGACACTGCAAGTTTTCAGAGCAGATCCGTGGAATGTTACTTAGCACAGTTGTCTCCGTAATTGTGATGCATTAGAGAAGTGTGTGGCGTTCCGCTGTTCGGCCCCGCACTTGCCTGGGCCCTGGGACAGCCAGGGGTGAGGATGCTGCACCACAGTCCATTAACACCAGCGGGGAGACGGCTGCCTGACCTCGGAACCCCCGAGCCGGCCTTTGCAGCTTAATCCTATTTGGTCTAATGGATTTGTTTCCTGAATTAAAGGGTCAGGCACAGAAAGCGGATAAAACCAGCACCGTGGAGACACCTTTGAACTGGCCTGGTGTGCCTGTCAAGTGGGCTGCCTTCCTCTCTTACATCCACATGTCCGGAGTGCTGGCCTGCAAGGCATGTGCATCCTCCAGGGTCCGTCCTGGCCTGGAAGCAGCTATCTTTTCCCCTAGACCTCCTCCTCTTCCTCCTCCTCCTCCTCCTCCTTCCCCTGTGCCTATGCCCACGCTTGGGCTCTGGCTTCATAATCCAGTTTATCATCCAAGCTCCTAGGCATGGAAGAAATGTAAGGCATTTTAACATACACACTTTTAGTTCTTCATTCTGCCATGCATGTGTGAATGCTCTTGTGCTCCCTAACTTACTCAGGGAAGAACATGCCATGAAATAACAATACAGTCCAAAGTTAGCACATACCCCATACCAGCTATGTGCCAGTCAGACATTAAGTGCATAATTTGTAATTGCTTCTTTTTTAAAAAATATTTTTTATTGATATTTTACAGAGAGGAAGGGAGAGAGATAGAGAGCTAGAAACTTTGATGAGAGAGAAACATCGACCAGCTGCCTCTTTCACACCCCCTACTGGGGATGTGCCCGCAACCAATGTACATGCCCTTGCCCGGAATCGAACCCAGGACCTTTCAGTCCGCAGACCAACTCTCTACCACTGAGCCAAACTGGTTTTGGCTGTAATTGCTTCTTTATTCTTCATAACAACCTTGTGAGGGAGCTATGGTTATCATTCCCATTTTGCAGATAAGCAAACTGAGGCCAGAATAGGAAGTTATTAGGGAGACATTATTGCCTGTAGGTCTATGTATATTATTATAACAATGCTACAATAAATGGTGGTAGCGGCCAGAGTTGAAGGCCTGGAACTTATCTACTAGAGAAGAGGAAGGAACTCATTTCAGACAGACCTGATTTAAAGTCTCAACTGTGCTATTTACCAGCTGTGAAATTTTATACTGTTTACTTAGTAAATCAGGGCTTCAAGATAATTGTACCTATGATTGATTTTAGTTAGAATTATGAAAAAGCTTAGCCCAAAGTAGGTTCTTCACTTATGCCTCTGTCTCTATCTCATTTCCACAACTCATTAACCCAATATTGTCTGTTGAGTTGCTTGTGGTAAGCCAGTGTCAGTTCATGGTTATTTTAAATTTTATTAAGATGTCTAAATGAAAGTAGTAGGACAATATGCCTACTCTCATCTCTACTAGAAATGGAATAAAATAAGGACATGATCACCAACATGCCTAGAACGATTATCTGTGCACAACACATATTTACAGACTAAAGCCTCAATTAACCAGAATCTAATGGTGGAATCAGCTAGAATATCTTCTCTTTGACCAAAAGAATTATGAAATAATAGTAACAAAACAAACTATTCTAAAATCAAATCAGCTACCTTGTAAAATAATGGGCGCCACATCACATCGCTGGCTATATTCGAGCAAAGGCTGAAATACCAACTGTGAGAGATGCTGTAAAGGGGATTAACACATTACCAAGGTTTGAGAAGGTCAGTAATTTTCAAACAGTTTAGCAGCAGAACATAAAAGAAATAAAAGTAGAACAACATAAACTGATGAACAAAAACAGGCCCAGAGAAAGAGAAGCAGCGATCAGACTCTCAAACCTCAGAGGGAAAGTAGGGGAGGGTGGGGGTAAGGGTAAGAGATCAACCAAAGGACTTGTATGCATGCATATGGGCCTAGCCAATGGCCATGGACGACAGGGCGGTAGGGACATATGTAGGGAGGAGTTTGGGATGGGTATGGGGGGATGGGGACGATCATGGGATACCATAATCAATTTAAAAAAAAATAAAGAACATACATGCAAAAAAAAAAAAAGAAAAGAAATAAAAGTAGAGCTGCAGAGGGTGATGGCAGGTGGGAAGCTCTGACCCCTCCATGAAGCCTTAGTAGTCAAAAATGAAGCCAGTACGAAAAGCTATAATTTGCATAATACCTTGCAGTTTACAAAGACTTTCTGTGCATGCAAGTTATGTTGCAGTATGTTGTGTTACAGTGTGAGTTCATACTAATATACACTCCTCTATAAAACTATATACTTGGTAACCCAAATAAGATGAGCTTGAAATGATGCAATTATAACTAGAGTGGCATCACTAGGCCAAGGGAGAAAGATGCTGGTGAGGCAGGAGAGAGGGACCTAGGGACAGGAATTGATGAAGGGACACAAAAAATATCATCATTCTATAACTTCTGCCCAAGAGAAGGGGAATGTTTCCAGGAACAACTCTTTAAGTTATAGCAAATGTAGCCTTTAAATTCTCTACCAGTTCTGATGTCCAACTTAGGGAAACAGATAAGAAAGAAAGAAAGAAAGAAAGAAAGAGAGAGAGAGAGAGAGAGAGAGAGAGAGAGAGAGAGAGAGAGAGAGAGAAAGGAAGAAAGGAAGTTTTTGACAATAAGCACCTGCAACTAGAACTTTGCAGCGTGCACTCTATAGTAAATGCAAGTCCTAAAAGTCTAGCATTATTGATAAATCTGTGCAATAATAAAGCTAAATATCAAAGTGGCAAGAGTTATAGCAATATGGTTCATGGAAACACATACTTGAAGTGAAAATTTTGTACAACTACCAGCAGAAAAACAGATTTTTCTAAAATGTGTAAATTAGCTCTTCTTATAAAAGGAACTTTTCATTTCTCTAAAAACAGGCCTAGAATTATGAACTGAATTGATTAAATTTCTTGATTGCACTATATAATCCAGTAAGTCTAAACAAAAATAAAATTTAATATTGTAAACATATAGCTCACAGAGTTTGAGGGCTGAAGAAACAGATAAACAGATGATACTGGGCTGAGCTTTCAAGAGTTATCCTCAAAAACCACAACCTGGAGCAGGGCCCCAAGGAAGTTGTCACCACCATTATGCCTCCACCATGATTGTGACAATTAGTTGGATCAGCTCCAAGTAAAAACCTCAGGTGCTTGCATCTAATTTGTAGAACTTCAGCATGCACAGAGCCCCAGCTGCAAAGGAGTCTGGAAAATATGATTGTTAAAGGCCCATCCTCCTCAGGGCAAGAAGGCATGTCTATAAGGGGGTTGGAACAAGTATGGAGTAGGCCAGTGGTTGGCAAACTGTTGCTCATGAGCCACATGGGGCTCACAAACTGCAGTTTGCCACTCTGTTGACTAATGAGTTTGCTGACCACTAACCTAGACTCTCAATTCCAATAATTATAGGCTGTTTTTGTTCCTTGTGATTAAGCCCCTAGGCCCATGGTCTGCAAACTGCGGTGAGCCACATGCAGATCTTTGGCCCCTTCAGAGTGGCTCTTCCACAAAATACCACGGCCTAAGAGAGTCTATTTTGAAGAAGTTTAAGTTTAAAAAATTTGGCTCTCAAAAGAAGTTTCAATAGTTGTACTGTTGATATTTGGCTCTGTTGACTAATGAGTTTGCCGACCACTGCCCTAAACCAACCCATAGTATCCTCCTCTGAACCAAGACAAAAAATAAATCAAAGAGGATCTGGGAAGGACTGAAAAAAATTAGAATTCTCCTAGCTGCCTTTGGTTAAAAGTTCCACTTGTCAAGCTAAAGCAGACTAGAAAGCAACATTTTATCTAAGAAGAACAGCAGAAAATTCCAAACAGCAGTTTGTTATCACTATCAAAACCCCAGTGCTTAGACAGGAGCCTGGCTCAGGAAATATTAAGTGAGGAAATCACAACTTCTAATTATAGTAAACCTTCAGTTCTAATATGACAATGTCTGAATATGGTGTTTTTGTTTATGATGGTGTTTGAATAATTACTTTAGCCTGTTTGAAGAATGATGAAGATAAACTTAGCTGTCTGACCTTGTAGGCCAGAGACCAGATATGCCCACAATCTCAATACCATGCCAGGTGCATTTTTTAATTGGATAGAACTGTATTGTTTTCAAGGCCAGATTGAGATAACCACTAAGTGCACATAAGGATGGCTCTTTAATAAAAAGGGAAGTTCTGCTTATAGCCTTGCTTAGAATTTGAATTCATTTTCTCTAAGTCCATTGCGCGATGAATAAAGTAAATCTCTCCAAACTCTCCTTCTGCATTGTTTGATTGCTCGGGAACTCTGTAACAGTTCAAACTATAGGAATTTTCCTTTGTTATAAATTCTAAATCCTAAAGACTACATTCTAAAAACTGGGATCAGCCCAAAGGGTCGCTCCCAGTCACATCCTACAGGACATTGGAATGTGACTCTATCTTGCCATAGCTGAATTCAGTGGTTAATCTCTAAAGGTTATCTACAGTTTCTATCCCTGAAGCTACTGAGTCAGTGGGAATCAATCTCCTGTGCTCCTGATCCCAAGCAAAGGAAAATTGCCTTAGCCTCCAGGTCTCACCTGAAGGCTAAGGAAAATATTCTTGTTTTTACTCAGGTGCAGGAGACGAACTAGAAGAGTTAAAATTCAAATAGCAGTTTTTACCAAAGTATAATTGCTACCATATTTCAAATAGAGGAGGAATCAAGAATTCTATTTTGCAAATACATAGATCAGATATCTATTAGATTATCTAAAGCATAAATAACAGACAGTTTTGAAAGAGTAAGAAAGGAAGTTGAACATAAAATTAAGACTTATTTTGACACGATTTCTTTTTTCTCCCCCCTCTTTCTTCCTTTCTTTCTTCCTTTCTTTCTTTCTCCCTTCTTTCTTTCCTTCCTTCCTTCCTTCCTTCCTTTCTTCCATATTTAGAGGAAGGATCTTTGAGTTGGGGATGAAACTAAGAATCTACACATCAAGTGACTCTAGAACATCCTCTGGCACTGCAGCCAAAACTATTCCTGATAGACTCGGAGACTCGCAGGTCATGGGCTGGATGCTAAGTTGAAGACTTAAATTTCTAAGTCTTCTTACATCTCTTCCACTCTTCCGAGGTTCAGGTTAAGCAGTAAAATGTCAATTTCAGGACTGCTAAACCTCAAGCAGCTGCCTGTTATAGTAGTCACTCATCCTGTGAAGCCATGAGGCAAAGTTGGTAGCAGGCTCAAATATCAGCCACAGCTCTGTTCTTTGCACAAAATAGCAAGCTCAGCTCAAAGGACTCATCAGCCATATCTCTTCACACTGCTACCCCTGTGCAAAATCAAGCCATGTGACAGGGACGGTCTACCTAACGCCTGAGAGTCTGATGCGGAGATGCACACACATCCCATTAACAGGTAACCCTGAACTCATTACTCAAAACATGAAAATCTGCCTGCAAATTGGCCAAGACATATGATTTCTAACTAAGACAACATATGTTATTTTAGGTATTTGGAGAAAGAGAGAGAGATTTGGAGTGTTGCATTTTCCCGCACCTCCACTTCTCTTTATGCTCATTTTCATGATGTGAGTCCATATGAATGAAGAAGCCATAACAGAAGGCACTTATGAATTAAGACTGATGCTTCTAAGTTGTATCACCTCCAAGAAGCTCTGAATTAAATACATGGGAGAGATGCTGTACTTATTCCACTCTAAGGGGGTGATTTGACCAGGCTGTTGAAATAGATAAACTCATAAATTCTGCTAACATGAAAGTCACAGAAACATATCTTCATGGTTATCTGTGGCCAATTTGAAGGTATTTATAAAATCAAATCAATCCAACTGATGCCAGACTGCTCCTTTCAACAGCGATATTTCATGTTTCTTTTCCACACTTTCTCAAGATGTAAATTTCTTAAACTTTCGTGTGCTCAGGTTACCATGACAGAGGCTTATTAATTCTAATGTCTTTACAATTTGGAACTTCAATGGAATCTTCCCATTTGTCACCTCTTTAACCCAGCACAGATTTGACGCCTCTCATATTAATTTTTGTGATGAATTCGATTTCAAAGAACATTCATCCAAAGTTGAACCCATGCACCTGCTAATGTATTTCAGTACTATTACTAATAGCTATAGAGAGCTTTTTAATTTATATTTCACTGTATATTAAGATATCCTCCTTTAGCATGCCTGCCTCTCCATGAGAACATTTTTCATATTTCAGATTAGAGCACCAACCACTAGAACTAAATGGATGAGATCATTTTAAATATTATGCAGATACCCACACAGGTCAGGTATTTTAATATTTTCTCATCTCTAATTTATTTCTGTACTTGTTGAATGTGGCTTCTCGCATGTCCTTTTAAGGATCTTCTTAATTTTAATGACATTTTAGAAAATTATTTGAGTATGTTTTGCGTGTAGAAGTTTTTATGTAATAGAAAAAGGCCATGAGGGTAATGGACTAGAAACTATTCTGGTTTGGAGTTTTTAGCACAATAAGGACACCTAATCCTGCCATCAGGATGTTCACTGATCTTGGGCACATCACTTAACCTTCTCGAAAAATAGATCAGTGATGCTCATCTCATCACCATCTACTCAATTCTCCCAAGACAACCTCGGAGAAATCATCTGTTTCGTCCTCTCCCACATTTAACCACATTTCAACTGTCTCATCTTCTTTTGTCCCCTTTATTTTTCAGTTCTTCCCCCATCACTTCACCCTAGGGTCCTTTTTTTTGATGTAGGCATCTATCACCTGATGGCTGTTACCACTTCCTACTTGGTATTCTTGCCACAACTCTTCTAAAACCCATGGTTTCCTCTAAGACCCAGACATGGTCATACCATTATTCACCCACCCACCAACCAACAAACCCACCCTTAACAAACCTACAACAGGTTCAGTTCAATTCAATAATTATATCTTGAATATCTCTCAAATGCCAGAAAATCCTCACCTAGACAATGAAAGACTTTAAAACCTATGGGCTGGACCAAATTGAGAATCAAATGCAAAGGGGAAGGGCAGATATCCTCTGACCAAGAATATATTTTTATTAGTTTATATGTCTTCAGGGAGTTTTTTAACTGACAAAAGAAAGTATAAGAAAGTGGTGCATTAATAATGGTGCCTGTGTAATAATGAAAAAGATAAAATCAGAGGAAAGAATGGGATGGCAAATGCTTCCTCTTTGAGCTTTGGGAATGGCTATGAGCCCTAATGTGGGAATAGTTTGGGTATAAGCTGAAGAGTGTTCAGGGGAGTCTGCAAGAAATGCAAGCTCATGCACAGAACTAACTCTCTCTCTCTCTCTTCTCTCTCTCTCTCTCTCTCTCTCTCTCTCTCTCTCTCTCTCTCTCACACACACACACACACACACACACACACACACACACACACCACGTAAAATGGACTAAAGATGAGAACCTGATTGATCTCCTTACCTAGTGGCAAATCAGAGGACAGATTCAGCACACTGAGAACTGAGGTGGCCACCTGCCAAGGTGCCTGGCTAAACAGAGAATGTTTTGGTGGAGAGCACAGTTATCAGTGACAAGCTCAAGCAAACTACATAAAGACATCAGAGCAGAATGGGAGCAAATGATCTTGAGTCCAGGTGAGGCAAATGCCTGGTGAAGATAGTTCCCAAAATACCTGGGAGAGACTTAGGCTTGAGGTACCACAACAGATTAGATAGCTGTAAAAAGCCATCGGAATCAAGATGTTAAGTGCTAATGTAACCCCATTATGCTCAGCAGTGGGTAAGGCCTATGGCAGGCTCATCTCCCCACCTCCGCCTCAGCCTCTTGTGAATAACCCGTGTTCCAGGTGCCTGAAGTCATATGCTCATATGCCTCTAGGTCTTTCTACTAGAGTAACTTTCTCTTTTTTCTCACACATGCTTAAGGGTTTCCTCATTTGACAGCTTCTCCATTAACCCTTCCCTCCACCTTATATTATCAACCCTCCCAAACAGCCCTCCGGACAGCATCAATCACTTTCTCCGCTCTGTCCCCTTGCACTTAATACATACATTGCACTTTTCAATTATATCCTAAGTTGCTGTTTATGTAGCTATTCTCCCACTAAGTTAAAAGCCAGAAGTCAGACTTATTGAGTTTCCAAACTCATTTTATGAAGCCATCATTATCCTGATACCAAAACCAGACGAGGATGCCAAAAAAAAGAAAATCACAAGACAATATCCCTGATGAACATAAGTGCAAAAGTCCTCAACAAAATATAATGACTGAATTCAACTTATATTAAAAGGGTCATACACCATGATCAACTGGGATTTATTTCAAAGATGCATGGATGGCTCACCATATTAACAAAATGAAATATCAAAATCCTATTATCATCTCAAAAGATGCAAAAAAGCATTTGACAAAATTCAACATTCAATTGTGATAAAAATTATCAACAAAGTGGGTATAGAGGGAACATATCTCAACATAAAAAGATCATATATGACAAGATCTCAGTTAACATCATATTCAGCAGTGAAAAGCTGAAAACCTTTCCCCTAAGATCTAGAACAAGACAAGGATGCCCTCACTCAGCCCTTTTATTTAACACTAGAGACCCAGTGCACAGATTCATGCACATTCAAAGTAAATTAAAAAGCATGACACATCCTATATAATAAAAGAGTAATATGCAAATGACTGTACATCTCTGCTACACCCACAAGCCATCCCCACTAGCCAATCAGGAGTGAGTATGCAAATGAACACAACCAAGATGGATGTAACCACAGAGAGAGCAGGAGGCTTGAGTTGCCACCCCCCCCCCCCTAAAGAAGGAAGCCAAGCTTTCCAGCTGTCCTGGCCTACCTTGGCCTCTGCTCAAGGCTACAAAGTTTCAATTATAGAAGATTAATAAATCCCAGATACCAGGGCCTCCACTTGGGTTGCCAGAGATTTGGTGAGCCTGCAAACCACCACAGGCCCCTCACCCAGGCCATCCTATGCCCCAAGGGAACCCCCACTCTGATCCGAGATGCCCTTTAGGGCAAACCAGCCAGCCTCTACTCATGCACCAGGCCTTCATACTATCTAATCCTATCTAATAAAATAATAATATACAAATTGACCATAACTCCAGCACACAAGATGGCTGCCCCCATGTGGATGCAAGAGGGCTGCCACAAGATGGCCAGCAGCTTAGGGCAGTTGGGAGGGACCAGGTCTATAAGGGAGGGCAGTTGTGGGTGATCAGACCAGCAGGGGAGGGTAGTTGGGAGGGACCAGGCCTACAAGGGAGGGCAGTTGGGGGTGATCAGGTCAGCAGAGGAAGGAAGTTGGGGATGACTGGGCCTACAGGGAAGGGCAGTTGGGGGAGGAGGGGACGGGGACCCAGGCCTGCAAGGAGAGCAGTTGGGGGGTACCAGGCCTGTAGGGGAGGGCAGTTAGGGTTGACCAGGCCTTCAGGGGAGAGCAGTTAGGGGCAAACATGCTGGCAGAGGACCAGTTAGGCATCAATCAGGCTGTCAGGGAAATGGTAAGGGGGTGATCAGGCTTGCAGTCAAGTGGTTAGAGGTGATCTGGCAGGCAGGCAGGTGAGCAATTAGGAGCCAGCGGACCCAGATTGCGAGAAGGCTATCCCAGATTCTGAGAGGGTGCAGGCCAGACTGAGGGGATCCCCCCCACACACACATGCACAAATTTCATGCAATGAACCTCTAGTAAATAAATAAAACAGAATAGAGAGCCCAGAAATAAATCCATGTATTTATGGTCAATTCATTTACAATAAAAGAGCCAATACTATACAGTGGGAAAGGACAGTATCTTCAATAAATGGTATGAAAAAACTGGGAAACCACATGCAAAAGAATGAAATTTACCACATTACTGTGCTCACCTAACACACACACACACGGAAGGAAGGAAGGAAGGAAGGAAGGAAGGAAGGAAGGAAGGAAGGAAGGAAGGAAGGAAGGAAAGGAAGAAAGAAAGAAAGAAAGAAAGAAAGAAAGAAAGAAAGAAAGAAAGAAAGGAAGGAAGGAAGAAAGAAAGAAAGAAACTACATGATACAAAATCTCAAATCTCAGAGGGAAGGCAGGTCAGAAGAGATTAATCAAAGAAGTATATGCATATATGCATAATCCATGGACACAGACAATAGTAGAGTGAAGGCCTAGGGAAAGACAGGTTTGGGATAGAGGGGGTCAATGGAGAACAAATAGAGGGATATCTGTAATCCTTTCAACAATAAATATAAGTTTTTTAAAAGCTTATGCACAGCAAAAAAATAATAATAAATAATAATAAATAAATAAAAATCCAATAAAAATGAAAAGAAACTACTAAAAGGGATAAAATATTTCCAAATCATATATATGAAAAGTCTAATATCCAAAAGATATAGAAAACTAATACAACTCAACAGCAAAATAACAACAACAATCCAATTAAATAATGGTCAGTAGATCTAAATAGACATTGTTCCAAAGAAGATATAGAGATCCACAACAGACATATGAAATTATGTACATCATTAGTCATCAAGGACACCACAATGAGTCACTGTTTATATCTGTTAGAATGGCTATTATCAAAAAGACAAGAAATAACAGGTGTTGGTGAGGATGTGGAGAAAAAGGGAACCCTTGTGCACTTGTAAATGGGTGCAGCCACTATGGAAAACAGTATGGAGGTTCCTTAAAAGATTTAAAAATACAACTACCATATCATCGAGCAATTTATCTTCTGGTTATTTGTCCAAAAAAGTGAAAGCACTAACTCCAAAAGATATCTGTACCCTCATGTTCATTTTAGCATGATTAACAATAGCCAAGAAATGAAAACAACCTAAGAGCCCATCAATGAATGAATGAATAAAAAAAAAGTTGTGATATGTACATATTAGAATATTATTCAGCCATTAAAAAAATAAAATCTTGCCATTTGCTATAACAGGGATGGACCGAGAGGGCATTATGCTAAATGAAATAAGTCAGAGAAAGACAAATACCGTATAATCTGTTTTACATGTGAAATCTGAAAAATAAAAAGATCACAGATATAAAGAACAGATTGGTAGCTGCCAGAAGCAGTGGGTAGAGGAATGGAGAATTGTGTAAAGGGGGAAAGGTAAAGAGGAAATATGAAAATTAAATGACAATAATATGGCCGTGAAAGCCTGTCAAATAAAGTGCCATTTCTCTGTGGGCAGGCTATTTCTGCAGCTGTGTGGAGATCACTGCATGAGGGAGGTGTTTATCCTATTGGGAAGCAGGAATGAGCTAGGCCAGTGGTCGGCAAACCGCAGCTCTCAAGCCACATGGGGCTCTTTGGTCCCTTGAGTGTTCTAATGCCACTTTTTCAAAATAGACTAGCCCAGGCCGAAAACCGACTTCTGCACATGGGCCACAAAATTTCATTTGCACTCTAGGTGCACGCCCACACATGCTATTTTGTGGAAGAGCCACACTCAAAGGGCCAAAGAGCTGCATGTGGCTCGCAAGCCATGGTTTGCCGACCACTGAGCTAGGCCACAGTTCCCTACACTAATTTAAAGTCTGAAGGTGCAATAAGGCATTTGTGATGCCCATTTGTGTGCACATTTAGTCTGCCCTGGCCCTTTCAGTGTGCACTGACTTGGCTCTAACAACAGAAGTGAGACAAGTGTGTGTCCAGTGTATCCAGACATGCCCAGTGTGATCTTTTGGATATAAGGAGAACAAAGTCAACACAAACTGACTTCAACAATAAGAGGTTCACTATATAATCTAACAAGTAGCCTAGAACCAGGGCTTCACGTAGGGTAAACTCAAGGCACTGATTCTGTTTTCCGTGTGACTCTGCCTGTTCTGCCCCATCCCAAAACTTTCAAATAAAAGAAGAGGCAGGGAGAAGAAATAAAAGCCACTTCCAAAATCCCAATTGCTGTCAGCTATTTAGCAGAGAGTGTAGCTATCAAGTGACAGAGCTGTGCAGGCCTAGAGGAGGGACAGGAGGATGTTGAGGGAGGAGTTCCTCACAGAGTGAGTCTGGCCATGAGCCGAAGTAGTAGGACAGAAGGCCTCAGGGAGAAGGAACACAATTTTCCTGAGTAGCTTTTATTGTTTTATTAGTGGCCTGATGCACGAAATTCATGCAAAGGGCTTGGCCCTGGCAGCCCCAGCTTCATCTGGTAGGTCATCCAGATAGTCATTCTGCTGTTCGGTCTAAATAGCATATTAGCTTTTTATTATATAGGATTTTTTAGTTAAATGCATTGGGGTGACATTGGTCCACATAATCATATAGGCTTTAGGTGTGGGTTTCTATGTTATAAGATCAGTATATTGCACCATGGGCCCACCAGCCAGTCAAATCTTCTCCTGTCACAATATTTTAGGGCCCCTTTCTCTCCCCACCCCCTTCCCTCTGGCAACCACCACACTGCTGATTGTGTTCATGAATTTCAGTTTTATATCCCACATCTGAATGAAATCTTATGATTCTTAGCTTTTTCTGATTGACTTATTTAATTTATAATAAATTAATGACTTTGATACCATGTACAAGCAATCTAAAAAAAAAGTTCATTGGTTCAGAAACTAGATTTTCTTTCTACTTTCTTATTTTTCTCAGTAAATAACTACCTGCATGATCCTGAGCAAGCCACTTAACCCCTCTGGAATTTCATTCCTTTATGTAAAATAGGAGAGGATAGGGCACAATGCATTTAATTTTCCTCTCAGCCATAAACTCCTAATTCTACTCCAAATCAGCCAATTTACATTCCCCTCACACCACCTAACCAGCCTCATACAATATAATTTAACTTATCTTTCTTCCTTTCAATATTTATAGTTTTCCTCAAACAAGTTATCTCATTGAATGAAAAACATTTTTTACATCATAGTGGCTGTAGTTTTTTTGTTGTTGCCTAAAAATCCTTCATTTTAATAATACAACTACACACTTTGTTTCTATTTACATGGTAAAGGAAAACACCAAATTATCTCCTTGCCCCTGTTCCTCTCCCTCAAAAGGCACCAACGGTTTCATTACCCTGGGGACTTCCTTCAAGAAAAAATGAGTGCGATAAGATGAAACATGTTCTAAATTCTTTTATAACTTGAAAGGAAATAAATTGCACTAAGAAAATCTTTACTTATGGCTATTTCTGTTTTAAACATCTAGCAATAGAAAAAAAAGAAAACTTTTAAGACAAAGAAAAATGTAGACTGTTTTTATGATAATATGATCTAGTAGACATCAGACCACAGGAGTAAGAGAATTGTTTTAGTTTCTTGCATTCTTACTTTTTCTCTGAAAACACACACACACACACACACACACACACACACACACACACACAAAACAAACAAAAAACTGACCATAGCCAGAGTTTGTGTTCAGCTGCTCTACACAGGTACATCCATGACTGGCCACTTTTCTGATTGATCAGGCAGCTGTTCTGGTTGATGGGTACTCACTCATGCCATACAGTTATTAAATATTTTATTGTTGCCTCTGCTGGTAACTCAACAATACAAATACTGTGGTTGCTGACTTGTTTATTTGGAATAAGTAGCAGAATGATACATGATGAGTAAAGAAAATGAAGAGAAGAAGAAAGGAATAGAGGCCTGAGGGAAATTACTTCTGGAATATTTTGATATTTTGTATTATACAGATTCCATCGATTAGATTTTAAAATTAACATGCTTTCTAAGCTACTATGCATAGGACTCTATTAGACAAATTAAGTGAACTAAAGAGCACCCTGTTCACACTCTATTTTCACTAGTTTATTACATTTGAACTAGCCCCCTTTGGTTGTCAAAAACCTAAACAGTAGAGTACTAGAGGTAGCATACAACTCCCTCTGTCAGTGAATTAAGTCCCTCGTATTTAATGCCATTTTCCAGGCCATTAGTGAAGTCTAAGTGTCTGGGAAGAAGTAATTTATTAACTGAAAATTCAGGTTTATTTACCTCACAAGGATGAATAGTTTTCAGTCAGAAAGTAGTGTAGGTCGTTCATCAAAGGGTTTGACCAATGTTACCTTCATTTTATTTAAAAGATTTATCATGTTCATGTAAATATCAACTTTAAAACATTAGTTAACCTGTAAGAAAGATTCCTCTGAAATCACTAAGCTTCTTATTGACTTTCAAACTTTCAAATCTAAAATTTATCATCATTTTTAAGGTCACATTTTACCTTATTCACAAATTAATTTTTAAAAGATTATATATAAAGCATAGTGAGCAAATAAATGAAAAAGGCTATATGTGAGAACTTATCCACCTCCAAGGGAAAAAAAGTCTCTAATAAAATTTCATTTTTTGTTAGAAATGAAACTGAAATAGAAAAATGGGAACATAATCAATTACATAGTTCATTTTGTCTGCTTGAAAAAATTGCACTAGCTGATTTGAAAGAGCAGTCTTCTTGGAACCAAAGCTAGAGAGAAACTTGTCATGCATCTTTTAAAAGACAGCAGTGTGTGAGTGAAAAAGGTTCTCAAAAAGCATCCTCATGAAAGAATTGGACTTGTTGGACTATTGCAGAATAGCTTGCATCAGACCCCACTTGTTACTAAGAACAATTATTAAATGGGTTAAAATGCAAAAACATTTGTTTGTAGGCATCAAAAAAAAAAAAGAAAGAAAGAAGGAAAGAAAGAAAGAAAGAAAGAAAGAAAGAAAGAAAGAAAGAAAGAAAGAAAGAAAGAAAGAAAGAAATCAGCCAGAAGATCTTGGACAAAAGAGAAGTTTAGGGAAGGAAGCCAACATTTTGGGCCTTGTTTCCCATAAAATATTACTTAATTTTAATTTTCCATGCTGAGCAGTATTTAAATCAGGCCCAAATGTAGATAAGAATTGTCACGTTGCACAAATCTTCCTGTGCAACCTCTTGAATATACAGTGTGTCCCCCCAAAAAATGTATACCACTTTAACAGCTGATAGCTTTTAAATGACATGTATTTTAATAAGCACTTCCTTTATAATTGTTCAAGGTGTATATATACATTTTGGGGGGACACCTATAGTTTCTCTCCATATGAAGACCTGTGAACTAAAGATACAAATTATATGCCCCACACATTCTCAACATACAATGGTAATTAATAGGGTATTAGCAGTTGTGAAGGACCCTGTCATTCGAATGTGAGGCGAGAAGGCGAGATGGAAGACATAAGGGGACAAGAGTCTCATAGCAGTCACTGGTCTAAAGCAATTCTGACATCTATTTGGACATATGTGTAGATTCCTTGATTAGGACTCAGTTTTTTCAGGGTCTTGGTTCCACCCTCTGGAATTCTCTCTTCCCTATTGGTTATTAATTCCAAACCTCCTTTTCCACAAGAGATGATCTGTGTTTGCAGCTATGTAGCTGTCTCAGCCTGCTTCCTGCCATGTAAGATTAGGAATCCAGAGGCTCTGCTCATTGTGAACTAACTCCATCCCCTTTTATCTGAGCTTATAATGCTTCTGCTACTACAATGTTCTTACAGATCTCTGGGCTTCCTAGTAATAGTAGTGGGATTCACTCCATTAGACATCTTTACTCAGACATATTTTTTATATAAGCCCCAGTCTGCTTTGTGTTAGAAATTGGGGTGCTAAGAAACAACACCCTTAAGATTCTCAGAAGGATCTTTTGTCTCATTAAAGAATACTATTAAATGTTTCTGCAATCTAAATAATGTGGCTTATAGCTGCACCTTTAAGATAATCTTCATCCCGAAATCAGGTCTGATAATTGAGAGTTTTTGCAACATGAAAAGTCTAGGAATAACATAGTTTTATTTTTACACTCAGTAAGCCCCAGATCCTTTATATTTTCTCTAATTTCTGCATGATTATGGAAAAATTCATCTTTAGCACCTTTTTCTCTCTCCTTTGTATAATACTTTATCATACATGGCTAAAAATAACCAATTATCACTTTTGACATTATTTCTGGAAATCTCCTTATTTAGGTTCACTTTTTCATAAGGTACATTCTCTATTGTTCATGTTACTTCAGGCAATAGTTATTCAAAGCTCTCTCCTGCTACATAACATGGATTATTTTTCTTCCAGCCTCTAATAAAAGCCTCCTCACTGTGCTTCCTGTTTCATCAACAATTCTGTCTCTTGTCTCCTGGCTCCAAAGCTGATACCACATATTTAAAGGTTTTGTTACAACCCTATCTTACTTCTAGGTATTATTTTATGTTTCATTCACCCAATACTGTGTAACTAACCACCCCACAACTTTATGTTTTAAAATAATTTATTCTTAGCTCTCATAGTTCTGTGGATTGACTAAATTCAACTACACAGTTCATGCTTGGGGGGTCTCTCTCACAGTTATAATCATATAGTGGTAGGGATGTAGTCACCTGAAAGCTTGACTAAGCTAAATTTCCAAATGGCTTATGCACTTGTACACCTGCACCACAGATATTCTCTCTCTCTTTCTCTCTCTCTCTCTCTCTCTCTCTCTCTCTCTCTCTCTCTCTCTCTCCTGTCGCCTCTTCTTCTTCCTTTCTTTTCATTCTTCCCTGCCTTTCTTCCTGTCTCCCTCTTTTCCCTATCTCCCTTTCTCTCTCCCTCTCCCTCCCTCCACCTCCTCTCTCTAATGGAAACATCTTCCAGTGACTTCCAGAGTTCCTCCATGTGGTTTGATTCTCTTATAGTATGGTGGTCTTGGAGATGTTGCACTTCTTAACAGTCCCCAAAAGGGAACATTTCAAAAGTAAGTGTTCCAAGAGGCCAGGTAAGCAGCAAGATTTATGCCTGAGCCTCAGAAGTCACACATTGTCAAAGATAATGTACTCTATTCGTCAAAAGTCAGTCAGAGGGCTTACCCTAGATTAAAGAGGAGAGACAATATAAGGGCAACAATACAAGGAGGCATGATTCATTAACAAGACATCTTACATAGTAAAACCACTGAAAAACAAAGAGAAAACTATGAAAACCAATCATAATTATGATACATCACCTTCAAAGGAGCAACAATAGGACTGACACTAGCTTTTCAAAAATAAAATGGTGGTATCAAGAAGATAATAGCATTTTTAAGTGCTGAAAGAAAATAACTGCTCACCTGGAGTTATAAACCTAACAAAAATATCTTACAAAAATGAAAAAAATAAAAATATGTACTTTACAATAGCACCAAAAAAACAAAACAAAACACCATCAAAATATACCCAGCTGGCATGACTCAGTGGTTGAGCATAGACCTATGATTCAGGAGATCACAGTTCAATTCCTGATCAGAGCATATGCCCAGGTTGTTGGCTCCACTCCCAATTCCGGGCATGCAGGAGGCAGCCCATCAATGATTCTCTCTCATCATTGGTGTTTCTATCTCTCTCTCCCTTTCTGCCTCTCTTAAATCAATAAAAACATATTTAAAAAAACACATCAAGTTATTAGAATTAAATCTTTTTAAAAATGTGTAAGACTTCTATACTAGAGGAGAGACATTTTAAAAGACCTATGGGCTGGAGAGAATATACTTATTTTGTATATGAGAAGGACATAAATATTGCATTAAAAATTCATAGCTGCACTATATGTAATCAACCAAAATTGGCAAATACCCAAATGCCTATCAATACTAACTGGATTAATGAATATTGGTATATCAACACAACAAAACACTATACAAGCTAGCATCCACTCTTTGAAACTACATACAATAATATGAGTGAATCTCACAAATATATCTGAGTAAAGAAGTCTATCGCAAAGGAGCATGCAACCTATTATTCTACAAAAACAGTCAGCTATAATCTATGATGTGAGGAATCAGAAGAGCTGACAGTCTTTGTGGGAACAGTGACTGGAGGGAGCTGAGAAACTCCTGGTGATGGTTATGTTCTATTTCATGAGCTGGGTGCTGGTTACACAGGTATTTTCAGTTTGTGAAAAATTCATGTACCGTGTGCTTATTATGTGTGCACTTATTGTATGCATATTATACTTGGATAAAGTTTTTTTAATGAAGAAATAAAGATGTTTCAGAAAATTCATAGCCAGCAGGTCCAGAGTAAAAGAATAATTATTGTAAGTTCTTCAGGAAAAAAGAAAATGATCCCAGATAAAAGCAGGGAAAGAAACTATCCTATATAATAAAGAGGTAATATGCAAATTAATCCTCATGCCCTCATAGCATGGCTGCCTATGACCAGGACGGCAGGAGGGTTAGTGAGGGATGACCAAACAAATGAACAAGCAGGCTGTGTGGGGCAATCAGGCTGGCAGGGGGGTTAGTGAGGGACGAACAAATGACTGAACAGCAGGCTGCATGGGGTGACCAGACTGGCAGTGGGGCCATGAGGGGCAACCAGGCAAGTAGGGGGGAAAGTTAGGGGTGACCAAGCCAGCTGGGGCAGTTAGGGGCAACCAGGCTAGCAGACAGTGGCAGTTGGAGGCAGCCAGGCTGGCAGGGGGCCAGTAAGAGGTGACCAGGCCAGCAAGGGGGAGGGGGGAGTTAGGGGCAACCAGGATGGGGAAGGCAGCAGTTGGGCGGAGGCGCGGGGGGTGGGCGGCGATTAGGCTGGCAGGGAGGGGGCAGTTGGGCGGTGACCAGACAGGCAGGCAAGTAAGCAATTAGGAGTCAGCTGTCCAGGATTATGAGAGGGATATCCAACTGCCAGTTTAGTCTTGAGCCCCAGGATTGGGCCTAAACTGGCAATCGGACATCCCCCAAGGGGTCCCAGATTTGGAGAAGGTGCAGGCTGGGCTAAAGGAACCCCTTTCCCCATGTACAAATGTTGTACACCAGGCCTCTAATCCTATATAATACGAGAGAAATATAATAATTATACTCAAGGCTTTAACGACCAGATCACGTATCTGCAGGAGGGTGGGGCAGCGAACTACAAATGGTGGTGAAAAGCTACAGGAGTGGGGAGGGAAGCAAGATATGAAGGGGAGAGGGGGAGAAAAGCAGGGGGGGGGGAGCTGCAGGAGGGCAGGGCAGTGGGCCAAGGTCTACAGGAGAGCGGCAGAGAACTACCGGGCATTGATTCATGCACAAGGCTATTAATGAAGAATAAAAAGATAAATAGGTATGTCCAACTAAATAAATATTGACCATATAAGACAATAGAATGTCATTAAGTATAAACTATATGTAAAATTAAAACACATGACAATAGCATAAAGATAAGAATTTGGATAAAGGCAAAATGTTGTACATTCTTACATTTTCCAAGAAATGATAAAAAGTCCTAATTCATAGTAGAATCTTATATGTCTGGCATATAAGTTATAATTGTTAAGTAAACACTAAAAAATAATAATTTATAACAAAAGCAAATAAATAAAGGAGGACAGTGGAATAGTAATAAAAATTGATTAGTTCAAAAGAAGGAATGAAATAAGAAAATAAATAGTAAAATAGACAAGTACATGAAATAGTAATTTCACAAATATAAATTAAGTAAATATTCTAAAACTAAAATTGTCAGATAAGATTTTAAAAGTATGCTGCTTATAACAGACATACTTCTAATATATAGACATAGAAATATTGAAAGTAAAAACATGAAATCAAATATGCCGTACAAACACTAAACAAAAGAAAACTGCATGTTATACTGACAACAACAAAAAATTTTAAGAAATAACATTACTTTAACATTATTGAATCATACACTTAAAAATTGTTAAGATGGTAAATTTTATATTTTGTGTTTTTTACCACAGTTAAAAATTTGAAAAAAATTAATTATTTACTTTACAAAAGAAGCATTCCACTTATCCAGTGGGCTCAGTGGTTAAGCATTGACCTATGAACTAGGAGGTCACTTTTCAATTACCAACCAGGGCACATGCCCAGGTTTCAGGCTTGATCCCTAGTGGGGGGCATGCAGGAGGCAGCTGATCAATGATTCTTTCCCATCATTGATGTTTCTATCTCTCTCTCTCCCTCTCTCTTCTTCTCTGAAATCAATAAAATCTTTACATATTTTTTAAAAGGAGCATTCCTAAAGATACTGGGATTTTTTAATGATAAAATGATTAATCTACAAGGAAGATAAAACAATTCTAAGTTGCATTTACATAGCATAGCCTCAAAATATATAAAACAAAAATGAAAGAATCAACAGAAAAAATAGACAAAAATATTCTTATGATAAATATAATTAAATTTTGTAACTGACTCTTATAATGCTTTCTACATAGTGGATTCTTGAATAAACCCAAAGCCTAGTATAATAAAAGCAAGTCTTTATATAATATTATATATATATATATATATATATATATATATATATAATATGATTGCATTGGTACAAATACTAATACAATAGAACTGAGTTATATTTTTCCCTTCTAAATAAATAAATAGATAAACAAAAAATGAATCACATCCAGCTTGCTATAGAGATGCCTGTAACCTGACCTTTTCTTTCTGTA
Source organism: Vespertilio murinus (assembly GCA_963924515.1). Classification (NCBI taxonomy): domain Eukaryota; kingdom Metazoa; phylum Chordata; class Mammalia; order Chiroptera; family Vespertilionidae; genus Vespertilio; species Vespertilio murinus. The sequence continues at coordinate 74,657,102 of OZ004707.1, forward strand.
TTTTTGTTTTGTTTTGGACACCTGACCATTTGAAACACAACTGGCTATGATCCAAGAGGAGACCCTTAGTCACTAGGGGTGTACTGTGTTTATTGATATATGTGCGAAAAACGATGCTCAGTGCCTCACACACTGTGTAAAACTGCCTGTAGTAATATATGTGTGAAACACTTTGTTTAATGATGCATGGTACATTTGCCACTATCTTGATTGATATATCTGAAATACTACCAGATCTAAAGAGCGTGCTGTTGGCTTTTCCAGAAAGACAGAAAGGTGTGGTAGGGGAAAAAAAATAGTTTGGGTTTTCAAGTCAGACAAACATGGATTAAAATCCCAGTTTGACAGTTTTATAACTTGTATCTTTAAATAAATCATTTAACTTCTCTGAATTTTTTTTTGTCTTAAAATGGAGTAATAATGTCTACCTTTCACATGTCTACAAGGTTTAGAGGGAAGGGACTAGCATCAAGCCTGTTTCTGGAGCACACACTGACATCCACAGCCCAAAGTCACTTCTCCTTGTGGAAGACCTCAAGGCTTTCCAGCCAAGTTCATCCCATCCAAGCCCAAGCACAATTCCGGATGCAAATTCTATATGCCTTAAAACAAGGTCTTTTCACCCTGGCCAAATGGCTCAGTTGCTTGAAGTATCATCCTGTACATCATCAAAGAGTTGTAGTTTTGATTCCCAATCAGGGCACATATGTAGGTTGAGTGTTCAATCCCTGGTTGGGGGCCATGGGGGAGGCAGCCAACCAATGTTCCTCTCTCTCTCTCAAATCAATAAAAATATGTTCTCAGGTGAGGATTAAAAACAAATACGCAAGGTCTTTTCCTCAGGTATAAATTTATGCCTACGTTTTTGCAACATAGACTTAAAAGATACTGATATTCAAAGAGTGACTTTGCTATGTGCGGTGTCATTTAAATGTTCCTTTATCCTTTGCTGAATAAGTGGTAACTCTTCCTTTTACTCAGAAGCAGAAAAGAGAGCAAAGCATGTTCCTCATCTTCAGCATGTCCATATTTCTCATAAATAAAGTATAGATATAAAAGTATGTAAAATCTATTTAAATGAATTTTTCCTGATAAATTATTTCATTATTTAATAATCATCTCCTGAAAGTCTACAGTACTGGTGTCAAGCAAGACGCTCACTTAAGGCCCAGATATAGGGGGTAGAAAAAGTTGCTCTGCTTTCACTTTAGATTGGCTACCCACAGACCAGATTTTGATACTCCCTAACTTTACCAGATACTAAGTATAAAAACAAAAAAGGAGAAGGAAGTATGGCTGAAATAAGATCATTTTCCATTTCTTAAACCAACCCAGAAAACTAAGGGTGAGAAGTTTCTCACTCTTCAACACTAAGAGTTAGAAGTTTCTCCCTCATCAGGGACACCATCTCCACTGTCAGTGACACTGGGAATCTATCATCTCCCCAGCCTGCTGTGGACTCACCAAAGAACAGATGGGGTACCGAAAGGTTCCTTCGGACAGACAACTCTTTCCCCAACAGTGCCCCAGCTCACTCATCTCCTTTCCCTCAGGGAAGCGCAGGCATTTATTTATAAGAAGGAAGCTCTGTGAAGGGAGTTCCCAGGTCCAATCAGATGTAGATAAACTTTAAGGCTGATAAAACACGCATTTCACGACCCTCTGCTCACAAAGTAAACTAAAATTACTAAACCACAGTCCATGAAACATTTTTTTTTTCCATTAACTCGCTTTTTTCATTTGTTTTAGAAAATATGGGTTCAAGCTAAGGTTGTTGCTTTGTTGTTTAAAACAACAAAAATTCATAACATATAAATGTAATGTGTTTTCTGTATATTTATGGTTAAGTGACATTTACAAATGTGATTCATAGTCAATAATATTGAAGCTTTTAAAAAACAAATTTAGATATCTAGCTCATTCATTTTTCAAGTTTTAACCTTGTCTTTCTGAGGGAATGTGGAAAACTGGTTGCATGATATTATAAGTATGATGGTTTGGATTCCGGAAAAGAAAAAAACAGTAGCTTTAAGAGAGGAAGTTCATATTAGTTGCAGAAAGGTAGTACTACTCCCTACCCCAGTTTTCTCTTGCTCTTTAGAACAAATGTTAGTAGAAACTGCAGCTCCAAACTTTGTACAGGTTGCTTGATTTATTTGACCCATTTTTTAAAACACTTGTTTGGTCACATCACAGCAGGAGTCAAATTTATATGTGTGACTTTTGTCACTCTCCTATCCTAGTTTCAACACTAGAAAAATGCTAATGAGTAGCAAAAATTAACAATTTCAGATGGCCAGAAAGAGGAGGAGGAGAAGGAAGTGGTTGGGGCCGGGGGGGGGGATTGGAGGGGGGGGTGTCAAAGAAAAAGATAGTTCAAAGAATCCACAAAATGGAACTAAATCCCAGAATCAATGAATATAAATTATGTATACATTATACATTGAGCTAGGTGAAGACTAGGACACTAAGATATACAGTATATGTAAATGTAGAGAGTGCCTGGGAAGGCACAGGGGCATTTCTTTAATTATTGTCAGCTGAATCCAGTGTTGTTGGCAGAGCCACATCCTGGAAACACACCTTGCCAGGGGCAGGAGTGTTGTCAGCTTGACCTTCAGCCCAGGTGCCAGGGGGGTGGGTTTCATTATCTAAATCCAGCCAAGCACAAGGAATGAATACAATTCAGGCCCACCCAAGAATGCACATAATCTCCTTTGTCTTGACTTTTAGTAAAATTTCCTGAGTTTTGCTGTATAAAATAAACATGCTGTATTAGCTCTGGGTCCCTGTCTGTCCATCAGAGGCCAGTGGTCCCACCTGGTCCCAGTTTTCCTTCCATCTCTATGTCTGTCTCTTTCTTTTCATTTTCTCAATCCCCAACAGCCCCTATTCAGGACAGGACTGCTCTCTAGCGGCGTGGACATGGAAAAGAAAGGAATGTTTACATGTAAACAAGGACACATCAGCGAAGGTGTTATAAAGGTGCTCAGGTGGATAAAGTGCTATCTTAATGTCAGTTATTGTGTAGTGAACATTTCAAAGTACATTTTCAAGTTTCATGGCTTATAGAAGGATTTGTTACCTTTGAGGGCTTCATAAAAATAAATGAAACGGCATTACCATAACCACAGAGAAAAGGTCAAAAGAAAGTTAAATACGTTAGGTGCTTTATGTATTAAAACACAAGTTTCTTTTCCTTTAGAAAGCTAGTCGTTTGTAGATTATGGAAGGGAAGAATAGGTTGCAAAAGGGTTAAAGTTACCTCTAAGAATCATTGAATCACAAATATAACCCCTGACCAGGCCACTAACTGTTTTCTGTTGTTTTATGTAAAACTCAAAATTGAATTTGCCAACAGACATGGAAAATTAAATTCCCTGGAGAAAGTTGCAAGAGCCTACATTTTGCTACAGGAAAAAAAGAACATTAATGGAAGTTGCCCAATATCTGTCTTTTCTAATCAAAATCTCAACAGGGCCCTGACCAGTACATGCCTCAAAGGAAGTACCACTGAGAGAGGAAGAAAAGCTCCCTTTGGTGCAGGCCCTGACAGGCCTGTGAGGAGCATGCGTGATGGATGAGGGATGCTCCGCCAGCAAACAGGTCACATTTGTGAGTGATTGAACATGCATTTAAGCTGTTCGTATGCTCCTGGTGATTTGAGCAAAGAAACTTCCAAAATGGGATTTTAAGGATTCTGATTCCTAGGCCCATGGTACTTAATAATGAGAGGGCACGGTGAGGCTAGCTCCTGACTCCATTTTGTATTGTGGGGCAGGGCAGAAAAGGGCGGAGCTATCCTCCATTTTGTGTAACGATCCTAGCCCTCACCCAACCAATCAGGGTCAACCAAGGCAGTGACATCACCGTCCTTATAAAACCCCTGGACTTGTCAAAGTTCGGCCTCTCTTCCACCATGCTGTCGGTGTGAGTGGGACAGAGCCCATGCTAGCATGGAAGAGGCTCTTTTGTTTATTGCATCGGACTTGGCTCCCTGGTGGTCCTTGGGGATCACGAAGTCTGGGCATAACAATAAAAATGAAGAACTAACGAGCTAAAGAAAAGACAGGACAGCAACATGGGACATGCACTTGAACCGGGAAGATGTGGTCTGGCATGGAAGCTCCACCACTCCATAGCTCTGTGACTTACATAAGTAATTTAACCTCCATCTTCTTATATTTGGAAAACACATAACACTATCTTCTTCGTAGGAAATCGAGAAGTAACACTGTACACATGAAGATCTAGACTGATAAGATCACATCATCATGCCTGGTACAGACATTTAATTAGGAAATGCATGGCGTATCCACCGCAGGGATCAGGGTGGCATGTTGCCTGGAGAGGACCCCCAGGCTGTCCCCTGGAAGACCTCAGGGACTTGGATTCATTATCTCTTCCAGTTTACCATAATCCAGGGTCAGCCCATATAGGCAGCCTCAGACCCCTAATTTTTCAGCACTATGAAAATAAATCCTTTTCTGTTATAGCAGAATCACTTCAACCAACAGATCTATGAAACCAAAATCTCACTTTAATTAATTTATAATGAAAATTTTTAATTGTGCAAGAACAGAATTCATGCTTCTATATGTCTAGCTAGCCCATTCTCTCCCTAAAAAGAGACCTACATGGAAAACCGAGTTATCGGCAGAAGGCAGAAGACATGCTTGCAGAGATGGACTCAGGTGAGCAGGTAATCCACACATTTCAGGAACCCATCTCTCTACAGGTCCTCGGGTGTATCCTGGCCCCAGAGCTCTCTGAGAGGCGGGCCTTGCTCCTGGGATCAGAACTTGGCTTATTGCCTAAGTGGCTGTCCATCTCCATTGTAGGGGAAGCAGACCATTGAGAATGGGGCAGCAGTGCAAGCAGGAAGGTGTCAGGAGATAGAACTGAAAAAGGAAGCATGGACCAGAACATATGCCCTATAGAAAAATATCTACTAAAATATTCATGAGTGTCTGTGAATGCCTTCTGGGCCTTAGGTAGAAGTTTTATAGGTTTTCCTGGCTTCTGTTTGGAAAGAAAATACCTCTCAGGCTGTGTTTTTTGGGGAAGACTCTCCCACATTATTTAAAAATGTCCCACTATTAGTCATGTCCCCAGCTCCAGTGGCCTGGGTTAGAAGTGGATCATTTACCACATTATTACTTTGTGCCTTGTGCAGGGTGTTTCTACAGTATCACGGCTGATGGGAGCATGTGGGGTGCAGAGCAGGTGGCCTAAAGGCTGGATTAAATGGCACATTAACATTCACCAAAGCCAGTGAAAGTGGGATACCAAGTTTTTGTGAGTTTTCCAGAGGATTCTTGAACTAAAGAACAAGTGAAGTTATTATTATCAACTTTGACATGTAAATATTTAGAATAAGAAACAGCATCAATTTAAATAAAGTAGGGCGGATGATGATGTTAGTAATAAATATTTATTAAGTGATTTCTATACACAAAGCATTGCTGTGAACATTTTACATGTACTTTATCATTTAGCTACCACAAAATCCCTATGAAGTAGGTACTACTATCCCTATTTTAGGAGAGGAAATAAAAAGCAAAGAGTCTGTGTTATTTCTTTTGTAAAAAGAAAAAAGAAAAAAAAAGATATTATTTTTGCTCTGTTTCTTCAGGCCACCTGCCACAGGAATAGCAGAATTTGAGTACAGTTCAAAATTATATATTCTGTGTTATGCCAAGTCAAAAGGCATCACAACTTTGTCAAATAGTATACAATCCTATATGGCCAAGGCAGCATGCATGACACTTTAAGAAAACGAGGCACATTGTGGAAACCTGTTCTGCAATGCACAGGTCAAGCCATTCCCCTCCAATGTAATGCTGCATTGTTAAGAGTCCAAAAGAGCTTGAGGGAATTCAGTCAGCCTATAAAGTCATTTTTTTGCCCAATCTTCACACACCACATTACAAAAAGGCTCCTCTGTACAAAATCCAACAATGAGAATCAATGAACATTAAATGCAGATGAGTCAGAGTCTGATGGAACAGGCAGCTAGCTGAGGTTTTGCCTTCCTACAGCTAAATGTTACATCTTCCCTAAGCAAGCGAAATGACTAGCCCACACCTCATTAAACTGCCAGTGATTGTGCTGTGCTACCTTTGCCGAAATGATAGGCAGATGGTCTCACCAGTAGTAAGCCACAGAAATCAATGGCTGACATTTGCTCGATGAAATACAAATTGAGACTAGCTAGCTGCACTTTTTTATTCAGCAAATTCGAGTCTCCAATCAATTCCTGTGCATGTGAAATTGGTTTTAAATTGATTTGTTTCTTCCTTAGCTAATTACAGTATATAAGTAAATGAATAATCAATTGCTAACTCTACCCTTACTGTATACATTTCAATGAGCAAAACAAGGCTGTCAAAGATGGATATTATTAGTCTTTTCAAAAAGAAGCATTTACATGCATCATGATACATCAGCTATTTAATGATAATTTAAAGACTGTCTTATTTGTTGAACAAATATAACTCCCCCTGCTATTAGTTAAGTTTATAGAAAGTTCTCTTATATGAAAACCCTGCCTAGACAAGCAGAGCTCAGCAGCGTGTCTGACAGACAGAGTTTTTAGTCAGCGTTAGCTGTTGTTGCGGTGATGTTGCACAATGGGCAATCATGAAAAAATCCAAGGTTCAAATCCTAGTTCCTTCACCCTTTGACCCAACAATTCCACTCCTGGATATATGGCCAACACAAATGAGTGTTTATGTTGACCAAAAAACAGGTATAAATTAATTCACTATTTACAAAAGCTGAAAACCTTGAAGTCACCCTAATGTCTAACAGCTACAGAGAGGATAAATTGTGGCAAATTCATAAATGAAATGGAACACAGCAGTGAGAAAGAATGGGCCACGCATACACCCAGCATGGATGAAGCTCATAGAACAATGCTGAGCCAGGCACCAAAGAGGATACACTGCATGGTTTTATATGCGTGCAGTTCAAGTGCAGGAAGAAGTAATAAGTGGTGGAAAAAGTTTCAATAGTAATTACTTTGGGGTGAGTTAGTGCCCGTGAAGGTGCACAAGGAGTCTTCCAGAGAGCCTTGATCCGTGTTGTGTTACATAAGTGTGTACATTTAAAATCCATCCGGTAGCAAACCAAAAATTCATGAGCATTGTTATATCAAAATTCCTTCATTTATTATATGATCTCAGACAAATTATCCTCCAAACCTCCTTTCCCTGCTCTATTAAATTGAAAATGATAATAGTACTAATTCCTAGGATGGTTATGATGTAGAAATGCAATAATTCATGTGAAGCATTTAGCACAGAGCCTTGTAGACAATGAGTGTTTGATAAATGTATCCCATTATTATTTCCCTCACTGAGAATGTAGTCACAAACAGGCAGGGTTTAGGAGTTATAAAGTGCTTGAGGAATCACAATTAAGGTAGAAGCCGACATCACAAATACATGTGAACATGGTTTTAAGAAAAACAAATACATCTCATCTTGTGTTTATAAATTTGAAAGTTTTAAATGCTTGGCTTCTAGATAACATTTTTCACAGAATTCATTCACATAACATTATTTCACTTAATCCAAAAGACAGGTGTACATTTTACTCTCAAGGTACGTCTCACGTGAAGCTGCAGTCCCTCTGGAGCCGCCTGTTCTAGAAAGCTGACACTTGGACAGGACTGACTGAAGACACCACAGGATCCGGGAACCAATTTCTGCAGCAGTGATTTTCTCTGGGAGGCCAGCGGTCAGAGGAGTTAAAAGCACTTACTATCTTCTTGTCTGAGCATGACTGAAAATGAATTACTGGCCATGGAAACTGCTACATTATTTCTTGGGAGAATTCAGTGGTAAGGGTTGATATTATCATGAAGATTGCTGCAAAATGTCTAAAGTTATAGGACTAAATATGAAGACTATAAATTTAAGGTGCTATCTAAATAGTAGAGGAGTCTTTAGATATCCCCTGTGTCTGCAGAAAATCTGCACCATTGGGAATTATTGTCTTTAGACAGTTTTCATATATTTTGCAATAAATAACACAATCTGTCGATCCATTTTTAGATGCTTATATGAACCAATGAAAGAAAAACTTTCGTGAACCCAGGAAGTATGGAGAACATCAGAACACAACCCCCATGTATGTGCTGAGCAAGGTGGGTGGGTCCCTGGTTGCCCCCAACACCCGGAGCCCAAGGAGCTGGCCTCTGTCCTGCTGCTTCTCGGCCAGTGCTGTCCGTCAGCCTGGAATGATGGAAATGGTTGGTAGCTCGTCTATCCAACACCGTAGCCATTAGCCATGTGTGCTATTGAGCAACTGAAATGTAGCTAATGTGACCAAGGAACTAAATTTTTCATCATAGCACATTTTAATTCATTTAAATTTAAGCAGCCACACATGGCGAGGAGAATTTGTGCAGACAGGTCTTGCCTGTCAGATCTTGATGAACCTGCCAGACTCTTCCAACTGGGGAGACACTAGTTTCCTGCACTTGCAGACTCAATTCTTCCCATAGTCTGAGCTGGCCTTGAAGAAAACAAGCCATAACCCACATGCTTCACCCCACCACCCAGCCTTGCTTCCCCGGACCTGGTCAGCCACAGAGGAAGCCCACCTGCTCACGTCGCCTGCAAGTCACTGCATTTTGGGTCCAACCCATCCTTTTGCTCCTGGTCTTCTGCCGCAGTTTCCACCTAACCTGCTCACAGTGAGGAGGAGTCCTGATGGGAACTCTAACCCAGATGACTGAGGCCTTGAGGCTTTCTTTAGCTCTTGTCACCCATCCCCCTTGAAGCCCCACATCTGACAGCTGCTATGACTCAGTTCAGTGCCCCAAAGCACACCCCCGCCACCTCCATTGGATTTTCACCCACTGCCAGCATCTGCCACTGCTCCCCCGGTAAGCACTCAGCAACCCCCACAGGTGTCAGGCTACAGAAATAATTTGGGTTCCCCCACCTCAATGGTGCCTGTCTGCAGCTTCCTCTTTCTCCCCGTTGGGCCTGTGGTTACAGTCAAGGTCCATATTTTTTTATCTAGCTTAAAATAATTTAAAGTTAAATTATGTTCCCAGTAGAATTGCAAACCCTCAAATGTAAATGAACAGCTAGATCAATATTTTTACATGTATAAAAGATACCCAAATACCAAATGTATGTTCATTTATTATATTTGTGGCAATAAAGACTATATTAATGATTCTTTGGTAAGAGAGCCTGGATTATATAAAATCATCATGTGCTCTGACATTGACTGTTGGCATAATTTAGGGAAATGTCCATGAAAGCTGGTAGGCTTGTGTATACAATTTGGCTTATAAATACTTGACAGAAACATAAAAGTGTAAGTTCCCCAAACACAACTGTCTGTGTGAGTTGCAGCATCTCAGAATGAAAAGGCTATTTCTGAGCTCCATGAAGCTGACCCGTTCACTGGAGAATGCTTTAATTCATCATTCTGCCCGGGAAGGAGGAGAGGTGGCGTAGCTGGCCTGAAGTTTGAACTCTGTCATATACACTTGGCAGCCTTTCATTTTGGGAGGCACAGACTTGAAAATAACATCCTTTGACTTCTGAACGTTCTGGTTGGAAATTCATATTTCTCAACTGAGAAACGTGAGGGCAAATAGTTCTTGAAGAAAGTGCAGTCCTGTAGCTGTTTTCATGATGTGATGAGAGATTCTTGCTGCTTTGAAATTCCTGAATTACTCTTTCAGGATCCTTAAATGTTTTTTTATTCTGAATGATCTGAAACAACTTGGACATAAAAAATGGAGCAGCTTTAAACAGTTTTAAAAAATAATAAGTCTATAGAGCAATAGACTTAAAAATGCAAACAGCACTTGGTTATTAAGAGAACCTGTTCCAGCTGTTTATTTCTTTGTTTTTCCTCTGTATTTTCTACTAGTGACTTTTACCTCCACCTGCTGGTATACTGAGGAAATTAAATGGAAATTAAATTCAACCAAGTAAATGAAATGATTTGCTGGAATCTTTGATATCTTGTGGGAGGAATGGTTAAAATTATAATTGAAAATGAAGATTATAAGTGTATATCAATCCATTTATTCTTTGTGGCAATTATTAAGAGTGTGAGATGCAAAAAAAATAGCAATATCTTCACTAAACTGATCTCCAACATCTAATTCAGTGATCTTGCCATCACTCATGTGTTATTCCACTAAAAGTTTTATTTTTAAAAAATGCAGCAGAGAGTTTGAGTATAAACTGAACCATAAACTACTAAAGAGAGGAATACCCTCAGAAATGTAAATCGGTCCTAAATCTTTAGAAAACTTATAAAATACGTGTTTAAACCCCACTGAAAGCACACTACAGCAGAACGTTACAAGCATGGACTCCAGAGCCAGACTTCCAGCGTTGGAAACCCAGCTTTGCCCCTTAGAGCTGAGTGGCCTTGATCAAAATCCCCCAGCAATTCTATGCCTCAGTTTTCCCATATGGGAAACGGGGTTACATGGCAGTTCTTACCTTATACCATTATTGAGAGGATTAAGTTAATATTGGTAAATCCCTAGGACAGTTCCTGACACATGGTAGGTACTATGTAAACAGTGTTTAATGAATAAGTAAAATGTAACTGCCGGGTATAGGTTAGAGGAAAGATTGTGATTCCTCAGTTGAACACGTTGCCTTGATCGCACGATTGTTTGCCATGGCAGCCCCTGGACTCAGAGAGCCTGCCTCTGACTTCAAGGAGAAAACCGAGTTAAGGCAAGAATAAGCTGGTAATTCCCTAAATAGAGAATAAACAATAGGAGTTCTGGGAAATTAATTTTTTTTTGAAAAGCCTAATCTCACATTAAATGATCTGGAAAGGTAAATTTACTGTAAAATTTTCAAGTGTTAAGATGACACTAAAATTTTCCACCAAGCAAAACAGCACTATGGAACTTCTAAAAACACCGATGCAAGTTTGCCCTAATCTAAGATGCAATATTATCAGAGAAAGAGTCAAAGAGTCGCATTGTATATGCTGGTTAGCCTGCACCTTCACTCACATATTCAGTAAACTTTGTAAATACACACTTGATGCTGGTGATTCCACATAGGACAGAAAACACATTTAAAATAATGTCAGGGAGTGATAAATGTAATGCAGGAAAATAAAACAAGGGGAGAGGCAAGTTCAGGGATGGAAGGCCTCTTTGAGAAGATGGGCATTTTAGCAAAGGCCTAAATGAAGGCAGGAATAAATAATATGTATGCACAGATAAAGAGCTTACTAGGCAGAGGGAGCAGCAAGACCCTGAGGTCCGAGATGGAGCTATGCTTGGGGTTCAGAAACAGCAGGAAAGCCAATAAAATAACCTAATGGATCAGGAGGAACAGTAAGGAATCAAGTGAGAGAAGCAGCCGGGGGCCAGATAATGCAAGACTTTATGAGCCATGTGTTGCTTGTTACAAACACAGCCCCACAATTCTTGAATAATTTCCAGTGTAGAGGCTTTATCCCTTCCCTCTGAATCCAGGTGGGCTTAAGACTGCTTGGATCAGTAGGATAAGGTGGAAATGCCTGTGTCATTTCTGAGGCTGGGTCCTTAAAGAGAATGCGATTTCTGTCTTGCTTGATGGAACATTCTTGTTTGCAGCCCTCAGCTTCCATGTGACTTTCCTGAGGTTGCCACACTGTGAGAAAGCCAAGCCACATGTAGAAGGCACATGTAGGCCTGCTCCACACTTCCAAGTTCTCAATTCCACACTTTCAGGTTCTCATAGTCCACATGTGGATATGTAACTAAATAAACCTTTAAATAACTCCAGCTCCGACCAACACATCTCAGTTAAGGCCTCAAAGATCAGAGCAGAAAAAAAGCCATCCCTACTATGTCCTATCCAAACTGACTTAGAGAGTTCATAAATATAATAAGATGGTTGTTTTAAATGGCTATATTTTGGACAAGCTTATTACATAACAGCAGTGGCAACTGGGACACCATGGAAAGAACTTGAGATTGGATTTTTAAATGAGAAGTCGTTGGAGAGTTGAGTGCTGTGATCTGATTAATGAAGTAAGAGGATAAGAGGGTTGCTCCAGTTCTTGTACAGAGGATAGACTACAAGAAGGAGGGCATGGAAGCAGAGAGGCCAGTTGTGAGGATGCTGCAGTTGTCCAAGCAGGAGACATACTGCCTGGGGAAGAGTGAGAGCAGTGAAGGTAGTGAGAGCAGCATTGATTGGGAATATATTTTCAAAGTAAATCCAATAGGATTTGTTGATGGATTGGAAAGACACAAATCAAGAATGACGGAAAGGCCCCAGCCGGTTTGGTTTGGCTCAGTGGATGGAACATTGATTGGCCTGTGGACTGAAGGGTCCCGGGTTTGATTCCGGTCAAGAGCACATACCTGGGTTTCAGGCTTGATTCCCAGTAAGGAGCATGCAGGAGGTGGCCAATAGATGATTCTTTCTCATCATTGATGTTTCTATCTCCCTCTTCCTTCCTCTCTAAAATCAATATATATATATATATATATATATATATATATATATATATTTATATATCTCCCTCTTTATATATAATTATATATCTCCCTCTTCCTTCCTCTCTAAAATCAATATATATATAATATATATAATAATATATATAATAATATATATAATTATATATATAATAATATATATAATAATAATTATACTGAAGGATTTTGGGTAGAGCAGCAAGCAGCTACATGAATAGAAGTGTTATGTACCAAGATACAAACATTAGAGAAAGAACATATTTGGGGAATAAAAAATCAAGAGTTCAATTTTAACATGCAGCGTTTCCATTAAATTTACCCAAATGGAGATGTTGATAGTCAATTGGATATATAAGTCTGGAGGTCACTATAGAGGCTGGAATACTATGTTCGACGCTAAGTGTGCCTCATTTTAGAAAAGATATTTAAAAACTACAGGTTACTCAGGAGAAAGGCACCAGGATATGCGGAGACACTTCTAGAAGTCATCTCATTAAGAAAAAGAAAAAGGGGGGAAAAAGCAGCTGAAGGAACTAAACAAAGAGTGGGCAAAAATACCCATTATGCCAAAGAGGCACTAAATCAGTAAGACACCATTAGGACTCATCTTTCAGAGTAAGGTATCTTCTTTAATGAACTAATGATTAAGAGCCTTCTTTCATGGAATTTAACACAAAATACCTCATCACTGACTATGATTTTCCTCAGAGGAGCTACCACTCCAGAGCCAGACACCATTATGGAGAATCTGGCCTAACACAGAACTCCCAGATACTACAGGAAATGGATTGAATAGCTTGAAACTGTGATGGTGCAAGATTCGCTAAACCGCATATTCATACATTCCCAGCAAATGGCGTGCTGGCCCATTGAAACTTACCTGCTCAGATGCTACTTCCATTTGGAACACCCTTGTATGTGAAGTTATTTTTGGTGCTTGTGAGATAAAATTATTTTAGTATTAGTAACCATAATACTCTAATGTTGTTGTTTTTTTTTTTTAATATTTTTGCATGAATAGAGCAATTTAATAGGGTGATTAAGAGCAAGAAATCTAGAGCCAAAATTCCTGGGCTAAGATCTTAGCATCAACACTTGAACAACTTACTTAAACTCTATGTACTTCAGGTTCCTACCTCATTGGATTTCTTATGGGAAATAAGTCAGTAAGTGCTAAGTATCTAAAATACTTAGAACAAGCAAAATAATAAGTGGTCAAAACTGCCAGCTCAGGTCAGCAGCACTCAGCACCCTCCACTGCATGGAGGCATAGCTGGGACCACTAGTTCAGTTTTCTCCTACTCAGGCAGGCAGGCAGGCAGCACGACGATGACTCTGAGAGGAGAGCTTTAGAGTCTCAGATTTGAACTTACCCTCTTGCCTTGCAACCCCATAAAAGATATTTTCTTGAAGCCCTCTCTACTGGTATCAGAACCGCTGTCATTCATTTCACTGTCTCCTTTTTCATATCCTTCATACTATCCTTCACATCTGAATTGGAATACGTAAAGAAGTGAAAAGGAAAGAATCACTCTGTTATCCATAAAAAAATGTACAAAATGTCAAACACATTGCTTAGAGAGATAAGGATAAATAATCTGGAATTACCTTAAACTTGCAGCAGATCTATCCTCTCCACCCAGGAATGGGGGGTGAAAAGGGGCTGAAACTGAGCCCTATTTTAAAAAAGGGCTGAGAGTAGCAGTTGATAATATACTTCACCCTTAGATGTCAAAACTGACAGCACAGCCCCGATGTCCCCCATCTACAGTGGTGTAGGAAGGCAACCTTTAAACCCTGGGGGATGCTGGTATTCAAGTTGGGCCCATAAGGAAGTTACCAAGGGCTAAAAAAGATGGGGACCATCAGGCCTCCTGCCCCCATCTGTGAGAATTTTTTCCTCTCAAACAAAAGATAAACAAGTCCCGAAAATTAGCCAAACCTGACCAGGCACCGGATTTCCATGAAAATGAAATGAAAATCTACTAAACGCTGAGGTCACTCAGAAAACTGTGGGCCCACAGGATACCACAAGATACCGCTCTTTTTTAGAAGTGAGGAGCACACACACACCCCTGCCCCAGGCCTGGGAAATCTCTTGGCTGACTGGCCCTCAGGGGCCTCTGCGGAAATTGAAAAGGCGGAGTCTCCACAGAGAACTCAGGTAGCAGCCCGGGGTCAGCACCTGATGCTCTGTGACTTGGACCAGCCTGAGCACTCATCGCGGGGCTCCGCTCAGACTGTGCTCACAAAGCTTCCTCCCCCTCTTCTTGGCCTCGCCCTGGCAGAAACAAGTCGCGGTGATGAGGGCCACCGGCAGAAGGCAGCGCCTGGCCAAAGCACCCGCCACGGAGAGGTTGGCTGCCCCCAACCTGCTCCTCAGCTCCAAAAGCAGCCTTGTCCACGTTTGGCGGCAGTGTCACCGGCATCACTTCTCCGCCAGGTGGCGCCTGGTCCTCAGGCACTGGGAGCATCGTGGCCTGGTACCCGAAAGGCAGGCCGGCTTCCAGCATCCTCAGAGGGTGGAATGGGGGACCGGCGGCGCTGCAGGGACAGTTTGCAGGCCGCTGGGGGAAGCGCTGGTGCCAGGGCAGCCGTCCCTGCGAAGGAGAGAGTGAGTCAGCTCAGCGTTAACGCCCTGCTCCACGTCCCACGTCTGCAGTGGGGTCACCAGGAGCCCAGAGTGGCGGGGACACCAGCCGAGGGCTGTGGTCCTTCTGGTCCCGCACGGACAGCCACACCACGGCCCAGCCTGGGAACCGTGGGGAGCAGCCGTCCAGAGCCCCCAACCTTGGCTGCAGGTCGTTCTGCTCCTGACACCTGGGTGACCAGCCGCATGGAAAACAGCGCATTGCATTGTCCTTCTTGTCACCCACAGGACACGCACTGTGTGCACCAGACTGTGCGTCCCCAGGGCGCCGCGGTCCTCGGCCACCAGCGTCAGCTTGCACTTGGCAATGCGCTGGCCGTTAAAGGATGCAGCGGTGACCACCAGGTAGCTGCCCGCGTAGGCTGGTTGCAGGCCACCAGTGCGTGGCGAAGCGCACCTGCCTGAGGCCCCCAGCCCCTGTCTAAGGGCAGACCAGCACTACCAGCTCTCCTGCACCGCCCCTCAGGCACCCACAAGATGGAGTGGTCTCTAGGGCTATTGGCCCCATGGAATAGGTCACCTCGGCCGCCTCCACCCACACCCCTATTCACCCCACCCAACAGGCGCCCTCGGGCAATGTCCTCTGGATTGTCACTGCGGTCCTGGATGGGCACAATGGCTTGCAGGTGGTGGTGCAAGGCCCCTCGTGGGTGTCCTGGCGCTTGTAGTCCCTGGATGGGGGCAGAAGAGGCTGGGGGCTGGGTGCGGGCGCCCAAGGCTCACACCACATGTTGGGGCCCTCATGGGGTGGACCTGGTGCAGGGGGATGTGTGTGCCCCAGGCCGCGCCCTTGGACACCTCCACGGGGATCTGGGTACAGGAGAAGCCCGGTCATGTCAGCCTCCACCTCCAACTGCTCCTGCGGGAAGCTGACCCATGGAAGGCCAGCACGCACTGCGAGTCCTGGCCGCACAGCCGCTCACCGTCTCCCTGCCAGCTGCCCATGGCCCTCCCACACCCTTAACAGCGAGCTTTTAAATTTCATCGGCCAAACTGGAGAATGAACCGGAGGTGGTCGGATAGAACACCTGTGACAGTGTAGGGGACTTCCCCGTCCTAGGTGAGGGAATGGACATTCGGTGAGAGACCCTGCCACCAGCAGCAGCCACCGAGGTGGCAAGAACTCCAGTCCGGCCCCCAGTAAAGAGTCAGTGGGAGCTCTGAGCCTCCAGGGAGACATCTTTGCTCCTCAAAGAAGAAAGCCAACCACAGGCTCTGTGCTAAGGCCTCCGGCCCCAGGAGCCCTCCTCAGTGCAGTTGGGAGACACTTGCCCTATTAAATGCATCTCATCACTAAACCGTCTCTGCTGGGTAATCACTTTCCTCTGCCCCAGGCTTAAACAAGCCTCTTCTGAACCGTAGAGCATAATATGCAAATATGTACCCATCCAGGCTGATCTGCGTCGTCTCGTGGCCTCCGGGTCATGCAGTTCCTGTAAAAAGGCTCACAAGAGGGTCCAGAGAGCTAAGCAGTGGCCAGGGCGGGGCAGTGGGTCATTAAGATCCCCCAGCGAGGTCTGCACTATAGAAGTGCATCCTGCTTGCCTCTACAGTGTGCTTGGTTCTCACTTTGATATTATGAGAAGGGGATCCACAGCCTCTTTATTCCTTCCTACGCGTACTTACGTATTCCTCTGACAGAGGCACAATTGCTCTTCTCCTCTACCGTTTCAAAACGAATGCATATATGCATCCTTTGCCACCCACAGCTATCCATCTATATTGCATTATCATTTCCTCTTTGAGAGATTCTGAGGGAGCCGCTTCTGCAGAGTTAGGCAATGTCTAATCAGGGAAGAACTGTTTTTCCAAAGTAATCATGTCTGAATAGCTTTTCCACAGCAAAGAAACCATTAATGGTGAAATTTCTGCCCCCTTATCTCCTTTTATGTCAGTAATTACTTATATGTGAGGAATCAGTGTCGGTCGGGGAGGTCTGCTAACCGCAAACCACTGTAAGAGATAGTTAAGGGTAAGAAAAAAAAATTAGGGAAATATATTGCAGTCGGTCTTGTTCCAAAATAGCCATAGACCAATTATTTTTTAAAAGCCCTTGGCTGAAGAAAGCCACGGGTGGCCTGCTAGGCCGAAAGCTAAAGAAACATTAAACCATCTGTCTGCAGCACAATAATAGTCCTGTGTGAAGTTCTACTTCACGTTGAAGTGTTATAAATGATCAACAGTCCCACATGTTAATGATGACATTGTTCCCGGGACCATGGAGTTGTCATTGCAGCGTGTTCCTTAACCAGTCATTTTGAATAAAATCAGTGAACAGATTTGACTTATTAATATGCCAGGGCCATTTATTCTTGGCTCTTATATGATCTGTAATGTTATTGATTCCTGCAGGGACATGTCAGTAAGTGACTGCTTCTTTCACTCTTAGGAGAGAGTTGCATTCATTTTAATGTGGGGGATCTATGAATCCAGTTCTGAAACTGAGCCACCTTTGGTGAGATGATTAATTTTCAGGGGTTTTCATTTACTGGATTCTAGGTATAAGTGCCAATACTTGATACCAGAAAAAGCTCAGTGGGAAGCACAAGTTGATTTTGATCGGGACTCGAAGATCCTAAAAAAGAAAACGAGCTTCGTTTTGTTTGCTTTGTATTTTTACTTTTGACAGAGGAGGCATCTGTCTGAGGAAGGGGGCAACTCTACTTCAGGTTAGTGAGCAGGTTCCTTGTAGGCCAATAATCTCATAAAGAAAAGCAGTCTGCTTTCTTTCTTAGAACTGGGTATCCCACCGGAGTCCCTGGTTAGTTCACCTCTGGGAGCCTGGGAAGACAAGAGGATCTGACCCCTCCACCCAGCTTCTGAATTCATCGATGCTCTCTAACTGAAGACCAAAAACTGATTCTTTTAAAAGGCACATGCTTCCATGCACATTAGCCAGGAGAGGGACCCACTTAACCGCAGGCTGAGTCTCATGCCTTCCTCTTCTCCCTCATCTCACACAATCCCTCACAGACCTGGCCTCTGACAGTCTTCGGCATTATTGTCGCCATTGGGGTGATCAGAAAAGCTGCTCAGCGTACTGAAAATGAAGAATAGTCCACAGCTCTATCCACAGAATATCAAAAGATTCAGATAAAATATGAAAAAGGCAAGCAATCAAACACATTACCGCCACAATGCTAAGCATCTGGACACTTATGTTTGGAAACATCCAGCGATGATGTTTAAATGCTTGATTGCATTTTCCCTACGTTTCCTCCAGCTGCTTGGCAGCCAGCAGGCTATCCACGATAAGTAATGTGCTATATTGTTGGTGTTGCACTATTAGCATTAGCATTGTTTTCTAGCAAGCAACCACCTTATTAAAGCACTGCCGTATGAATGAAGGACAGCTGCAGTTTCAGGAAAGAGACATTTTCTGGGGCCAAAATCAGTAGAGTGACAGGCTGAATAATACAGGAACTGTGTGATCTGTCCCCCTCGGGATGTGTCACCAGGAGGCTGTGTTTACAGCCCTGAGCTGCTGGTGCCCTCACGTTCCATTCTGTTGATTTTGTTAGCTAAAAATCCATCTCAATATTAAAAGCATTGTGGCAGAAATCTGCTTTAAGTTGCTTGTTTTCCCATTTGCTGGCATGTTGGCAAACTAAGTCCATAAAAATGTAGTTTTGATCTTCATTGGAGTCAAATGTAAAGCAAAACAAACCACGGGGGCAGGGGAGTGATCACCACCACATGTGACCAAAATGTGAATAGAGCTGCAATTTGGTCCTCTTGGTCAGCTTGGTTTTAAAATAAATGAGTGGGGAGGATTTCAGAGAACTCCCAGAAGTGTTTATTTTTCTTTCTAAAACAAAAACACCAGGAATGCTAATGTTCCCCCGAAATACCAGGACACCAGAACTGTAAAACAGGATTGCATCCCAATCATTTCAATCAAAGATTTTCTGTTTTGCTGAATATGTGACAACACTGTGTCCCTTTAACACTAAAACACATCATGCCCTTACCTGTGCTGCTCAGTGGTTAGAGTGTTGGCCCTCCCACTGAAGGGTCTCAGGTTCAATTCCTGGTCAAGGGCACATACCTGAGAGAGGCAACCAATGGATGTTTCTCTCTAACCTCTCTCTCTCTCTCTCTCTCCACTTCTACTCTTTCTAAAAAAGCAATGGAAAGCAGAAAGAAAGAAAGAAAGAAAGAAAGAAAGAAAGAAAGAAAGAAAGAAAGAAAGAAAGAAAGGAAGGAAGGAAGGACACAGTACATAAGCTAAAGTAATTCTTACCTTAAACATGCAGACAAATGGCCCCTAATTCAGGATTGTGCCTGTGCCTTTGTACACTTCCTCTTTCTTATTACACAAAACTAGTAACATAAGTTTGCCGGGAAAATGAAGCCACCAGAAAGTTCCTAATGCACAAATTTGGCTGTATCATGGTGTCTACACAACAGAGGGCATAAGCACCAACTTCTATCTAGGACCTTGAACTAATATTTCTCTGGCCCAGAAATAGTTCTTGTGCCAGTTAGAACAAATCACTGTGTGTACCATACTGAAACCCATTTTCATTTCTCAACTGAACAAACATTCTGGATACAAGTGAGCAAAATGTTGTCGAGTACAATATTACTTTTTTCAAGGAGTTCTAGAAATTGAAGCTATTAAGACTGAAAGAAACAAAACAAACCTAACTGGCTTTAATTTTTTTTTTAAAATCACATATTGAAAATAGCTAAAGTCAGTCTTCAGCTCTATGAGCCCAGAACAGTGAGAAGTAGCTTTAAGTTACCCAATAAGTATCATTCTCACATTCCTGTTGACCCCATTGCATAATCAACTTATTATTAGGTCTTGACTGAACAGTCATCTAAAAGCAAAGTTATCAGCAAATTTTGCTCCCTCTTGTAAAATGATTTCAGGGAAAGTAATTCAGCCCTGAAGTCAGACAAAATGCCGTCTGCAAGTGTAGCATAGAAGCAAATGATATTTTACCAACTACTTAATGCTTTAACCTAGAGAAAAGCACAGGGACCCATTATAGAGTATCAACATCTATTTTAAAAAAAACAACCCTTTAACATAAAACAAGTATTTAAGTGATACAATCTTCATTTTTAAAAGTCCCCATGGGTCATTATGTTAATACTATTATCAAAGCTGGGGGAGGAGGCAGAGCCAAGGAGAGATTAACAAAAGAAGAACCCATGGACACAGATAATAGTGTGATGAAGGCCTAGTGTTGGAGTGGGTGCAGGGTGGAGGGATTCCATGGGGGGAACTGAGGGGCATCTACACTACTTTCCACAATAAATATAATTTGTTAAACAATGTAATGTGAAAATATTACATAAAACTAGCTTTTAAATTACCAATTTTATTGATATAGATGCATAAAGGAAACTAAATCAATGAGTAATTAGAAATATTTCACCATGTTGGTTCAGAGATGCCTTAAATCCCAAGTGAGCCAGTGAGACTTTGACCTCAAGGATCATACTTTGCATTCTTATCACCCTGTTGAGAGGAGACCTGCCCCCCACCAGAGAATGTAGCAAAGAAGAAGAAGAAGAAGAAGAAGAAGAAGAAGAAGAAGAAGAAGAAGAAGGAGGAGGAGGAGGAGGAGGAGGAGGAGGAGGAGGAGGAGGAGGAGGAGAAATAGTGTTGTAAAATAACTTTTCATCTGTGCCTTACTTCATCTTCATCTCTCTCCCTCTTAGCTGAACCTCTTTATTCTTACTTTGCACAAAAGCTCATGTTCACCAGTAACCCATAAATTTTGGGACACTTTATCAACAGATATTTGATCAAGTATTTGGTGATAATATAAAGTTGCAGCCTGTAAAAGAAAATAATTGAACATCAAAAATAATAATGTGATTTCAGGTAAATCAGAACTCCTCGGGATGGAAGGAACCTGGGAGTGATGTGAACGAGCTGTGGAGAAGTCACAGAGTCTTTAAGGCCAGTTGGTTGGAATGGATGGTTTAAGGAAAGCACTCTGGGGAAAGTTTGAATGGAGGCACAGTTGAGGAAGACCTTGATTCCAAGATAAAGAGGCAGTGCTGAGAAAGAGACTAAGATGCCGTGCAATCTAGGTAGGTACAAGCTGTTGAAGGCCTGAACCAGGAATTGGAAGTAGAATAGGATGAAAACCTGAGGAACAATGCAAAGGAAGAATTGCTAAAACTTCATAACAGACACACTGTAGGGGATAGAAAATATGGAGAAAATAAATGACTCTAAAGCTATTGGATGGCTGGGAAAATGGGCACACTTTCTCCGTATTCCCAGCTTCTGAGAAATACAAAGTATTTCCAAAGAGAATTCCAAAAAGCTCCTGCTACTTACCAGCTGAATGACCAAAGACAGATTTTCTCTCTCCAAACTTCAACATGTTTAGGAAAAAATGTCCATCTTGAGGGGTTTCTTTGAGATTTAAGTGAGAAAATATGGGAAGAGCCAAAAGCCTAATACCTAGCACCTTGTGGGACCTCAAAAGACAACTCTGTCTTTCAGTATAGGCATTTCATAGCACATCGTGATTTAAAGATATATTTAAAGGTATATTTCATACCCCTATTGTAAGTCCTTCCAGGAATTAACCATGTTTTTATCAAATTTGTGTCCCAGTTCACTGTCTATCTCATAAAAGGAATTCATCAATATTTGTAGCATACATGGGAGGGTCCCATCACCACATTCCACTTCTGGTTAATTCTTACCACATAAAATCATCTCCGTGCTAAACTAGAAAACCTGGTAAAGGATCATAAGCTTAGTATATGGAATTTGTATATTATGTGAGACTTCTGAAATAAGTAAGACTTAAGGAATAAAATGCAAGATTTGGTACAGCTACATGTAACAAAACTGGTTTCTTGAATCAGTTCCAACACTGACCTACCAGGGGATGTAGGATATTTGTTGGTTCTTTTGAGAAACCAACTCTTCACCAAATCAATCCATGTGAGTAGGACATGATACACTCCTCACCCTTGTTGCAAGAATGGCCGCATGATCCAGGCTTAGCCAAACTGGAGAATTCTATCCTCCCAGCTCTTGACATTGACTCAGGCCAATCATGGCCATTGGGCATCAGCTCCAGGATCACTGCTGCAATTATAACAAAGGGATATTTTTTCCTCAGAAGCTGTTGAGCTAAGAAGATGTAAGCTGATTGGAAGTGCTTGCTTGCTTATAAAGCCAGCATTTTTTCAAAGAAAAGCTGAGTTGGCACTGAGCACTTAGATCCAACCATGCCTGATCTCCCACTAGACTTTTCATTAAGTGTGACTGCAAGTTCCCCTTTTATGTTCAACCCAATTAGTGGTTGGGTTTCTATTTGTCCCCTAAACAATCATAATGAATTCCAAAATTGAGAAAGAAATTGTAAGTAACAGACTCTAAAATGTGCAATTAGCTGAGGAAGTTACATGAGGAGGTCCATGGAGAATTTTCTGTGCTAAGTCGAGGGGCTGACCTGCTTTCTTGTTATGTGTTTGTAAATCATTAGCATTCATATTTTGGGATTCAGATCATGTGTCTATTAAAGCCAGAGAATGGAGGTCACGAATTGAAAGAGATTTTGCTACATATATAAGGAAAGCATATGCTTCGATTAAAATAGCCTACTGAGAGCAGAAATGGGAAAAAAATATATCACTAAAACAGTGCCTTTTCTGACTGAGGATAATAATCCAAGAGGGCTGATAGGTAGCAATCTTTGCAAGTTTTGAGGGTAGGAAAAAAAATTGTCTCCAGCAAATTCAAGTTAGTGAGGAGGGAAAAGACAAGAAATAATCAGGAAGATAACATTGAGGTCTCACAGTCATGAGCCTCTATGTCTCTTTCAAACTCTCCATAAGTCCAGAATATCCAAGTTTTAAAAAAATGATAATTACTCTATGGTAAAAAGTCATTCCTTGGGTTGCAACCTGGGAACAAAGGGGCATATATTAGCTGTCCCTCCCACCCCAAGAAATTGTTCTTAATGGCCCTGCAGAGACCCAAGTGGAAGTCATTTAAGCTGAGGGCTCCTTAAGGGCATGGACAGAGTATCTAAGGCTATTGCTAGGGATTGGAAATCCTCAGGCTGGGAGTAAATCCAAGCACTGTCTCCATTTTGATCATGGAGTTGATCAAATGCAAATAAACACTAGACCAATAATGTCAAACTTGTGGCCCAAAAGAATATTTTTGTGGCCCACCTAATATAACGGTATGTAAGAAATATTTTAATAAAATATGATGTCAGACTGCAGATGAAGATTACATTCAGTGGACTCACCCTGCCCTTGCAAAATCCTCTTCTTTTCTTCTAACTCAAGGCCGACAAGGCCCCCTTCAATTCAATAATTCAACTCTTACCTGTTTCTCTTGTTCCTGGTTGCTTTATCTATTTCCCCTTTTTTTTCTAGACCGTCGACAGCTTTGTAAAATAGCTTCTGTCTCTCACGGAAACCTCATCAAAGGAGCCTGAGGGAAGGGGCCTGGGATCCTTCTAAGACTGAAAGAGCAAAAGAGGGCCTGACCAATGTGGTAGGATAATACTTCATCTGCTCGTTCCATCTATTCCTGAAGGGCAAGGTCGTGTGGGCTTTTAAATCTTCTAGGTCAATTTAACCATCAAATCCTTACTAGGAAATGGGTGACTAGCATAGAATTCTCAAGTGTTTCTATTTGCTTTCAGGATTTACTCCATTCTCCTTTAATGTCCTCCATAAACGTAACGCCTATTAGTAATAGATTTCTTTAGGATTGTAAAGATGAAAGGAAATACATAAAGGTATTACATACTACACAAAGATTAAATTCTAAATTTACCACAAAGCTTAAATGCTTTATAACTTTAAAAGAGCTGTTAAATAAAAATTATCATTGTATTACCTTCTGATAAAATAAAATAAAAAACTTGGAGTTATCCCCACTACCACTACAACAAGATATAGCTCCCAGACCTCCATGAACTTAGCCCTACTTATCTTCCCACTACCCGCCATCTTGCACTGCGCAGCTCATGCTGGACTAGGAGTGACATTCCCCCAGAACCTCTTTAACCATTCCCACCGTTGTGCCTCTGCCCATGCTGCCTTCCACACGTGCTGCTGAAATGCCATATATTCTTTTCTCAAGTAGAGTGACATTATATATTATTTTATATTAGCTCTAGGTATACAGCATAGTGGTTAGACCATTTGTATAATTTACAAAGTGACCCCCCCTGATAAGTGTAGTACCCACCTGGCACCATGCATAGTTATTACAATATTACTGACTGTATTCACTGTACTTACGAAATGCCATATGTTCTTTACAACAGAGCTTTTTAAGATTAACGTGCCTGCAGATCACTTGAGGATCTTGTTAAAATGCAGACTCTAAGCCAGTAGGTCTAGCATAGGGCTGAGATTATGCATTTCTGACCAGCTCTGCGGTGAGGCCATTACCGTGCTTCATGCTGCTCTTTGAGAAGCAAGGCTTGAGAGCTTATTCCATGTTTAGCTCTTTGGGGAATCATTTCTCACTGCCTCAGTGGGAGTACATCTCTTCCAGCACTGATTAGGTTTTCTCCCCTTTCATGCTCCTGCCTTACCTTAGAGCTAGACTCCCAAATAACATTATGACATGGCATATTTTTCTTGTAAACTTAGTTGCATATTTTATGTCATAAGAAGGGCCCATCATACTTGTATAGATCGCAACAGGGTCATACTCAAAGTGATTGCCATTGAATAAGTCTGGCTAATTAAGATGAGACTGGAAAAGCCAGCATTCCGGCGGTATCTCCCTTCAGGGGACATTTATAACAGACGCAGACCAGGTATCATGGACAAGTACACTGCACAGGACCGTTGGTAAGAGAGTGGGCAGGTAACGTGGGTTTGATCCTGGAACTGCACTCTAACTCACCTAAATTTTCTAGTCTCTGTTTTATTTGCTTTTATAAAATGGCAATGATAATACTGATTTTCAGGACTATTTTAAAGTTTAAGTCAGGGAACAGATGTAAATGAGGTAGTGTTTATAAAGCACTGAGCACCATGACTGTTGCATCATAAATGTTCTATAATAAACATGAACTTTTATTATTACCTAAAGTGACAGTTCTTAAGGTTGCCAGGGAAATTCTAAGACAGGTTTTAAGATTCCTTTCATTATTTTAGGGGTGTTGTTCAACACCTCCACTGTGACTCCAGTTATCTCTTTAAAGATGAGTGGAAATCACTCATGTAGTTTGTAAGGGTTAATAACCACCAGTTGCTGCTCCTTTCCTGTATGTTAAAGCTAAGAATATGCCAATTCCAACTTCAGAAATTAATATAAAAGCTTACTAAAATATAGCCCATAAGGTTACCACAGCAACCGCTAGATGTCATCCTTAGAATATCCCTCTGCTTCACAGCCTATTTGAGTAGGAATCATAAACTATATGCATTCACTCATCTACTAAATAACTGGCTCACATATAGTTTTAAAGAGTAATAATAACCATCCATGCATCAATATTATATGATATGCAATAGCAGCACATATTCTAAAATTCACACTGTAAAGAGAAAAGACTTCCTCAATCTTTAATTCCTTCTTTCTCTTACTTACCTGTTACTATAGCCTTTTCTTTAAAATTAATGATTCACAATTAAACTTGTTTTATTTTGACAGCTCTTCCTTCCCAATAGGCAAAGTAATATATACCCAATGTGAAACACTCAGGAAACTTCATATTAAAAAACAACTGCAGCCCTAGCTTGTTTGGCTCAGTGGATAGAGCACCAGCCTGTGAACTGAAGGGTCCCAGGTTCAATTCCAGTCAAGGGCATGCACCTTGGTTGCAGGCACATCCCCAGTAGGGGGTGTGCAGGAGGCAGCTGATCAATGTTTCTCTCTCATCAATGTTTCTAACTCTCTATTCCCCTCCCTTCCTCTCTGTAAAAAATCAATAAAATATATTAAAAACAACAACAACTGAAATTCCACTAAACCTAGAGCTGTCAACATTTTTATATTTATACTAGAGGCCCAGTCCATGAATTCATATACCTTGAAAGGAACTGTGGGGCTCAAGGCTGCAGTAGGCACAGGGATGGGTCTTGGCTCATCCTCCACACCCTGCCCAGCCCCTCCCAGTGCAGCAACTGGTCCCCTGTCTCCAGGCTGCCAGCATCCCTGCTCCCACCATCATTGCTCCCACGCGTTGACAGTGCACATACCCCTCGCATCAACTGATGGCATGGAGTGATTGGGGCCAGCACCAGCAGTGGATGCTAGTGAGGCCAATGCCTTCAGCAGGTGTGAGCAGCAGTTGCTGCCCCGATAGACCCTCAGGAGCAGGGGGAGGTGGAGAAGCCCTCAAGGCTAGTAGAGGCAGGCAGCCACCACTTGCACTGACTGGTGTCATCCAGTGATCAGGACTGGGCCAGGCACTGGCAATGGGTGCAAGTGGTGGCTCCAGTGCCAGCTGTGGGTGCAAGCAGGTCCAGCACTGGCAACGGATGCAAGCACCACACGGACCTCAGTGCATGGGAGCAAAGAATTTTCAGTAAGCACCAGAGGCTTACCCCAATGACAGTGACTGACATCCCGCCTTGGTTTAGTGCCCCTGCCCACCTGCTCAACCATCCCACCGCAGCTAACAATGGTCATGTTCTGAGCATATCTCCTGGTGGTCAGTGCATGTCATAGCTATCGGTTTTTCAGTTGTTTGGTTGTTCTGATTGTTCCACTGTTCAGTCTATTTGCATATTAGCCTTTTTATTATATAGGGTATATTATATATTCATATGTTTATTTTTATATATAATGTACATTATATAGTGTCTCTATACAGAGGCATATATGTATAAAGAGAAGTGATTGCACATAGAAAAGCATTCCATATATAGATACATATAGATATACATATATATATATATGCAACAAGATATTTGCAAATATTGTTTGTATTCTGTTTTTCAATGTAGCTCAATTCTCTCCTCTTAGCCTTGTGATGCATTTTTCATGTTAATAAAGTCTTATGTGATGGCATATTACAGTTGCTTTGTGTTATACCCTAAGCATATACCATAGCTTAATCATCCTTTTGATGTTCAACATTTTATTTGTTAGATTAGGTTTGCCTATTTTTGACCAAAAAAAAAAAAATTCAAATAAGTGCTTACACTTGATCCAGTTTATTTTCTTTCATGCAAAATGTCCTGCAATTTTTTCTTTCATTAAATCTCATGGTTTGCATGGGAAATCCCAGGTTCCAAGACTCTTGTCTTGCTATTCTGTTATCCTTAGAGTGTTGTCTCATGTTCCAAAATGTATACTTCAAGTCCAACCACTGCATTCACAATCCAGTAAGTCAAAAGGAAAAGATCAAAGAAAAGAGTGGTTCTTTATGGGGACTGCTTAGAAGTCACACACAACACTTCCAATGGCCACAAATCCAAGGTTTGTAATGGTTTCTTGGATGGCCATGTGCTTGTCTGCAAACCAGGGTTCTTATTGCTAAGAAATAAAAGACATGATAACGGATGAAAAATAGCAATCTTTGCACAGTTTGTTTCCAATTTTAAGTTTGGGTTGATCATTCTCTGGTGAAAATTCTTGTGTGCAAGCCCATACACACATCCCTGATAATTTTCTTGGGACAAATTCCCAAAAGGGTAATATCTTAGTCCAAGGATACGCCAGATTTTAAGAGTCTTCAAACCTATTGCCAAAATGCTCTCAGAAATAGTGTGCCAATTTCTACCCTCATTAGCAATGCAAGTTGGGAAGAGAAAAGGCTATTATAAGATTCAATTTAATTCGTTCAAAGATTCTATACCTCCTGTAAGGAAGATAAAGATCCCCACAGCTCTGGAAAGCTAGCGATTGAGAAGATTCCTGAAGCATAAAAGCTCAGTGCCAGATGAAAAAGACTTTTTTTTTAATCTAATAACATAGATAAAATACAATTTAAGGCCTAGCAATGGAAAGGACATTGTTAGCTTTGGTTATTGAAAGATTTTCAAATGGGTGCATAAGACAAACTGCTTAGGATAGCGGAAAGAGGATTGCATTTAGTGCCAAAATATCTGAGTTTTGAATCCCAGCTTCCATTTACTATATTCTAGGCAGGCAAGCTATTTAACCTCTCTGAGGCTCATTCTCTCTAATATAAAAATGGAACCATTAATGCCTCACTCTCCTGCTTTTGTCAAGTTTAAATTTGTTAATGTGAAAAGGTTTAACCATAGTTGTATTTGAATTGAAACTTGCACCCTCTTTAAATTTTATGATACTGCAGTTGTATATTTTATATCCTCCATAACTGGATGAAGATAAGTAATAATTTTCCTTCATATAAAAAGAACCATTCAATAAGACATTCCCAAGGCTTTTTTGTTATTGTTGTTGCTGCTATTGTTTTGTTAATTTTAGCATTAACAGATTTGTTCTTAAAATTAATTTCATTTAAACTTCATTTGCATACCATAAAATGCATTTTGACAAGTGAATACACTGTGAAATCGCCACCTTTACCAAGATGTAGAACATTTCCTCATAAAGTTCCCTCAGTGCCACTTTACAGGCAATCCCACTGTAGACAACCCTTAATTGGAGCTGTATCACCTTATGTTAGTTCACCCACTGTCAGATTTCATACAAATGGAATTGTACAACAGGTGCTCTTTCGTGTTGTCTTCTTTCAGTCAGTATAATATTTTTCAATGGTCCATGTTATTTCATTTTTGTTTGTTTATTACTGAATATTATTTTATTGTATAAGTACACTACCCTTTGTTTAACATTCAACTGTGTGAACATTCGGGTTGTTTACAATTTTTGCCTCTGATGAATAAAGCCACTATGAACGTCAGTATACAAGTGTTTCAGTAGGCATGCTTTTATTTTGAAGGAATGGGAAACAAATACCTATAAGTGCCATTGCTAAGGTATATAGCAAGTGCATGCTTATTTTTATAAGAAACTGGCAGGCTATTTTCCATAATGGTTGGCCATTTTACAGTTCTCTGCAGTATATGAGACTTTCAGCTGCTCCACATCCTCACCTCCATTTGATATTCACAGTCTTTTTAAATTTTTACATTCAGGTATGTGTGAAGTGATATCTCACAGTGCTTTTAATTTGCATTTTCTTGATGAATAATAATGTTGAAATCTTTTCATATTCTATTAGCCATATCTATTTTTGTGTGTGTGTAGTGTTTGTTCAAGTATTTTCCCTACCTTATTGAATTGTCTTCCTTATTATTAAGGAATATACATTCTTGTATATCTTATTTTATGAGTATTAAGTCATTTTTAATAAAGTGCTTTGATTTTTATAGAGTTATAATATTTTGTATATTCTAATTATAAATCCTTAAATGTTAATTTGATGGTTAGCATTAACAGATTTGTTTTTAAAATAAATTTTATTTAAACATCATTTGCATACAATAGAATGCATTTATTTGACAAGTGAATACACTGTGTCCTAGTTAGAAAAAAATTTGCCCATACTAAGATGATACAGAATTTTCCACCTTATCTTCCAAGTTTAACTTTGACATTTAGAACTGTGATTTATTTTTAATTAAATTCTCTGTATAGTATGAACTTCAGGGCAAGATTTATTTTTTTTTCTGATATGGATGTCCAGTTGTTCTAGTACCATTTGTTGAAAAGACTCTTACCAATTGAATTATCTTGTTGTTTTTGTCAAAATGAATTGATCACTACATGTGGGTCTGTTTCTGAATTCTCTATTTCATTCCATTGATTATATGTCTCCTCTTCTGACAATTCCATATTGTCTTGATTATCATAGCATTTATAGGTCATGAGACCAGATAGCATAAGTTTTCTAACTTTGTTTTCTTCTTCACAGTTGTTTGGATATTCAATGTCTTTTGCATTTCTGTATAAATGTTAGAATCAGCTTCTCAAAATCTACAAAAATTTCTATAATTTGATTGGTGTTGGACTGAATCTACATTCCAATTTGAAGAAAATGAATATCACAACAATATTGAATCTGTCATTCTAAAAACATAGTGTAGGTCTTTAAAATGTTTTTATTTAAAATATATTTTATTGATATTTTACAGAGAGGAAGGGAGAGAGATTGAGAGCTAGAAATGTAGATGAGAGAGAAACATCGGCCAGCTGCCTCCTGCACACCCTCTGCTGGAGATGTGCCAGCAACCAAGGTACATGCCCTTGACCGGAATCGAACCCGGGACCTTTCAGTCCGCAGACCAATGCTCTACCGCTGAGCCAAACAGGTTTTGGCGGTTTTTAAAATGTTTAAATTTCTTTCAGATGTATTTACTTTTGTCAAAACACAAGTCTCTATGTCTTTTGCTACATTTATTTAAAAGTATTTTATTGCTCAGCTGGTGTGGCTCAGTGGTTGACCATTGACCTATGAAGCAAGGGATTATGGTTCGATTCTCATTCAGGGCACATGCCTGGGTTGCAGACACAATCCCCAGTGGGGGGAGTGAAGGAGGCAACCTATCAATGATTCTCTCTCATCATTGATGTTTATCTCTCTCTCCCTCTCCCTTCCTTTCTGAAATCAATTAAAATATTTTTAAAGTTTTTTAAATAATAAAGATGTCTTTTTATGTTTTATGATACTATCTTAAATACTTATTTATAGTAGTTATATGTTAATATATAGAAATACAGTTGTTGTTTTTTTACTTGGATGTACTAGTATCCTAAAACATTAATAAATGCACTCACTAATTCTTGCTTCATTTCATTGGCCAGGCCTACAATACAATATCACATAGAAATGATGAGAACAGCCAAAACCGGTTTGGCTCAGTGGAAAGGGTGTTGGTCTGCAGACTGAGGGGTCCCAGGTTCGATTCTGGTCAAGGGCATGTACCTTGGTTGGGGGCACATCCCCAGTAGGGGGTGTGCAAGAGGCAGCTAATGGATGCTTTCTCTCTCATCGATGTTTCTGGCTCTCTATCCCTCCCTCTTCCTCTCTGTAAAAAATCAATAAAATATATTTTTTTTAAAAAAAGAAAGAAATGATGAGAGCAGATATTCCTGCCAAATTCTCTGTTTTAGAGAACAACATTTTAAAAAATATATATTATATTGATATTTTACAGAGAGGAAGGGAGAGAGATAGAGAGCTAGAAACGTCAATGAGAGAGAAACATTGACCAGCTGCCTTTTGCACACCCCCCACCGGGGATGTGCCTGCAACCAATGTACATGCCCTTGACCGGAATCAAACCCGGGACCTTTCAGTCCACAGACCGACGCTCTACCACTGAGCCAAACCGGCTTCAGTGAGAACAACATTTAATGTTTCACTAATAACTATGATATTTGTTATAAATATATTTAATTTGCTTTCTATCAATTTTGTAAACTTTCCTTCTATTCATAATTTTCTGAGAGATTTTATCATATATGAGTGTTGATTGTGTCAATATATTTTCCCTAAATCATTTAAGGATCATATGCTTCTTCTCCTTTATTTTGTTGTGGTGGTAGTTACTTATATTTGTTTTCAAATGTGAAACTAGTGTTATATTCCTGGGATCAACCCCACTTGGTCATGATGTATTACCTATATTCTAGCTATTGCTGAATTTGATTTACTAAAATTTCAAGTTTTATTCTATGTTAAACATTAGTTTATCATTTTTTTTCTTGCAATGTCTTTCACAAGCAAACTAATTACTGGCTGGTAAGCCTGAATTTGTTGGCCTAGGTTTTAGACTGTGGAAAGCTCTGATTGTTAAGTCATTCCTAATGACTTAATGGATTTAATTCCCAAACTGTGTCTCCCATGAGGAGCTTGGAATTTTAGACTTTAATAGTGTGGGTTCTAGATCAGGTTTACTGTAATACACGGTCCTTTCTTCTAATGTCTGACTTTTCTGGTATCTCAAATAAATGCCTGGGTTGCTCACAAGAACTTTCTCTTCGGGATGTGTCAGAACTCCAACATCTTCAAGCAATGTTCAATCTCTGGTATCTGAAATAGTAAGCCTTGTATGATCTTGCTCCCCTCATATGTAGCCCAGTCCTCAGTCAACGATTCATGAGAACTCCTGTATAGACTTCTTGCTCCCTCTATCACTATCCAGCATAGCTCCTTCCCCCAGTAACCTTATAATCAGCTTTCATCCACTCGAGTGGCCCTGAACTCTTATCTCAACCTCGTCAGGTTAAAGGGGCTACCGCACATTGCCTGGACTCCAGCTTCCTGTGTCAGAGTCGGAAATTGGAGCAGAAAGCTGGGTAAACATTGGGAGACAGTTTCTCTTGGGGATTGTGCAACTTGTTTTTCATACCTGAAAATAGCTGCCTGCTCCTCATATATTTGTCCATTTTTAAAGTCATTTATGAGAAAAAGCAGAAGTCCTCAGGGCTTTGTTTTATATAAGCTTTTTGTCTTGTGGCTGCCTGACAGAAACTTTAGGAAAAAGGTAAAATAGTGCTGAACGCAAGATGGTTGCAAGTTGTATATGGACATTCAAAAAATATTATTTCTCAGTCATTTAAAAATATCACCTTCTGCAGAAACCGGTTTGGCTCAGTGGATAGAGCGTTGGCCTGCGGACTGAAAGGTCCCAAATTCGATTCCAGTCAAGGGCATGTACCTTGGTTGCGGGTGCGTACCCAGGAGGGGCGTGTGCAAGAGGCAGCTGATCGATGTTTCTCTCTCATCGATGTTTCTGGCTCTCTGTCCCTCTCTCTTCCTCTCTGTGAAAAATCAATAAAATATATATTTTTTAAATAAAAATATTACCTTCTGACCTCTTTCCCAAGAACAAACACTTTTGTTCTCATAATATTCCATGAAATTTCTTGCTAGTAGCCACTCACTAAATCAACATGAATCAGCCAAGTTGACTGATCCCTGATGCATTCCAAAAGGGAAATTGACTGAGGGATGTGCAAGAGGAAAAATCTCCCTGTGAGTTTCACTAACAGGGATCAGGAAACACTAGCTGTGATTTTCCAAACCAAGTATGCTTGACCAGTAAGAAGGAGCTTTTGGGGCCCTCTAAGAAACAAGGAATTCTTTAGGAATTAGACACAAATCCTTAATCCAATCTTCAAGGAAGAAAATAATGGAAGAGACCTCAGTTCTCTCTCTTCCCACCAACTTCTCAGATATTCCCCTATCTTGGAGGTCTTTTTCTTTTTCTTTTTTTTAAAAATATATTTTATTGATTTTTCACAGAGAGGAAGGGAGAGAGATAGAGAGCTAGAAACATCGATGAGAGAGATACATCGACCAGCTGCCTCTTGCACACCCCCCACCGGGGATGTGCCTGTAACCAAGGTACATGCCCTTGACTGGAATCAAACCCGGGACCTTTCGGTCCACAGGCCAATGCTCTATCCACTGAGCCAAACTGGTTTCGGCGGAGGTCTTTTTCTTGTTTTATCAAGTCTATAATTGCATACCAAAGCAATACAATTCTTAGTGGCTTAAATAACCACCATTTTATTTGCTCTGATACTGTGGATCAGCAGTTTGGACTGAGATCAGCTGGGTGGTTTCTTCTCTGGTTTCACCTGAGGTTGCTCATGTTTCTATAGTCATATATCAGCTCGATGTGGTGGGTTAGTATAAGCCTCATTTATTTGTGCTGGCTGTCAGTTGACACCACGCAAGGAAACTTCATATAGCTGCTCCTCATTTCTGTCAGTTACTTGCAACACACATTTATGTCAGCAGAAAGAGAAGGCATTTGCTACCCCTCTGCTTTGATCAGATTTGTTAATGCCCTATTGCCAAAGCAAGTCACATAGCCAAGGCCAGAGTCAACCTGGGAGAGAGCTAATAGAGTGTGTGGCTACAGGAGCATACGATCCATCCATGCCATTAACCATCTACCACAGTTATTGAGATAGCTAATCATGCACCTAAGCCCATTTGTATTTGTCATCTTTCTGAAGCAATCCTTCACTATCAAAATGTGCTTTTTCTTGCAACACACTAGTCCAAGTCTGATAAGCACTCTAGATATAATGTTTCTTAACATTTCTCCAAATTCCTCCAGTTACTTTAGAAAAAACTGATGCTCAGAAATATCAAGTGACTGCTTTAATTAGGTCATATAATAAGTAGATTGGAGAACTGAGTTTAGAATCTAGGTCTTTCAATTATTACACCATTGTGCTTTCTATTAAGCAATATCCCAATTGATTTTCATATGATTTAGTCCTGTATTTCTGGACTTCAGTCTCTTAAATGACTGCCTTAGTTTAGATATTTAAGATCTGTATTCAGTTAGAGATTTCAAATGCAAACTTATCTAATGGATAAAGAGAAGACACAGGATATTTGGAATTTCTGAGTTTTTATTTTCCAGAGATTAATAGGAACATACTGCATTTCATCACTGCAATTCCATCTCATGGTTTAGGGGTGTGTGAAAATGATGAAGGAGTGTTATTATAAATATAGATGCAAAAATCTCTCTGAATTCTCTCTCACCCATTATTTCATCAAAAGCATTCTGCATAACTTTTGACTCCACTAATCAATCCTGACACCAAGGAATTTCTGAACCTCCATTATTGATGTAACATGGCAGTCATCTTCAGAAATTTTTCTTTCTTATTTAGTTAGCTATTAAAATATGCCTCAGAACCACTTCAGTCTCAGCACTTTGGGATCTGGGGTGTTCTCCTCCCAAAAGCAACCAGTTAAAACTCTTCTCTGAAAGAATAATCAAATTGTGTTCTATAATATACAGGCTAATGGATAAAATGCTGAAAATAGGACTATCTTTTGCATCTTATAAGAGCCAGGTGAGTCTTTCAGAACCAACAAAGGAGCACAGAACATAAAAACATTAAAAACCTGGGGCCATTCAGGGCTACTCAGACTCCCAGGACCCTAAGGATATCATGTGTTCTAGCCTTGCAGTCACAAAGGCATGAGAACTCTATACAACTGCAAATCACTAATAGGTCTGTACAAGAAGACATTGAAAATCCAAATCATCTTTACCAAGTGAAGGGTGTGCTAACAGGAGGAAATATAAACAGCTCATGGAGAGAGATACATAAGAAAAGTACTAACACACCAATTCAGACTCCTGTCAGATGGCTCTTCAGAGCTCCTGTCAGCAGGGAGCCAATTACTTGGGAAAGAATGAAGTTTGTTTTATGAGCACAATATTACAAGCGCAGCCCTTCATCCTAACATCAAGAAAGGATTTTGCATTTCCAATAGAAGCCAGCAATGTTTTGCAGCTGATGGGCTGGTAGATTGCCTTGGAGGTTCAAGCTATGCGAGGGCTCCAGCAGGAATCAACAAGCTCCTTATCTCCCTAAATTTAGCTCTGGTGATAAATCTATGACACTTAATTTGTGATAACCTGCAACGGAAGACAAAGGTCCTCGTAGCACTGTAACTAATGCCATCGCGTTACTTGGCCTCGTGGACTTTTAAAGAACTCTAAGCCTTTAATGCTTCTGACATTGGGAGCCTATGATCTTCATCAGAGGACTAGGAAAATAACATAGAGCATCATCTTCCATTTCATAAATTACAAGCATAATTATGATTATTTATCAATGTAATATTCCCTAAGAAGAAACAACCTTTTGAAAGTTTACACATAAAAAATATTTTATCTTTGCCCTTATTCTGAACATAAAATATCTCATTTTGTTTATATATGTCTTTCCTTCATATTTGAGGAAAGATAACAGGATTCTTAATTACTTAGCACAGTTTGTTTGGTTAAATAATGACGTAAAATGCTTCATTGTACTCCTAAACATCTGCAAGTTTTGTTTTTGTTTTTCAAGAAAATAATAATAGTTTTCATCACTGAGGAAAGGAAAGGACTCAGGCCATTTTGAGGAATCTCAGAGGTAGTAGAAATATCATTTCCACTGTGCTTGGGCACAATGTTCAACATTTATAATATTATTTTCATTATTGTCCCAGAAAGCCACTCTAACTTGACCATTTGACCTATACGATTAATACACCAAACTACACAACAAACTCATAAAAAGCCCTACCATCCCATCTGGTGTGGCTCAGTCATTGGGTATCGACCTATGAATCTGTAGGTCACAGTTCGATTCCAGGTCAGGACACATGCCTGGGTTGCAGGCACGATCCCCAATGTTGGGCATGCAGGAGGCAGCCAATCAATTATTCTCTCTTTATTAATGGTTCTATCTCTCTCTCTTTCTCCCTCCCTCTCTCTGAAATCAATAAAAATATATTATTTCAAAAATTAGTAATAATAAAAGCTCTGCCATGGCATTTCCATGTCACAAATACAAATTCTTGAAACCTTAACAGAAAGAGAATGAAAAAAATAATCTATTTCATTTCCTTGGGCCAGTTTCATGACTGCTGCAATTATGCTTTCAGCACAATGATACTGTTATCTTTCTAAAACCTAAGTATGTTCTGATTTCCATTGTGATTTCGTCTTTGATCCAAGGTTTATTTAGAAACATTGCTTCATTTCCAAATATTCGGAGATTTTTCTAGTTACCTTTTCATGACTGCTTTTTAGCTTAATTGCACTGTAGTTGGAGAACATACCTGTATGAACTTATTTTTTTGGAAATTTGTTAGGACTTGTTTTAGTTTGTGCTGAAGTTGTTGGATGCAATGTTCTATGTCATTTGGCACAAAGATATCAATTAAACATGTTTTCGATTCTTCTATATCCTTACTAATTATTGTCCTCTGATGATTCTTTCAGTCACTGAAAGATGAATGGTATTAGAATTACCTAAAACTATTGTGGATTTGCCTTTTTCTCATTTTGGCTCTATCGGTGGTTACTTTATACATTTTGAGACTTTGTTATTATATCCACACAAATTTGTCAGTGTTACTTCCTGGCAGATTAACCATTTTATCATTGTGGAATATTCCTCTGGTAATTCTTCTTGCTTTCATGTCTGCTTGGCCTGTTATAAGTTTAGCAAGACAGCTCTCTTGTGAATAATGTTGATAGCGAATACCTTTGTCATCCTTTCACTGTCACCTCTCTGAACCTTTATTTTTCATTTGTTTTCTATAAGTAGCATAAAGCTTTTTTAAATTCAATTTGATAATACTTGTCTTTTAATTGGAGTAGTCTTTCATTTAATTTTTAAAAATACATTTGTATTGATTTCAGAGGGGAAGGGAGAGGGAAACCGAGATAGAAACATCAATGATGAGAAAGAATCGTTGATGGGCTGCCTCCTGCATGCCCTCCACTGGGGATGAAGCCTGCAACCAGGGCATGTGCCCTTGACCAGAATTGAACCTGGGACCCTTCAGTCTGAAGACCAATGGTCTATCCACTGAGCCAACCAGCTACAGTAGGTTCAGAATACGGCTGGAGTAGTTTTTCATTTAATGCACTTACTGATATAGATGGGATTAAATCTACCATCTTACTATACATTTTTCCTCATAAATTCCTTGTTCTTTTTGCTCTCATTTCTTTCCTTAGTTTTAATTAAATATTATTATTTCATTTCCCCTTTTATTATCTTGCTTATTAAATGTTTGCTATTCTTTTAAGGGTTACCCTAAAATGAAACATTCATTTTACCATGACATAATGCATGAACCTTAGAACAATATAACTGTTTATCCATTTTTTTAGTCTGTCTTATTTTTGTCATGTGTCAGATAATTTAAACTTAAATTATTCCATAAATAATTTAAATCCCACCAAACAGGATTATTATTATTGTTACTATAGGCCTGGTGCACAAAACTCATGCACTTGAGGGGGATCCCTCAGCCCAACCTGTGCAATCTGGGAGCCTTCAGGGGATTTCCAACTGACAGCGTAGGCCTGCTTGCCTTCAGTCAGACATCCTTAGCACTGCTGCAGAGGTGGGAGAGGCTCCCGCCACCACCACTGAACTCACCAGCCATGAGCCTGGCTTCTGGCTGAGTGGCACTCCCCCTGTGGGAGCACACTGACTACCAGGGGGGCAGCTCCTGAATTGAGTGTCCGCTCCTGGTGGTCAGTGCACATCATAGCGACCAGTCATTCCACCATCAGCTCAAAACCAGCTCTTCCACATCCCCAGAAGGCTCGTGAGAGGGTGTAGGCCAGGGTAAGGGACCCCACCAGTGCAGGATCAGGGCTGGGAAGAGATGTGGGAAGTTGGCCAGCCAGGGAGGAACTGTGTTAGGGCTCCAGGCGTGTCTGCTGGTCTTAGTCCCTATCAGCCAGACCCCAGCAGCAAGCTAACCTACCAGTTGGAGTGTCTGTCCCCTGGAGGTCAGTGCACATGATAGCAACTGGCTGACCAGTTAACTGTCCCCTAGTGGTCAGTGCATGTCATAGCAAGTGGTTGAGCAGCCTTAGCATATCATTAACATATTACCCTTTGATTGTTTGAATGGACAACCAGATGACCAGACACTTAGCATATTAGGCTTTTATTATACAGTATTATATACTTTCAATATTCATTTAGATCTGTCCATAGATTTACATTGCTTTTCATTCTTCCTTGTATCTACATGCTTCTCTCTGGAATCATCTTTCAGAATAACTTACATTAGTATTTACTATGGTGCATGTCAGCTAGTAACAAAAATACCTCAGCTCTTTTTAGTCTAAAATTATTTGTTTTGCTTTATTTTTAAGACATTTTTTACTGGAATATAATTCTATGCTAACAGTTTATTTTTTCACAATTTTTGAGTAAAATAATTTGAGTAAATGATTTAAAGAAATTCTTCAAAACTTTGAATAAATAATTTTACTGTC
This sequence comes from Vespertilio murinus, assembly GCA_963924515.1. Lineage (NCBI taxonomy): Eukaryota > Metazoa > Chordata > Mammalia > Chiroptera > Vespertilionidae > Vespertilio > Vespertilio murinus. The sequence goes on from OZ004707.1 coordinate 74,695,921, forward strand.
AGCTGGCATTTATTGTTGGGAAAAGACATTTCAAAGTTTTATTTTGGATTTCTCTCTCTCTCTCTCTCTCTCTCTCTCTCTCTCTCTCTCTTTCTCTATCTCATTTGTAGCAGTTTTACTATGATATGCCTAGGTTTGGTATTTTGTATTTATTCTAGTAGCAATTTGTAGTGCTCCTTGATTCTTGATAATTTTCATTGTTTTTAGAGAATTCTTGGCCATCATCTTTTCAGAGATGGCTTCTGTTCCAACCTCTTTCCCTTTTCCTTGAGGGATTCTACATGCATTCCTCAGTGAGAAATGTGGCCAGAGTATGTTTGACCTATTTATTAGGACCCATATTTCTCTTACAATACTGAGATTTTCTTCTGATTTATCTTCTAATAGTTAACTAATTCTCTCCACAGCAGTTTTTAATATGCTATTAAACTTACATATTGAGTTATTAATAGTTACAGCCAGAATTTCTATGTTATTATTTTTAAAGGTATTACCTGCTTACATTTTCCATCTTGCCTTGTATTTTCATTATATTTATTAAGTTTATGTCAGATAACATCTATATATGGATCTCTTCCAAGTCTGTTTCTATCATGCTTTTTCTCCTAGTTTTCAAAAACATATGCTTCTCTCTTGGCATTGCCTGCTAATTTTTTTTTTAATTCCAGATATCATATTTGAAAATTTGAAGAATTAAATTGTGACTCTGTGTACTGTCAACTTCAAGACAGCATTACCATGGTTTCTGATGGGATAGGGAAAAAGAGTGCTTTGATCTGATTAGAGAATAAACTGATTTATATCTGGGCACAGCTTTGGAAGACTGGTCTACCCTCACCACTAGAATGTAGGCCATCAGGGATTTAAACAAAACACTGAAGAATTTGCCAGTCTCCTTACTGAAGCTGGCACTGAAATTCAGTTATTATCCCCTAACTCAGGAAACCACTGGAAGCTCTATTTGGCTTCTCAACCTTTTACCCATCAATTTTTGCTCTATTTCTCAGCCTCTCTGCCACTTCCTTGGAATTGGTAAATACCTTGAAGGGGAAAACAACCCTGAAAACATCCCTGAAAATCAAATTTATCTATCTGTCCAAGACCTTGGTTAAATAGACTTTTTATAAAGTACAGGTTGTCTAGATTATTTTAGCTCACTATTGGCAGAAACAAATATCCCCCAAAAAATACTTTTCATATTTTTCATACCCAACCCCAGAAGCAGCAGAAATTTGACCATTTCTATAAATTACTAGATTCTTCGTGTTAGCTAAGGGGAGACTCGAGCTTCCAAGGGAGATGACTCCTGTTGGGCCAAGGGCAGGTCCCAGTGGCACAGAGCAGCTGTGAAATACTACCTGCTCCCACTCACAACAGCTGGCAGTTTGATTTCTTAGGGGAAAAGGATGGGTAGGAGGGCTTCAACATCATTAATACAACCGCTATCCTGATAACTTCAGTAATGCAGTTTTTGTTGTTGTTATTGTTTTACTTTTTCAGTTTTTATTTAGGAGTTTCTTATTCCCTTGTTTGTTCCATTGTAAACATTTTCTTATGGCCCCTCAACAATGGAGTGGGGGCTGAGAATGGGATTAAGGGAAATGACCCCCCCACACACAGCACACACACACACACACACACACACACACACAATCTCCAACATCATTCCTGTACCACACACATCACTCTCCCAGTGAAACACCCCAGTCAGCCTCTTCGTTGGGGAAACCTTGCCCTGACAAGCAGACCTCTTAAGTGAAGTCCTTTCAAGATTCCTCTGAACTTGCTCCTTATCACACAATGTCCACTTAGCCCGTGAGAAAGCTTGCACCTCTGTCTTTCCAAAATCTGGACACAAAGGACTCTTCCTGTGGTCCCTTCCATTCATCTCATCTTCAGGGATGTCTCCATATAGCCTCTTGCCTTTAGGATTTTCCAAGCGAGAGTCAGGGCCAAATCTCTGGCTTCAGACTCCAGAGGACACAGGTTGACTTCTCCCCAGAACTGTCTGCATTCATCTCTGTTCCCATGGTGACACACCAGAATGAGACGCCAGGCTCTCCTTTCTGACAAACATCACATGTCAAACATCTTACAGGGCAAAGAATGTGCATATGGGGGTTGGAGGGAGGTACTCTGTTATCCTTAACCCCTGAGAAGGGGAGGGGAAACAAAATCCTGATTCATTTGAAAAATAAATAAAACCTACCTTCAATGGCTTAAGAAGGGAGGTGAATTAATGGTCAAAACTTCCTGAGCCACAATAAAAGGTATTGGTGTTTAAGGCAGAATACAAGATAAAGCTATGCAAAGAAGGCTTGAGAAAGCTGGGTTTCTGAAACTGAATAGTTTGCTTTTTTTATAACTACTTAACTGTGTACTGCCTGCCTTTGTAACCAGTTCAGTCTATAAAACACATTGCCACAAAAATCCAAACCAGAGGCAGTTTTGAAATATGCATTTGAAATGGAGTTGGATCTATTCATATCACAGCTTCAGAGAATATATCAAGCTAGAAGTAATGAGCTCCAGTTTGTAAGGATTTTTACAGCTCAAGAGAAATTGGTTTTCCTAAAGCTTCCCCCTTCCTGAGGTTACCAGAGTACTGTACTCATGCTTCCACTATAAAACTCATTTCATTTCTTTTTGTTCACATGTCAACCTTCCCCTCTTCTAAAATTAAAGGGCCCAATGTGTGTGAGTGAGTGAGTGTGTGTGTGTGTGTGTGTGTGTGTGTGAGAGAGAGAGAGAGAGAGAGAGAGAGAGAGAGAGAGAGAGAATACTTTCAACACTAAAAATAAAATTTTAAAAATTAAAGGGCCAATTCTTGTTTATATTTTCCCATAATGCTGTCCACCACCTCCAGTTGCCCCCAACAATACAAAACCTTGTACATGCCCTTGATAAATATCTGTGGAACTAACCAGAATTGTCAACCGAATCACAGAATCTTCTAACACTAGCAAAGCAGAAATCAGAATGTGGGAGGTAATAGAAATCTGAGGCTGCAGTTGCCTTTTCTCCAGGTAAGGACTGATGCCTCTGATTTCTGCAGCAATTGACCAGAGAAGTATCATTGTAAATAATATTAATTAGCCCCAGGTCTTCACATCAGATTTTTCATGCTTGAATTATACAGTGTGGTATGGAATTTGAGTAATTGAAAGGAAAATTATGTAAGTTCCCATAGGCAAAAGGATAGAAAGAATTTTCTTCTCATACTACATAAAAATTACTGCCTAGACAAAAGGAGACTATAATTTATGCAAAGCAAGGGACAAAGCAACTGTTAGTACAAAAACAGGTAATCTCACAGATAAGTGGTCATTAACCCAATCCTTTGCTCTACAGTAATTGAGACTGAAATCAAGAACACATGCAGGAATTAAATCACAATTCAGCTGTGATTTGCTGTGTAGCATTGTAACAAAGATTGGTGCAAACTGACATCTTTAAACATTTCATAAGAGCCTGAAGGGAAGCCATTTTCTGACCTTTGCAGATTTATAGTTCCACCTAATATGAAATGGAGCAGAATGTCATGGATGTTTTCAGAAGAATATTTGCTCTAGCCCCGTGTTGATACCTTCATTACCTTACTCCAATAAATCGTCATGTTCTGTTTACAAGTGGAGCACTTTTGTCATCCGTACCTACACAAAAAAGGTCTAAGTTTATTGTAATATTAGACAAGGTGCTTTTTCACTCTTTGGGTTGTTTTTGTATTTTTGCTTTGGATGGTTTTATTGGTTTGTCCGTCTTGAACTATCTAAAGCCCCTGTGCCTCACAATTCAAAAATATGAAATAAAATTTCAAAAAAGCAGATGGAGACCAATTTTAAACTAGCCTTTACTTCATGTGAGCCCCCTGAAGTAATACATAGCCTGAAATAAGCTCTCACTAAGAACTATGGGTTGCCCAAACTATTTGTCTTTTCTATCGGAATGTAGGGTTAGTTCCTTTTCCAGGGTTTTTGCATAGAGGTTGTGGTAACTCTGGAGAATACCAAGTATTGTTTTGGTCTTTAACTAAATAAAAAATTCCAAACCAAGAAATCAGCTTGCCCTAGATAAGAAGGCAGCATAATAAACACAGCACAGTATAGAGTTACTCTTTGCTAGGCCAGGTGTCTTATATTTTTATACTAAGCAAAGTGCTTGATTTCAAAAGATTTTGGAAGAAAATCAGCTACAGAGGAAAAATGGTGAGACTAGAATAGTGAGTGAGGAAGGAGAAAAATGATAAATAGGTCTTGAGTTGTGATAGAAATTCAATATATTTGGTTTTATTTTTATAAATTCAGACCCTTGCCTGGAAATTCTCCCACTCCCCCAACTAGATTCTGCCACATGAAAAATTCATACCATTGTTCAAGCTCCAGCCTATATATCATTTCTTCTTTAAAGTGCCCCTAACTCCACAGAAGAATTATTTTCTCCTTTCTCTGTGCTCCCACCTCACTGAACCAGTCCCCCCCCCCCCTTTTTAAATCCTCACCAGAGAATATTTTTTCCATTGATCTTTTAGAGAGAGAGAGTGGAAGAGGGAAGAGGGGAGAGAGAGAGAAAGAAAGAGAAACATCAATGTGAGAGAGACACATCAACCAGTTGCCTCCCACATGCGCACGGACAAGTGGGGGGTGGAGGCAAGGATCAAACCTGCAACAGAGGTAGGTACACTTGACTGAAAATCAAACCAGTGACCCTTCAGTCCACAGGCCGACATTCTAATCATTGAGAAAACTGGCCAGGGCCCAGTCCCTTTTTTAGAGAAAGGCTTCCCCTTCACCCTAAAGCCCTACATTATTCATCATTTTCTCTTCAAGGCTTGTCATTACAAAAATTTGCGTAATCAATTATGTTGAATAAATTTAAATGACTAATAAAAAAATCAACCCCCTCCCAGATACTTAAATTAGACAGACAAGTAATAGAGTTCCACTCACCATGTGTCATGAAGACCCAGTCTGAAATTAGAAGAAGTACATCAGAGCACAACACTTATGAAATCAGCCTTGAATGTGACAACATCTAAGATAGTTAGAATAAAGACAATGCAGATAATAATTTTTATAAGAAAAAGAAAGAAAAATAACTATTTCTTTGTATTTTCCAAAGGAATTTTAGCAATGGGTGCATCTTTTTTTTTAATCAGAAAATAATATGAAAATATTTACCCTGAAATAATATCCCCATGTGCTATGTAATTCTAATCTGGGCAGAAATGTTATCCACCCACATCAGCTTTACAGATCACATGGATAAGGATCTGAGGAATCACCTCCCACTCAGAAATTGCTCAATCATGTTTGTGAGCAGTCACGTACTGCTATACTTGAAAGGACCAATTTAAAATAAATGCTGCATGAACCACTACACAGATTACCATGGACACTCTCAAAATGTTGCCTTAGAGTATGATAGGAACCTAAAGTTTATTGAAAATTGTATATTTCTTTTCAATAAGCCTTTTTTCAAAACTATATTATGCATGGACTGACTTACTCGAATTACTCAACTGCTGAATAATTTGAATAACTTTCTCCAGAAAAATCTCTCAGTCCTTTACAGTGTATGTGGAGGCAGATATAATGAATGCATATATTCATCCACCCAGACACACACACTCACATATACTCACACATATGCACACTCACATCCAGGTGTGCAAATATTCAAGCACATGTTCACACACACACACACACACACACACACACACACACACACACAATTAGCCAGGAGAAGCAGTTTACTGAATAAATTATTTCCAGAACAGCTAGCTATTACCCCATGCTCATGTAATGAAAAGGGAATACTTAGTAACTTTCACCAAATAGATATCAATAGCAAAAAAGTTCCACAAGTTTAAGTCTTGTTCAATATTAGCATATACTATCATGGATACAAATATGAGGAATCCAAATTTCTGGCTAGCTGGCAGGTCTTGACACTATGAGAAATAATCTTGATATTTTTAAATTTCAAAAAAGTAAACTGGAATGACATTAGGACTATTAAAAACAGTACTTTTTAGTTCTGAAATATCTTGGTGTTGCTTCTCTTAGGCCAGTTAATGGGTAGAGTAGACCCGCTTTGTTTCTTCATAGGATTCACTCTAAAGTCAAGAGGGGCAGGAGGTGCCTATGTGTCTTGCTTTCTACTGAGTGCCCACAGTTAGTGCCGTGGTAAAGAATGATAGGATGGGTGTTCACATTAACTTTTGCTAACCCATGAGTGTTTGCCATAACATACTATGGCATTCTCCTCTAGAGAACAAAGGGGAAATTAGAAGTGTGCCCAAGAATATTCACAGCCCAGATGTGCATTTCTCAACATCCTTTCTCTCCAGGGACTTGGCTTCACTGTGGAAGCTCCCTTCATTTACAGGCAAGATCAAAATCTTATACATACCTTTCATATTAATTGTCTTTGTTCCTTCCCATAGTGACACTGAAGAGGACAGCAATGACTCAGCCTGTATCTACGAAGGGGGAAGAGCCGAGCAATTGTCCAAAGACACTAATCAGAGCAGCAGAAAATATGAATTATTCATAGCTTCCCTTTTCCATGAGCTGAAATATTTTGACCGGAAAATCAGATAATTATTTCAGATTTACAGCTCATTTATCTTATGTAAGCATCATTTTACTTATACTAAAGGTAAGAAATTTGTTCTAGATAAATGATGTGTTTTTTAGTAGATTCCCAACATCTGTTTGAATAAATACACTGATACACTGAGTGACCAGATTATGATCTCTGAATGCCCAATAATCGGGACACTCTCGCTCTCTCTCTCTCTCTCTCTCTCTCTCTCTCTATATATATATATATATATATATATATATATATATATATATAATTTATTTATATTAGAGACCTGGTGCATGAATTCATGCATGGGTGGGGTCCGGCAAGCCTGGCCATGGGGAGGGGACATGGGCAGTTGGCTGGCCTGCCTGCTGGTCAAACTCCTGATCTAGGGGACAATTTGCATATTAGCCTTTTATTATATAGGATATACACTGAGTGGCAAGAAAAGAAATGCCGTGTTTCCCCGAAAATAAAACATCCTCTGAAAATAAGACCCACTTCATGGAAAAATAATACATCCCCTGAAAATAAGACCTAGCACATCTTTGGGAGCAAAAATTAATATAAGACACTGTCTTATTTTCGGGGAAACAGGGTAGCATTCAGAGATCATAATAACCTGGCCACTCATGTGTTACATGGAAGTCCTACATAGTACATTTTCATGATATCCTTTAACTATATTGAGACTGAGAGGGAATAAGTAAAGACATAATTATGGGACTCAAATATATATATGTGTGTGTCTTTTCATCTGCAATATATACAGAATTACCCCAGTTGTGCTTCCTGTATTTTAGTTTTTGTAGCATCTGTACACTTACAATAAATATTAAAGGGGGGGAAGACAACAAATGGGTGCCCAAGAAGAGCCCCCCCCCTTTTTTTAATATATTTTGTTGATTTTTACAGAGAAGAAGGGAGAGGGATAGAGAGTCAGAAACATGGATCAGCTGCCTCCTGCACACCCCCTACTGGGGATGTGCCTGCCCTTGGCTGGAATCAAACCTGGGGCCTGATGCTCTATCCACTGAGCCAAACCAATTAGGGCAAGAAGAGCCCCTGTAGCTTACACTAAGCCACAGTGTTCAATTTGTCTCTGCCCCAGACAAAACAGTATCCATTTGGAATGCTATATGAAGATGTTTTGCTTTTGTGGAGATAATTGGCTCTAAACAGCCATAGTAAGTAGCAACATCAGGTAGCTCAGGCAGCATTTGGTGGCCCATTGCCTGTTTATCTGTGACCAAATGGGAGTGAGAATGGGGTGACAGAACAGATGGGGAAAGGATGCAAGTACTTCATTGGCACCTTGTATGGATGCCTCATGCTTTCTCCCCCTGGCATCTTCCTTAGTGCCTCTGGCTTCTGATCCAGGCCTGATGAGCCTGTGGGTGAGTGCCATTGCCTCCAGCTGTTCGGACTGCCCCTCCCCATAGCCTGCCCCTTGCTCTCCATTCATCTGACATGAAGAAGGAATTTCTGTGATGATACCTTCAATCTCGGCACACTTTGGTCTCACAGTTGAAGATTTATTTTTTTTTCCCCAGTAATAACAAGCCAGTAGGGCTGTAGTTAGAGGTTAATTGGGCATAAAGGCAAAATGTGAAAAGACCCAGCTGTTTCTCTCAGGGAAGATTCTAGAGAGTTATTATAACTGATTGCTACCTTTCAACAATGACTCTCTTGTCTGGTGGCAGTACCAGGAACTAAGGTGTGACCAGTCTCAGGGAGGAATTCCAAGCAGAAGTGCCCATAAAAAAGTAAAACTAAAAAGAGATAGAATGAGGGGAGCCATGAAAAGGGACAAGTAGAAGAAAAGAAATAGCTACAAAGAAAAGAACAATAATGGAAATCTTTAACTAAAAAATATATGAGCTAATACTTATTGAGCAATTACTGTCTGCCAGGCCATATAGTAAGCAAGTTACATGGACACAACACTATGAGCTTAGAATCAGTATTACCCGAGTTTACAAGTGAGAAAACATAAACTTAAAATAAAGGTTTTAAAAGTGATTGAATGCCATTTAACCTATAAGTGCCAAACTGATTCAGACCTGAAAAGCCCCTTCCTACGGCTGTGCTTGGAGTTCAGGAGACTGGAGTTCCGCTTCTGGGCCAGGTTCTGTAGAGCAGAGTAACTTTCCGCAGTCACTGAACAGCAGTGTCTATCTCCTTATACAAGAATGACAATTCCAAGTAGAGCTGACAGCCCCCTGCATCAGAATCATCTGACAGTGCTGTTTAAAATGTAGATTTCTGGTTCTCTTCTTGAATCTAATAGATCAGACTCTTCACGGCAAGGTACCCAACATGGCATTATTAATAATGCCACTGAGGATTTTTAGGTTCAATAAAGTGTAAGTGTTACCATTGTAATTAGCTTCTTATCGATATTAATAAAAGGAAGAAAGAAGCAGAGGTAAGGCCAGACATTATGAGATAGTCATCTGGGCAGCTTCCCCAGGAAGCTGCAGCTTTACATTCCTGAGGGACCCACCCGTCCATCCCCTGCAGGTCACTGGGGGAAGAGGGCTTACAAAGAGGCAGGTGGGCACATTGCACTGAAGCCAGGGTGCCACAGGGAAGGTGCCTGCCTGTCAGTGTAACCCGTGAGAAAAGATAATTGGCTAGAGAGGGTGGAGCACTGCAAGCTCGCAAAACCTTAGAAGGTGAAGATCTGCAGATAAAGGAATTCTTCTTGTTCATCTTGCTTTCTCCTGCTTCCTTGCACTCACTTGTTCATGACCTGCACCGGCCCACCACGTGGCCCTAGAAGCTTCATGGCCCATGGCCATGTGGGCCCTACACACAATGAACTGCAAATGGGAACACAAGCTAACCTAACCATCTGCTAGACTGAACTGTGCAATGAGGAAGTGGAAACTCCGGGCAACTGCTTTAATCCCAGCTCTGCTGAAAGCAAAATGGAACTTTTTCATTGGTGGGATGGAGGGAGATAGTGATGCCATTGTAATAACTGGTTATTATTAACAGGGAAGGGGTGGAAAGGGAGACAAAATAGGACAGGCATGCCGTTTATACAGCTTTGCCAAAAAGCTGCATTTAATATTCTCCAAGTCTGTTCCCTGCTTACTGGTGGGGGAGAAACTAGACAAAGGCAGATTAGATCTACGCCCAGGAAGGCCTGAGTGACGTGGGAAGGTGCTTACTTGATTGCCCATCAATCACACCTGAAAGTGAGTCAGTGGCCAGGATGGGTGTGGCCACTGCAAGCCTTGAAATCTAAATATATAAACTTCCAAATGAAGGAAGCTCCTTCTCTTCTCTCTGTCTGTCTTTCACACCCTTCAGGCTCCTGGCTCTCTGTGGCAGGGGATGCACTCCCGTGGGCCCACTTGGTGCTCAGCCATGTTGGGCTCCACACGTGGACTGACAGACTGTAATTAGCCCGAGCGCTGCACTCCACCCGGCTGCAACAGGAATGGACGCTCTGGACACCGGCCTTGTTTCTGGGCCTGCGGAAAGCCCAGCTGCACTTTTTCCAGGTCTGGCTTAAGGGCAGGGGACGATGTACCCTGAGCAATGTAACTTTCCGCAAGTGAAACATTTTTCCGCATCCCATCCTCCCAGGCCAGTCTTAGAAAATGTATTTTCTGAAGATATTACAAGAACCTCATTCCCACTTGTGTCTGGGAAACCAGGCCCATTAATTCCTCCTACAACAAAGGGACCTAGGACTCAGGAATTTAATTCCACAGAAATAGAACATTCCACTATACTCATCCATTCAGAAACCCTTATTCCAGTGGCACCCCAAGAAGCCCACTTCCACGGGTAACCAGTGGAGACACTGAGGACACCCCACTAAAAATAGCATAAGGACTATTGGGCCAAACGGTCTCCAAGTTATCTTCTAAATGGAAAATTAAGTGCCTGGTGGCATATTTGGTGCAACCCCAAATAAGTGCTGCATTATTTCTACTCAAATTTTATGTATTTAAAAGAAAGTTCAAAATAGTTTTATTCAGTATAAATTATTTTACTCACAAGAGGTGATTTTGAATGACTATTGTTTATTTCCAAAATTCAAACCCATTTTCAAAGGGTAAAGATTACTTTCCAAACATCAGGGAAATGAAAGCCTTCAGGTATAGGACTACTCTAAAAATGCTCCATGCCATGGGGACATTTTTGGGATCAGACTTCTCTTAGGATGATTTTAATGGCATCAATACTCTTTTTGATATATGATCAGTCTCACATATTTTGTCTTTTTTAAAAAATAATTTATTGCCGAGACCGGTTTGGCTCAGTGGATAGAGTGTCAGTCTGCGGACTGAAGGGTCCCAGGTTCGATTCAGGTCAAGGGCATGTACATTAGTTGCGGGCACATCCCTGGTGGGGGAGGGAGGTGTGCAGGAGGCAGCTGGTCAATGTTTCTCTCTCATCGACGTTTCTAGCTCTCTATCCTTCTCTCTTCCTCTCTGTGGAAAATCAATAAAATATATTTTTAAAAAATAAATAATTTATTTAAGTAAATAATTACCTTATAAACATACCTCCTGTTAGGTTTGAAAGGAAACAGGAAACAGAACAACAGGGAGTTTTAAAGAGAGTTTATTCCCCGGTAATGGGCGGAAGCCATCACCGAGGTAAAGATCAGAATTAGGGGAGAGGAGACAGGAGATCGGAACCCAACCGGGCCAATGGAGATCACCTCCAAAGAACGCACGTGGCCAGCCTGGAATTCCTTTTAAAGGGAGGGGGTTGGGCCCAGGGTGGAACAGGAAAGGATGGGCCCCAAGGGCACCTTGGCCCGTTAATTGGTGGTTCACTGTCTTGGAGATGTCTCCTTGGCAGGTGTCAGTCATGTTGTTAGCTCCACCCACCAGTTTGGGAGGGGGGAGCCCTAAGGGGTCATGTGTCAAACTCCGCCCACCAGTTTGGGAGGGGGAGATAACCTTAAGGGGTCATATGTTAAACTCCGCCCACCGGTTTGGGAGGGGGAGAACCTTTCACCTCCCAATCTGTAAATTGTATTAAGCTGAAGCTTATGAAATTGTTTTTTATTTGCAAAAAAAAAAAAACGGTGTATTCATATGGTTCCACTTAGAGTGTGTGTGTGTGTGTGTGTGTGTGTGTGTGTGTGCGCACACACACACACACCTGGCTGGGCTGGTTATAGTTCTTGCAATTAGAATATTTAATTATCAATTCACTTGCTCCTCATAATGAGTGCTGCCCTCTCAGTGCATTCTTAATAGATGCTAGATGATGATATCGTTGATGAAATTGCCTATTCAACTTCCTGGACTTTGTTATAAGTTTTTAGATCTTAATAAAAAGGTGAATATTCACAACTATTCAAGACCAATCACTGATCAAATTAAAAATCTAATTTATTTTTCCCATCCATTTCCACACATATTCTAAGGTGCAAATGTGCTGCATTCATCCCATAAGAGCCACATTTCCCCCCAGTTATTCTCATATCTGAGTTTACGGTGTCTTTTGAAAGACAGCTTTGTAATCTGACAGAGTTTGTCAGCTGTGTATGTTTTCCCATTACTCGAGCCACAAACTAAGTATTCAGTCATTGTCACTAAAAACACATTAGTAGGAGAAAGAAATCTAAAAGTTAAAAATTAGGCCAAATGACCTAGATTTGCATGGATTGAATGCTTGGAAAAGTAAAAGCAACAGAGCTCACTTGGCCACATGAAAATTTGTGCTTTTCACCCTCTGCATCTTCCTCCTCAGTGCCCACCTCCGCGTGCCAGCAGGATTACTTGGCAGCCGTGAGCACTAACTAAAGCTTCTAGAAGGCTCATTCAGCAGTGAAATTGTTGTCTTCCTCTGATCCTCAGATTATGGAGATGAGGGGATGACTGTACAGCACCAAGATTCCCTACCGAGATAGCTTTTCACTCTTTTTAGTTAGAAAAAGATCAAAAGGAAACTGGCTAATTAGCATACCAAAGGAGACAAAAACCCCTAGAGCTTTATGCTTGTTGCAATCCAATAATAAACACCCGAGTACAAAAAAGATTATTTGATAATGACACACAGAATTGAAAGCCTTTGAAATAGCAGCTTCTCGAAAAAAATATTTTTGGGAGGAAAAATATCCATAATTATACAGAATAATGCTTACATGTTGGGCGGCTCTTCAGTTCCTGGGAGAGACTGACAGAACCATCTTGCCTAAGAAGGGTGGTGTGATTGCCTTTATCTGAAAAATTCAAAAAGCCTACAAAAGGTTTCAAATCCCTTCCCAAGTAAACAGTTGGCTCTTTCATATTCCCAAAAATCAAACACAGAATTCTTGACTTAAAATAAGTGTCCCCTTTACCCAGACCAGAGACCAGCCAAAGGCTTGAGCTCAAAACCTAAGAAATTTGCAACTCTTTGAGGTTCTTATTTTTCTCTAGCCTTTTCTGGTTTAGGAACTCCAATAATCTTTGCAAATATGAGGGTTTTTTTTTTTTCCCAAGGGAGGAAAATGAACTAATTATTTAATTATAAACAAGTTACTCTGGGAAACAAGCATAGGAATCCACCAGGCCTATGGAGAGAGACAGTCTTGAAAACAAGCAAACAAAAAATCAGATCCTCACTCCTTGGGTTTTAATATTAAAATTGGGACACTTTCCTTCAAACAGAAAGGGCAAGGGGACAATAACCATCAGACTAGAGTTCAGTAGTCACAGTGGGTTGATTAAGTGATGAGCACACGTACAGGTAAACCACATAGGTCAACACTGTGCATGTGGCCAAGCCCGGCTTCCTCATGAGAAACTGACCCACATTTAAATCAACGCTGGGGCCTCACTAGAACAGGAGGTAGTGAGATTCTGAACTTTGGGGGCAAGTGCTAATAGAGAATTTCTGCATGAAAGCACAGATTGCCACACATTTAAAATGTGCAGTGTCCACAGGGAAAGTATTATTTTGCCTGGAGATCACCCTGGTAGTGGATTTGCCATAGACCACTGGCTCTAAGCCACTTGAATTAAGCCCAGAGGCCTGGGTTATTAATACTTTATCCTGATTCTAAGCAAAGGATTATTGTTAATGAGTCAACTGCAAATTATTCTCTTTACAAATCTGAGTTTAAATGAATAATGCCTCTCTTATTTTGTAGATTGATTTTTTTTAAACAACAAATAGATGAGAAATATGTCTGTGACTGGGCATTGAGTAGCTGCCTTCTTCTGGAGCCTCTAGTTCTTCTCAGATTGGACAAGATCACCTAAGCTGTTATTTTGTTAGTTTCATACAGAGTTAAAATTTTTTGTTCCTTTTTATAAATCATCCATTTGCAATGAAACAGACCCCAAATCAGAATTTTACTTCGAAAATGTGTCTAGAGGAGTAAAACAAATGCCATTTACCCACCATTCCGAAGTATTAATTAGACTTAGCTGTTTCCCATGGTGATTAGCTGCACTAATTGGAATTTCAAGCGGCGCTGATAACTACACAAAGATAATAGGATTATACTTTCCTGCCCAGAAAAAAGAAGTAGCTTTGTCATAACTGTTTAGATGATGGTTTTAAGCTGTTTCACACCTAACTGCCCCCAAGGAAAGGGAGCACCTTTAGATTCTATTTTTATTCTTACAGAGAGAGAGAAAGAAAGAGAGAGAGAGAGAGAGAGAGAGAGAGAGAGAGAGAGAGAGAGAGAGAAATAAAATTCTTCCCGGTAGCCTGTTATCGGTGGAAGTTGGGTTCTTGGGGTACCACTGGAATAAGCATTTCCGGATGCCCCTACAGCGAAGGCGATGTGGTAGGAAGCTTCATTTCCATTGAATTGCATCCCTTCATTAAAACTAGAAGCAGAGTGAGAGTCCAGTGTTTGCTTCCACATTGGAGCCTGATCCAGTTCAGCATCAGGCTAGCTGCAGTCCATTAATTAGTCCATTGTGTTTGGGGGTCTGCACGGCCCTGTGCCATGGGGGAGAATGCAAGGGGGTTCCACAAGCCCAGAGTCACACAAATCCCAAGACTCCAAGAGTACACCAGAGGAACCAAGAGAGCTCATTCCTTTGTTTGGAAAATTAAATACCCCAAACTTTGCAACCTTGCCCATTCTGGTCAATGACCTTTGTCCCCAGGTGTAATTGATAATAAGCACTTTCCTCATGTCACCCCACTTTACTGGGTATGTGTCTGTCTCCTTTTGTTGAACCCCTGGGCATCGTAAAGTTGTAGCTTCCTGGCAAAGCTGCCCAAATGACATGCCTATAATATCTGGCTTCCCCCTCTGCTCCTTCCCTGTTATTAATAGCTAGGTTAATTAGAATGAACAGCATCATTAACAGAAGTATGACCTTCTTTCTCTGGATTTCGTCTTGCTCTCTAGAAAGCACAGGAAAGCAACTCCCCTTTCAGCAGCAACTCAAACTGAGTTATGAAGTCAGCTAGACCTTCCCTGCCCTGTGGGAACATATTTTTGTTTTGGTTTGCAGAAAAGCTCTAAAAAATGTATGAACCTCTCCCTTCCCAGGGTGGCCAGAACTGTAAATGTAGCTTGTACTTGGGAAAGCTGGGCAGATGTTTTTACCTGCATTTTACCCATTAAGAAGTTACTGTTTGAAGAAGTTAAGTGAGTCTTTGCCATTATTCCTTTCACTTGAGAGCATTCTATGTCGATAAAAATGTAGCAGTTTCGAAACTGGACAGGCCCCGTAGGTGTCAAGAGGCAGAGCAGTTCCCCAGCAGCTTCTGTCCTCTGTCTCCTCACTGGGGCAGGCTCTGGGGCGCCTCCTGTGCCTGAACTATATTTATGGGGTCCAGATGCCTCTTTTTAACCCTGACAGACATAACCCATGTGGGTGAGGAGCTAAAACCCCTGCAAGTGGATCATGTTAACTATCTTGCCATATCTTATGATGTCCAGGCCAGATGCTGCAGACTATGGTATAAATAATCACACACAAAAAAAATTGCACTAAGGAAAAAAAGAGGGTGGGGTTGGAAGCTTTTTCCTCAGAAGTTAAATATTCAGAAGAGGTAAATTTACATAGATTTATTTGAAGTAAATATGAAAAGCAAATGCTGGTCACAAAGTCACTTGCACATGCAGTCAAAGTTCTGGTGGCCATAAGGTAGAAATTTTACCAACTTGACTGATCAGATTCTTCTAGCAACTTGAGGAGCCATAAGCTGCTTTCTAAAGTAAAGCTATGAAGTCAGTCCTACAACGCAAATCACTCGAATTTGGGAAAAAAAAAAGTTAAGTTTAATAGCATAGCTACTGCTACCCACACTTGAAAGTATGCCTTCTCCAGCAGTTGGCCTGACTCATGGAGAATTTCAGGGGGTTATAGAAACCATGTGGAGTTGCCATAACGACGTAAGAAAGCCCGAAAGACCCACATACTCCTACACATCTCCATCATAAGCCCAGGCATAATTTTAGACAGTCTTTGTGTTGGGGCATTACATCTGCAGGTCATTTCTATCTGAATGTTACTATTTTATTGAGGAAAGCAGTGATTATTCAATATCATATTATTGAAATTGAGTTTGGAGAACCGGAGTTCAAAGCAAGACTCTGGAGGAATCTGTATTAGTGTATAGAAAGGCTGGGAAACTGGATAGATCCATAGTTTCTCGGAAAACCAAGCAGAGGACAAAGGTTTCCTAGGAAGAAATGTCAAAACAGTGAACTTCAGGGAGAGGATTTCAAAGGCGGAGAATTCACCAACAGGTGAATCTAATAAATTTTTGTTCACTTTGATATTTTTCCTTAGGCTATCAAATAGCTAAATGACTTTTCTGATTTCTTTTATTTTTAGGATAACAAAAGAATAACGTTCTTTCTAAACTGTAAGATTCATGGAAGCAAACACACCCACCATTTTATTTATTTTAGTACCCTAATGCCAAATTCTATGAGCCTAGCTCATAGGAAAACTCAGTAACATTTCAGGAAGAAAGGGAGGAAGGAAGGAAGGAAGGGAGGGAGGGAGGGAGGGAGGAAGGAAGGAGGGAAGGAAGGAAGGAAGGAAGGAAGGAAGGAAGGAAGGGGAAGGGGAAGGGGAAGGGGAAGGGGAAGGGAAGGGAAGGGAAGGGAAGGGAAGGGAAGGGAAGGGAAGGGAAGGGAAGGGAAGGGAAAGGAAGGGAAGGGAAGGGAAGGGAAGGGAAGGGAGGGAGGAAGGGAGAAATGAAGGAAAGTCAGTAGGAAGGAAGGGGAGAGAAAGTAAGAAACAGAGGAAGGAAACTGTTTTTAGTAGGTTTTGTTAAATCTAAGAAAATGGAATTTTTGGCAGTTGAGAAATTTTAATAACCTCAATTATAGCCATTCAGTGCTGTAACTGTTGATTCCAAAGATATAGGGGATCAAATTAAATGTGTACTTATTGCCCTAAGGAAATAACTTGGAAGAGGTTTTGTTTGTGTTTCCATCTTAGTAGCCAATGGAAGGGCAGTGAAGCAATAGCTGTTGGAAGCTGAAGAAAGGTGACCCGAGTTATGTGCTGGCAGAACAATTAGTAAAACGGTCCCTTGAGGTAACTTGAAAATTAGAAACCCAGAAGTGGAGTACTGCTGCACCAAAACCTAAAACCTGTGGCATTTGGAACTGTGCGGTGGGCAGGGGCCTGAAAAACCTAAAGAAGGCTCTTAAAGATAGAAGGGCAGTGAGGAAATTGCTTTAAAAGTTGTAAAAAAGAAAACCCAAGTTATGTGTGTACAGCTCAGTTAGCAAAACTGTCACCTACAGTAACATGGAAAATATAACGGATAACTAATTAATTTGAGCATCCAGCTAAGAACCCATGCAGAATGTTCACAGTAGCACCTGAAATCTTTCAGTTTCTTCGAATAAGCTAGGAAAAGAGTAAAATGAGTTAAAGAATTAACTGTTTGATTTTCAAGCAAAATTTAGAGAAAATGTAAAGGACTTAAGGGTTCAAAAATAAAACGCTCATCTTCAGTGTGTCTTGTGAAAATATTCTTAAAGAAATTTCCTCAGGGAAAATATCAAATCTGGGGCATTACCAGTAAAAAAAGGAGACCCCAAATTAAAGATCAAATCAAGGATATTTTTTATGAGAACTTAGAAAAATTTAGGACACAGACTTGTAAATTCTTGACTAGACAAAAGGACTGCTAAAAATTCTCAAGACTCACAGACTGCCTCAGTTGGGGGTAGGGGAGTTTTCTAAGAATAGGAAGGGATCGTGAGGACAGTGAGGTGCTGTCCCACAGCACCCTGTCTTTCTGGCAAAATTAGAGAGGAATCTGCCTTGAAGAGCTTTATGAGTATGGCAAAGCTAATGTCAAATGAAGTGAGCCTATAATAAGCTTTATGAGAAACTCACAAAGTTTTTAGAGAATTATACCACAACAAATATTGCCAGACAGAGGCATCCTGTATAATAAAAGCCCAGTGACCAAAATGGCAAAACAACCAGAATGACCAGAGACCAGAACAACCATGGCCCCTCATCCTGGCAGGCCCCACCCCTCCGTGAGGACCCCCTCACCCCAATTGGAGGCATTGCCAGCCTGCAAACCACCCAGCCATCCCTGCTCCCCACCTGGGATCCCCCTACCCTGGTCAGGGGCGTGGCTAGCCTGCAAACCACCACAGCCCCTCACCCAGCCACACTGGGGATTTCCACCCTGATCTGGGGTCCCCATCATGGCAGATGTCAGGCTGGCTGGCCCCCACCCATGTACTGGGACTCTGTTCTATATAATAAAAGGGTAATATGCAAATTGACCCTAATGGTGGAATGACCAACTGCTTGAGCAGTCACTATGAGGCACACTGACCACCTCTTTGTCCCTTTCCCAAGCCTATAGGCTCCAATCGCCTGATGGTGAATGGGGAACTGGGGGTGCATGCTGTCAGGGGGTGAGGCTGGCTGGGGGCAATAGGGGAGATGGCCCTGATCGCAGGCCATGTCTAGGGACTGTACCCATGCATGAATTTCATTCACCAGGGCTCTAGTTTCAAAATGAAATCTTAATTTTAGGATGAAAAATGCTTTTAACCTTCTATAAGCAGGATGAAGAGTAAAAACGTGACTCAGTTGCAATCATGATCCTTAGAGAACTAAATATCAACAATTTTGAATGGGTGCTTTTGTTATAGTTTTTCTGTTCTTGCTCTACCATTATAGGTTGCTGATGGTAAGCAGAAAGGGGAAAAATAACTTACCTATTGAATTTGCAGCCAGTTCAGATTAAAAGCAGCCACACATAAGAAGCCTCCTCCTCCCTGGGCATGACTTATGTGGAGGAATTTTAGACTTCCAGCTTGAGCATGGTGCTAAATGGAATGAGACTTAGAGAGTCTCCAAAAAGGATGCAGTATATGGTCTCTACAGGAGGAATGAGAATTGTTGGACTACAGAGAGTTGACAGTGATTGACAAAAAATTCATTAGCTCCCAGGGAATCATGCCCTTGTGTAATTGCCTCTCAGATTGACTCTCGGCTTGACCATGTGGTTAGCTTTGGTCAATGGGACATTAGCAAGTTTGATACAAGGAAAGCCTTGATAAGCCCCTAGTGGTGGACTCATCCTTGTGGAATGTTCCTTCTTGAAACCCAGCAGTCATGATGTGAGGAAGCACAAGAAATATCCACTTGGAGAGACAAGAAAGAGGGAAACCTGGATAACCTCAAGCAATAACAGTCATCCTACTACCTAAGTCATTAGTCAAAAATAAACAAGACATCTTAGATTCCAGTCCAACAGACATGGAACACAGATGAGCTGTCCCTACCAAGTGTGGCCAAATTACCGAATCAAGAGTAAATATATGATTGGTGTTGTTCTAAACCACTAAGTTGGGGGGGGGGGGGTATTATACAGCAAGAGTGTGTGCTTCCATTTTTAGTAATTATTTTCTTTTTATAAATATTTTGTGTAACCTAATTTTCTCATTACTTGATTTTAATACCTAAAATGTGTTGAACAGTTGTAAATTCCAGAAGTTTGAAGGTTCTATTCAATAGTGTTTCAATTAATATAGTGAAAGAATAACTATTACATTTTGAATTATATGAGCAAAAAAATTATGCACTAAGTTTCCAATGGAAGACTCAGATACATAGAACATATGTCTGCTGAGGTCACAGGGAACTAACTTATTCTCTATCACATTATCCTGTTTTATTTTCTCTATAGCATTTATCACTGATGCAATGTCTCATTTCTTTTTCTGGGGGAGCCCCTCCTTTATTGTCATTACCCCACACTGGAATGTAGCCTCTAATCTCTTTTTCACTCTGTTGGACCACAAGCATTTAGAACATTGCCTGGAACATAGTAAGGGCTCAATAAATATGTCTCAAACACAATTCTAATATATGATACACTTTTTAGAAAGTGCCTAAAGTAGACATTACTAATGTTCAGAAGCATTTTTAGACCTCCTCCCCTTCCTGACACATAGAAGACAATGTTTCTTAGCTCCCCTTGAAGTTGGAAAGAGTCATATATTACCAGTTCTGCCCAACAGGCTGGAAGCATAATGACATATGTCATTTCAGTTGAAGCATTTAAGACCCAGCTCTGGCTTCCCCATGATCTCTACCCCTGCCACAGGAAACCCTGATGCCTTGCTCCCACATTGAATATGACAACCTTGGAGAATTGATTGGATCTGCAGAAGATTTGTGTATCAAACATTTAAACTTTGTTTTATCAGGTCAGTGAGAGTTTGAAGTTGTTTGATCCTGCAGCACAACCTAACCTATCCTGACTAATATAATGCTTGACAATGATTTTTGTATGCTTTTTGAACTCTAATTATAAATCCTGGATGGTCATTCACAGATAGATGACAATTTATTGGGTATCTATTCTGTATAAGGCACATACTAAGTCAAGAAATTATAATAATTATAAATTAGATACTACTCTCAAAGAGTTTAGTTTTATTTGGAGATAAATTATGTACATAAAAATTATAGTACAAGTCAGAAAATTGTGAGTGTCAAAAGGTAGGTACAGGTAAAAAGGGGAAATATCTAATACTTTCAACAATAATGATTTTTAGGGGAAAAGGTAGGTGCAGGTAAAGTGTTATGGAAATCTAATTGAGATGAATATGATAAAGATGTGTTATCCCAGATCCTTATAAATATGCCAATTGATGAAAGTGAGCGGAACGACTTCCTGATTGTATGGGCCATAATGCCAAAGATCAGGCTGGTAGGCTTGCTGCTTTTCTACCTTCTCATTTCTCTGTACAGCTCCAATTTAGACTTGTTATGGGTTGACACTGTCCCCTTTCCCCCACAATGTGTTTGAAATCCTAACTCTCAGAACCTCATAATGTAATTTTATTCAGAGACAGGATCTTTACAGAAATAATTACATTAAAATGATGTCCTTTGAATAGACTTTAATCAATATAACTGGTATCCTTATAAAAGGGGAAATGTGGAGACAGGCAAGCACACAGGAAGAATGCCAACTGAACATTATGGTAGAGATCAGGGTGATGTGTCTGCAAGCCAAAGGACACCAGAGATTGACAGCAAATCACTAGAAGAGAGGCATGGAACATTCTTCTACACAGCCTCCAATAAGAACCAACCCTGCCAAAACCCTGATCTTGGACTTCTAGCATCCAGAATTGTGCTAGATTCTGTTCTCTGTTCAGAATAAATTTCTATTGTGTAAGCCACGTATCTGTGGTACTTTGTTACAGAAGCCTTAGCAAATCAATACAAGCCTTAAATAGATGCATGGGATAGGGAAAAGAATAAAAGCCTGTGACTATTCAGCCAACTCTCTATTTCAGCTCCTCATTATCTATTCTCTTTCCTCTCTGGCAAAAAACAAAACAAAAAACCATTGATTTAAAAAAAAAAGTGGAAAGTAACCAAAAATTTCTTGCTATCAATGTCAGAAATATGGTGTAAAAAAAGGAAGAAGGAACTAGCCTGAGTTGTCAGGTTAGGTTTTTCAGAATATTTTATTAAACTACTGGAAAAAGAAAGGAGAGCTGTGGGGGGGGGGGGCAGGGGGGTGTTATTCTTCCTATTTGCTTTCTTTTCTTCTTCAGGGAAAGTCTTTTAAATATAGTTTGATTCTCCCCCAAGAAACCAAGTTTAATAGACAATCTAAAATTTAAATTTTTCTAAAACCTTTTGATATTTGTGTTTGAAATTTTCTCAAGCTAATGTGGGTGTGTAAAACATTAGTATGGTTTGCTTCATATTATTGCAATGAGTTTCAAGCTCATTAACTCTCTGAACCATACAGAGAGGAGAGGTGGCTTTGGGCATGTTCCCCACTTTTGGTTTCTCCTGCTCATTTCCACATATAAGATGTGACCTAACGTAATGACATGAGCTCTTAATATGGTTTGTGAAAGTGTTTCTGAAAGTAGTTCCAAGTGAAAAGAGCCAAAATATTTGTAGTACTGTCAGCATCTCTGGTAGGGTAGACTCTAGTCTCCCTGGTGATCACTTTAAAATGCAAATCTCTTTAGTTACCTAAGTTCTGATTTTTTTTAAAAATCTAACTAGTTTGTAGTCACAACTAGGATTCTAAACATACATTTGCCTTCTGACAGTAAGCCACCCATTACCAACATTGCATTGCTAGGTGTCTTAAGAACAGATAAATGACAAAACCTCTGCCCTAGGAAGGATAGAAATAATAATGGAAGAAATGGTACTTCCATAAATGCATATATTAACATCTGATTTCATTTAAAACACTCATCGAAAGACAAGTAACTTCCCTTGAAGTTAAGAAGGTTTATGATAGATCTAACAGTAAATGGAGAAGGAAATAGATCATAGAGCTAATAATCATAATTAGCACTAATGTCAGCACTTTCTATTTTCAAGTTATTATATTAAATACTAGAGCCCTGGTGCACAAAATTCATGCACAGGGGTGGGAGGATGTCCCTCAGTCCAGCCTGCATACTCTCCAATCTGGGACCCCTCGAGGGATGTCCAACTGCCTGTTTAGACCCAATCCCAGTAGGATCGGGCCTAAATGGGCAGTCGAATATCCTCTCACAATCCAGGACTGCTGGCTCCCAAATGCTCCCCTGCCTGCCTTCCTGATTGCCCCTAACCGCTTCTGCCTGCCAGCCTGATTACCCCCTAACCACTTTCCTGACTCCTGATTGATGTCAAACTGCTCCCCTGCCAGCCTGTTTGCCCCCAACTTCCCTCCTCTGCTGGCCTGGTAATCCCTAACTGCCCTCCCCTGCAAGGTTGATTGCCCCCAACTTCCCTCCCTTACAGGCCTGGTGCCTCCCAACTGCCCTCCCCTATTTGCCTGATCACCCGCAACTGCCCTCCTTGCAGGACTCGTCCCTTCCAACTGCCCTCCCCTGCTGGCCATCTTGTAGTGACCATCTTGTGCCCACATGGGGGCAGCCATCTTGTGTGTTGGAGTGATGGTCAATCTGCATATTACTCTTTTATTAGATAGGATCAAGGCCTGGTGCATGGGTGGGGGCCAGGTGGTTTGCCCTGAAGGTTGTCCTGGACCAGGATGGGGGTTCCTTTGGGGTTTGGGGCGGCGTAGGCGAGGGGCCTGTGGTTGTGTGCAGGCTGGCCACCCCCACTGGTGACCCAAGTGGAGGTCCTGGTATCTGGAATTTATTTATCTTCTACAATTGAAACTTTGTAGCCTCGAGTGGAGCCAAGCCTCCTGCTCACTCTGTGGCAGCCATTTCTGTTGGAATTTATGTATCTTCTATAATTGAAACTTTGTAGTCTGGAGTGAAGGCCTGGCCTGGCCCTGCCAGGGTGTGTGGAAAGCTTGGCTTCCACCATTGAAGAAACCCAAGAAACCCAAGCCTCCCTCCTGCTTTCTGTAGCCACAGCCATCTTGGTTGGGGTTAATTTGCATACTCACTCTGATTGGATGGTGGGTATGGCTGATGGGTGTGGCTTGTGTGGCAGAGTGATGGTTAATTTGCATATTACTCTTTTATTAGATAGGATTACCTTGTTTATTTTCCCAGTTTTCTTGTCAAGTTAATAAACCTTTAGACTGTTCTGATGTTCCCTCCTGTATAATTTCATGCAGTATGTGAACATTCATTTGATTTTTGCATTCAACCTCTTCTTAAGTTTTGATAAGACCACACAGTGTTGATACTCCACCATCTCACAAACTGATGTAAAGGATAGATAGTACTTCCTGGCCATTATTCCAAAGACTCACTCAATATTGAAGGTTCTGCCCAGGAAAGAATTGGTACATGAAGCATCTAACAATATTTTATCAAAATGAGTTCTTTCTATGTTGTTCTCTTTTAAATCATGAAATCCTCAAGAAAAGGATTATGTTTTTCATGTTGTTTCCAAGGATCACTTAGGCCTGTGTTGGCTCAAAGTGATGCTTAATAAATACTAATTGAGTAAAATCAAATTTTATTGAGAACTCAATATTAAACTGTGAAATAAAAATAACATAGTACCTTTTCTGCCCTCTAGAAACTTAGTACATGCAGGAAATAATGAGACATAAAATACAATTAAGTGCCATGATGCATGGCACAGAAATGAATGCTAGGGGAGAATATACATATATATATATATAGAGAGAGAGTGTGTGTGCATGTGTCTCCTCAGCCCATTAACTCCATTTCCTTCTTTTGAGTTTATGCATGTTTGTGTAACCAACTTTTGACCTGCAATAAGTTGCTACAGTGATAAAATATTAAATTTCCTAGAATGCTTAATATAGAGACTTTACTCTGTTAGAAATTACATACTAACAAAAGCATACAAAAATAAACACACACACACACACACACACACACACACACACACACACATTAAACTTTAATGTTGACCCTTAGTCTAGATTAAAGCTGCTTCAGGGTGTTTGGAGGGGAAAGTAATACAGCTCCTAGATTTAATTAAAATTTTGTATATTTTTTACATGTTTTTATTGATTTCAGAGAGGAATGAAAAGGGAAAGAAACATCAATGATGAGAGAGAATCATTGATCAGCTGCCTCTTAAAGGCCCCACACTGGGGATTGAGCCCACAACCTGGTCATAAGACCTGACTGGAAATCAAATCATGACCTCCCAGTTCATGGGTTGATGCTCAACCACTGAGCCACACCAGCCTGGCATGTATATTTCTGAATTTGAAAAAAGTTTATTTCTGAAAGATAAATTTGTTTAAATTTTTCCAGTGGGCAGCTCCCTTGCCAGTAGTGTGCAGGAAACATTAGTTTTTCACTCCTTTTCTTTACATATGAGTTTTGAAGTGGTTATGAAAATACATGGCCCCAGTACAATCCATTGTGCTTCTTTCCACAAAATTTTGAATCTTGTCAGGATATTCTATAGGTACCACACATAAATTGACATGTCCAAACAGAATTCCTTATCTTCCCCTCAAACTCAAACCTGGGATTTTTTTTCCTCCCAGCTATGAAGTCCACCAAACCTGGGAGCATCCCTTTCTCTTTCTTCTCTCATGTCTCCATCTCATCTACCTGGGGTTGTATCTATTCTATCTTGTCAGTACCACTGGAATCCCCACTCCCTGCCAGCCCTACTGTCTGTCAGGATTCAGGACCAAGGTCAGTGCATCCACCTAGCAATCTCACCTTATTCTACCTTACCCTCTACCCATCCACTTCAGCCTTTAGATTTTCCCCTTTTCAAGACAAACTTTACTTCACCACCTGTTCTTGTTATCAACGTATTATCTCTAAGCCCCAATTGCAGCCATCTGTGCCCTGATTGGAGATTTTGGAGCTGAATCAAATAAATATTTCCTTTGCCAGGGGGACAGAGTCAGGCCTTGTCTGGAGAGGGCACTGGAGGAAGACTACAGAGAAGGGGGCTTCTCTTCCTGGTTCCAGCACCTTTCTTCCAGCACTTTTCTTCCTGCGTTGCTTCCTTGCCAATGGGCAGCTCCCTGGCCACTGGTGTGCAGGAAATTGGTGACGCCTTCCATCAGATGGCTTCCTGCTGTCAGTCCAGACTGCACCACCTCCGAGAACTTCTGTTTCCTACTGGACCACCCTGGATAATCACAATCTTGGCAACCGAGAGAGGAACTTCTTCGAAATGTGTCCTTTCCTTGCACACTCTCTTTCAGCCATATAAATAATGACTGCTTCCTATGTCTTATTCCTGTATTTTTGAGAGTTCCTTTTATACTTCTCAGTAGGTAATATCATTAACTAGCTAATCACTTTTATGCAGTATTTTGTTTTCCCTGTTCAAATTATTATTGTGGTTTCAGCCTCCTGATTGAACTCTGAATGGTTCACCCCACTTTTGTTCTAAAAATAAATCAAATCATGTAACCTCCTGCTAAAAACCTGCAATAAAACCTGTCATATGTAACATTAAGTCTAAATTATCTTTGGGTCCAAAATAAAAGTCTACTTGGAAAAATACTCACACAGTTTGGGTATGTCCATGTATCAGATGACCCCGTAAGGATTAAACTGCGGCTTACCTGTGTTCTTATGGGGTATGGCATTTGGGCACATGACACCAGGGGTTACTCAGGCATACCCTCTGCACCCTTGTTTACTGTAACTCACCTCAGCTAGAGCTGTTGGACCACAGCACGGAGCACTGATTTCACTGTCCACAAAGCTTCATGGTACCTGAGGGTAAAACAAACCCAGCCTTAACAGTATTTGGTTTTTCCCATCATCCCAGCTCAGCCCAAAGACCTTCCATAGATTCCCAAAAAATGAGAGATGAAAGTCTAGTGAAAGACTTACGACATGTTTGAGACAAACCTTTCTCCTTGCTTCAGTCTCAGAAATGCCAGGCTCTACCTGTTTCATTCTAAAAGGGCAGCAGAGTGCGGCGGCCATATCTTTCTCCTTTTCCTGCAGCCATCACCAGGAGCCCAATTCATCACATCCTTAACAGCACCCTTCAGATTTATCCGTCAGGCACAGTATCCAGATTAAAAATGAAACAACTATTTCACTTGCTTGACAAGAAAGGACCCCCATCTGCCAAATTCCCATCCCTATCTCTGGGAAACAGGACTTTAGAAAAGAAATAATAAATGCTTTCTGACCTGGGGCCACCTCCTAACCCAGAAAACTTAGGGGCTTTTTATCTTAGTGCAACAATTATTTCTGTTAATAGATTAAAGGATATATATATATATATATATATATATATATATATATATATAATTACTGCTATATTACTTTCACAATGTTGTTGAGTAGCTATTTGAGATGCCAGGCGCATATATTTAAGATTAGCTCCCCTCTTTCCTTACTCATATCCTGAGACCAATACCACTTCCTGGTACCTTCTCTTGCAGAATAGACATGAAGAATAGTTACACTAGGGGAGTTATTACAATCAGGCTCTTTTATATCTTAAAGGCAATTACAGGCAAAGACAAGAGTGCCTAATGCACAGCATTTCCGGAATTTGTATTTCAGCATCTCATCATGCCAAGCCTGAGAACATCCAGATGTTGCCCTATTGAAAGGTGTTAAATAGAATAAACCTCGAGCCAAGAGCATTTCCATGTTTTATTTGGGGAGCTTTCAAAATGTATAGTATATTTTTTTCTCTGGAATATCAGAACTTCTGTGGTTTGGAAATGGTCTTCTTGTCTGTATGGTGTCTTAGTGCCTAATAATTAATAATAATAATGATAGCAGCAGTAATAGTTTATTTATTCAACAAACATTTTTTAGTGCTAATTGTGCACTTTTCAAATATTGACTCATTTCACTCCCTCTGTGTTCTCTCCTGATACAACAACCTTCATCACAAACTTCTCAGATTCCTATCTCATTTCAACTGGACAGGGTAAAATGTCACTTATTCTAGGACTGCCTGCATGTAATAGGAAGGGAATTAACATTTATTGAAGACTTTGCCAAGAGCTAAGATAGACAGTCCTCATAAATCCACGAGGAAAAAGTACTGTGCTCATTCACAAACTTTACCTAAGACTTTAGGGGGGGAAATTTAATCAACACTTACCAATCACAAAAATTAATATCAGCACTCACAAATCACATTCTGGGTATAAGTTGCCTGGGAGACTTTTGGAGGTGGCAGGGCTTTTTCTAGAGTGGACTACCCAGGCTATCAAATGCCTGCCTACTCTACTCATTCAACAAGTCCTGGTGTGTCTCTGTGAGGCCCTGCACTCAATGTACCAACCATCTCATAGACACGGGCCCTTCGTATGCTGGGTGCTGGCAGAAAGGATGCAAAGGATGCTGGCAGAAAGAGGGCACTTAGGAAGGACACATAATCCAGTCTTCAGATACCAAAGATGGCTTCTCAAAGTCTAAGGAGCAATGATAAAACAAAAAATCATTGCATAACCAGGCCCATGGAGTTTTTGTTTTTCCTACTTTGCCCTTGAGACTGCCCTTTTTCATGAGTTTAGTGTCTAGGGATAGAGGGATACCTTTAAAAACCCAGGGTCAGATACATCTTCTTATATTTGTCCTGTTCTGGAGTGTTTTTTAATGAGGTGAGCATCTTCACTAATTTTGTTTGTTTTTGTTTGTTTGTTTTTATTCCAAGAAGATTCTTTATGGCATTTCCCAGCTCCTTTTAGGAACTAGCATATGAACTTTCTGGCTTTCTTTATCAGGGAGCTGCAGATGGCACCCACTCACCTCTTATTCCCATGCATGTGGATGAAGTTAGGTTAGCTCTGTGCCCTTTGAGAGAGAGAGATGTTTATCTTAGATTCACCCACAATCTCCCCTCCATAACTTGGAAATCTAGAGAGTGAGAACAGCAGCCTATCTTGGGGAAAGTGCATCTCTCTCCAGGGATACAGTACAAGGCTAGGGGATCTAGACTATTTGCATATCATGGACCAGAGATGACAATAAGGGTGAGATGGCTCTCGGTCATTATCAAGAAGCAAAATTTAGGGGCTGTTCACAGCAATGGTATTCTAAGAATTTTTAAGTCAGTCCAAAAGCAGATATGCCAAAATCAGGTTACCACATCTAAGCCAGGAAAGAGAACCCTGAGACAAGTGAGAGAGCTGAAGAGGTGGGAACTGTGAGGAGCTTGTGTGTAGGCAGATTCAGAGTGGGTGGAAGGCAGGAAAGGCCTGAAGGCATGTCACGAAGCAAGGAACAGATGATTGATATAGGATCACTGTAACCAGGAGAGAGACAATGCTCTGAAGGTTCGAGGAAAGCCAGAAGCCAGCCAACACCTTCACTTCACAGTTGACAGAAGAAAAAAATAATTGCTTATTCAATTGCTGCTGAGATTGGGTCTCTGCTGAGATATTCAGAACAGAACACCTAGGCCAGAAAGACCTGCCATGTTTTCTCATGGAGGTGTCCTGGATGCCACCTTCCACCCTCCATACCATTTCCTCCCAAGCTGCTCAGATCCACTAGGATCCACACTTGCTCTTGCCTCACAACAGCCCTATACCCCTGTATCTGGAATGAGTATAAGAAGAAAACCATTCTCTTCCTACAGAGAGAGACAGAGAGAGAGAGATAGAGAGAGAGAGAGAGAGAGAGAGAGAGAGAGAGAATGAAATTGAATGTCACTCACAGTTTTTGAGAGCACATATTATATGGGGACACAAAAATGAGAGAGATATGACCCTCCCTCCCTCCTTGGAAGAGTTCATAAAGCATAAAGTAAAATACAGATTAATACAAAATAATCGAAAGGCAATCCAGGCCCTTATTCATTCATTTATCATTCAACAAACACCCCCTGCTCACTGTTTGAAGATAAAAATATATGCAAAACCATATGAGAGTACAGAGATGCTACTACTGTACCAAGGAGACCCTAGTAGGAAGTAGGAAAAAACTGAACAATCTAATCTAAGGAAGGATTCTTAGGTGAACATTCCCACCCTGGCCAGAATCTCTTATATCAGAATGCAAGTGAGAGTTGAATGTTTGTAACTAGCAGGAAAGAGAAATAGCATACATTCCATCCTTTCCCTATAAGATCCTTGTGACTGTAAGCATCTTGAGGGCAAGAGCAATGTCCTACTCACCCTATGTTCCCAGTTTAATACATAATAATTAATAAATACAATTTTAACTGAACTGACCTCAGATATTCCAATTCTTGTTTTCTTTTTTTTTTATAGTTGGTGCCAAGGACTAAAAATAGTAAAAAAGTAAAGGAGTATAAGTATCACATGATCTCACTCATATATGGAATTTAATGCACAACATCAACTGATGAAAAAAATAGATCCAGAGACATAGAAGCATTGAACAGAATGTCAAACCTCAAAGGGAAGGCAAGGGAGGTGAGTGGTAGGAAGAGATGGACCAGTGAACTTGTATGCATATATGCATAACCCAGGAACACAGACAATAGGGTGGTGAGGGCCAGGGGGTAGAGGGGGTCAGGCTGGGAGAGGTCAATGGGGAAAAAGGGGGACGTAAGTAATACTTTCAACAATAGAGATAAAATTTAAAAAGTAAGGGAGTATATTCCTAGGAATAAACACATCTACTAATAGCTTGACTTTAAAAATATTTTAACTCTTTTTCTCTGTTTATCATATAGATGGGGAAGGCTGAAACCTAGGTTTAGGTTTTATTTATGTTTTTCAAAATTAATTATTTTAATTGTCTTTAAAAGTCTGCTAAGCAAGGTCTGTGAGGTTTAGAGGGAGGCAGCATCAGAAATCAGGAGGCCGCTGGTCCATGGATGTTTGTTATACATTCATTCCAGACATTCATCACGAGCTCAAAAAAGGGGCATAGAGTTGCTGAATCAATAGTGTTTCTATCATGTTCCATCCCCTTGGATTTACAGAATGATTTGGTAAGTCTGCTTCTCCAGCCTGCACATCTTGAGCAAACAAGATGATTATGGGTGTCTTAGCCCATTAGACTCTCTATCAGAAAGCTGCCAGTATCCTGTGAGAAGTCAGCTTTCTTCCCAAACATCGAGGGTGTTTAAGGGGAAATATTGCTTTGGTGTCTTCTAAAGACAAGGGAGAGTTTAAATTGTGTCCCTACCCACCGTAGGTCCACCTACTCTCTTGTGGGGTCAGCTCCCGGGACTCCATGCAGGCCACACTACAGCAGTGTGGACAGAGGACCACACCAAGACCTTTTGAAGTGTCACACTGATCCTGCCGCAGCCTTGGAAGCTTCATTCCATCAGACAAGAAACCAGCACTGGAGGCCCAACTGAGTTTTTCAAAGACAGAAAGTACTTGAATGTGCTTCCCGGGTAACCTGGGGAGCTGCCTCTATTCATTAATAGCTGTTCCTGAGTCTTGCCAGTTAATAGAAGACACTCTCCAGAGACATGCGCCGTCACTCCTAATTTGGCTTCAGGGATCTTGATTGCAACCTGGAGACTCAGCATTTAAGAGGAAAGGAGGATGGGGAATGGAGAGAGCAGTAGCAAGGAAGGAGGCCAGGGCAAGGTGGGGGTGGGCAGAGGAAATGGATGGACTGACTGAAGATGATGAACACAGAGAGAGACACAGATACAAAGAAAGGGATGAAGAGACAGAACGACAAGGCAAAGACAAAATATAGAAAGAGTGAGAAGGAGAGACTGAGAGGAAACATTTTTCAAGATGAGGCTGATTATTCTCTTTGCAGAGAATAGGCTTCCAATGAATGCCCCTAATGTGGCTCACCTGGTATTCTAAGGGCTAACAATGGATATTTCCGGAAGGACCTGCTGAGTGGAACAGAGCATAGGTTAGGCCGGCAGAGGAACTGAAAGGACAAGGGGGCTGCTTTTTCGATTTGAAGAATTATTTTCAGGAAGGCGGGTTGCTATCCAGGGAGAAAGATGTGCAGCCCCTCCCCACAAAGGCAGCACACAGTTAGAGCTGACTCCAAAGAATTGTCAGATACAATATTTGTGGGAAATAATTTGAAGGTAATGGAGATAAAGTAAAGGTTTATATCCATATTATCATGCTTGTGCTTGCTCATTAAGTCTTATTCTCTTCTATTTCCTTCATTGTTTCTGCCGCTATTCTTTGCATAGGCAAAAGGAAGGGGGAAAAAAGAACTTTCATGTTTCCAACAAAAAGGAAAAAAAATAGTAATTTACATAATATATTATTACATGAGGAAAATTTAAATTTGGTGTTATAAATCTTTTTGTTCACCAAATATGCTGTCAATTTGAAGAACAACTGTTTGGTTCTTTCTACTTTATCGTGTGTGAGCTTAATTAATCACAATGGAATCCCATTCAAATTATTTTCCAACCCAAGAGGCAATTGTTTCCTATAGCACGATGTTTCCCTCTAACTAAGGATGGCACTAAACTGGAGAAAACATTAAAACCCTGATGCACATCATAATGAACTCCATGCAAAGTAGTTATATTAATCTAATGGAGTTGAGATCTTAATTGCACTCGTGTTTATATTTTCAACCTCCTTTTTTAAAGCCCTTTTATTTTACTAAATGATTTGAACGACGAGGTAAGAGAGCTTACATGGCCTGCTAAATAGAGCTGGGTTTCACCACAAGCTAAAGGAGAAAAAATAAATCTGGGAGGGAATACTGGCTAATTTAATTTTGTAAAGAAGGTTTTATTCTCAGTTGATAATGGCTAAAATTGCTCTGTGAAAGCAATCTTTCCAGAGCCAGAAAATGCCCCCTGAATGCTTAAAAAGAAGCATGTCCAAGAGCCCCTTTTGTTCCTCCCTATGACAACCATTAGCTGCCATCGAAAAAACCTCCATTTTGAGTACTGAATCCTGCACAATGCAATTTAAGCAACTACATCCTCTGGCCTCTGACTGAAAGAACCAATATATGGTAATATACCTTCCATCTGAATTCAGGATGGAAAAGATTGCATAGTAGGAAGTGGAGGAGAAATCCCTCATAAGGCTTTATATAAAATAGATATTTCACTAATAATTAGTGCCTGAAGAATGAATGAATGAACAGATAAGTGAAACTCTCAGGGATTTTAGTTAGAATATGGGGATGCTCCCCTCTTCACTTTTTTTTTCCTGCCCCTGTTCATCATACCAAAAGAAAATATACTCATATTTCTAATCAAAACTCATTAATGTACATACTGGGCAAATATTACACTCCCCTCCCATCACTCAACCAAAAATCATCTGGCTGGCTATTCGATCAGAGGAAGAAAATGGTGGTGTTCTGTAGTTACATGATGCCCTTGTGAGAAATTTATCTGGGGTCTCAAGATTTAGACTCTATTCTCCAGAGAGATCTAGTACTCTTTAGTTGGGCTGCTAGGAGCTCAGAACAAGGCCTACAGACATCTTCTAATGCCTGCCCTGCCCAGGCAGACAGATGATGTACCAACTCATTCTTGACTTGACCCCATTGCAATCTTTTTTTTTTAACTCCAGCTTATTTATTTGTTTACTCATGTATTAATTTATTTAAAGCTTTTATAGTATTAATTTTGAAAATCATATTATTCTCTTTAGAAAAAAAAAAGAAAGAAGGATGAGAACTCAAAAGATACAGAGTTTAATTTGATGATATGAAGATTTCAATCATTCAAAACATCTGTGGATTTTCTATGGAATGCCAGGCACTTCTTAGCTGCTGGAGTATTTATAGTATAGTGGAGGAGACACATAAGAGCACACAAATTATTATAAAGCTCAGAATAAAGTACCATGGGGTAGAGTAGAGAGAGCTACCAACTCTAGCTATCAGTTCCACTAACCTGAGAAGAAATTTGCCACATAACGAGAGAAAGAAAGGGTGACCCAAGCAAAGGAAACAGCACATGCAAAAAACACCAAGGCATGAAAGGGTATGTTGTCTCTAGGACTCAAAGAGAAGCCCATTTGGCACAAGTTTGGTGCTTGGGGATGGGGAGAGACTAGAGCACAGAGCTTAAGGAATGAAAAGCCAGCCATAGTCAGATTTGTGAAGGGCCAGAATGACAATGTATGGAGTTTAGAGACTTCTCCAAGGCAGTGAGAAGCCAGCAGCTATTTCAAAACAAGACAGCCATGTGGACAACTTTACTTTTTTGAAATAGAATAGAAGATGGAGGGAAAGACTGGCAAATGGCAAGTTCAATGAAAAATGTTGAGGAGAAGAATCAACAGAAGTCAGATATATGGATATTTCTGAGCTAGAATGGCAATTGATTGGACACAGAAATAGGGATAATGGTGCATAGCTTGGGAGTTGGAGGACAATAGCATCATCCTACATTAAATACAGACTACAAGAGGAAGAGAACACTAAGCCAGGATGAATGACAGTTAAATGTAAGGTGCCTGCAGGACATCCAAGTGGATAGCAGTTAGCTAAAAAGATAGATCTGGAGCTTGGGGAAGGCACCAAGGTGAAGGAATTATACTTGACATTTTCCAGCATGTAAATAGAACCTAAAAGCTATAAAGAAAAATCAGATCATTGAGGACATGAGCATGTACAATACAGACAGAAAAAAATATGGAGCCCTGTATGGGAGTTATTTTTAATTTTATAAGGGAGTAACTAAATCACCATTTCTGGAGATTTTTTTAAAAAATAGGCTAGGTTCTCATCTTCCTAGGGTACTTTGGGGTAGCCATCCTAACAGGCAGACCTATCAGCCAGTATTCTTTCAAATGAGTTCAAGTAGCTCTCTCAGGGAAGGCACCAGGCTCATTAGAGGAGCAGTCAGACATCGAGACTCCTTAAGTTTTGTTGAAAAAGCACCATGCAATAACATTAGCAGGAGGTACCTCTCAGTGCTTGAGGAAAAAACATAAATGTGCCTCAGGGGTCCAACGTTGTGTTTGGAAGAAGTAGAGGTAGGGAACTGGGCTCTGTTCTAGGATGAAGCAGTGTCTTCATACTATTTAAAATATATCAGAATCTATTAGGGTTGCTTTAAAAAAACAGAGGAGTGTCAAGAAGAAGTGGTAGAGAACAATGTTGATGTCCAGAATGTATTAACATAAAGGACAGAGACTGCTAGATAAATTTAGGTATAGATGATTGACACTAGGAGTCAGGATCCTGCAGTGTTTAAAGAATGAAGTGAAGAACAAAGAGTGAGACAGAAAGGAAAAGGGCAGGAAGAGAAAAGTCCTTAAAAGAGAATAGAATAGAGGGCAAGGAAGAAAGTAGTCAGTAGGAGCCAATATTGCAAGTCTGTCAGAGAGGGCACAGGTCAAAAGTCACTGAAATAGTCAAAGACAGAGAGTGACCAGAGAATGTTAAGGGAGAGAAGAGATCAAGGACAGGCAGGATTTCTCATAGTCCAGGACAGAGATAAATGGTTGAATAGAAAGTAAAGACTGCTGCTGAGCCAATACTTGAAGTCAGAGGCACTCAGTTCAGACATTGAGCTCTGACACTATGAGAAGATAGGCAAGTGTCTTAAGTTATTTGATTTATGTTTTCTCCTTTGTAAAATGGGAATGATGATATCAACCTTTCTAGAAAATTTGAAAATCCAGTAAGATATAAAAGTTCCCAACCAGGCATACTATAAGTGTTAAATTAATGTTTTCATGAATGAAAAAATGAGAAAGGCCAGATTATGAAAGGTTTTGCTGATTTTGGTTAAAACTAAAGTAACATCCAAAATGGTTAACTAAAGCCCAAAGGAGAAAGAACAAAAAGAGAAACAATTTATATATATTATGAGTTGAATTGTGTTCCCATAACACAAAAATCCTAACTCTGGTACCTCAGAATATAACCTTTTTTTGGAAATAGTCTTTATAGATTTAACTAATTTCATATGAGGTCATTAGCATAGGACCTAATCTAACATAACTGGTGCCCTTATAAAAAAGGGAAATTTGCACACAGATGTGTACAGTGAAGGATGATGTGAAGACACCGAAAGGCAGAGATTGGAATTATGCTGCCACAAGCCAAGGAACTCCAAAGCTGGATGGCCACCCACCGGAAGCTGGAAGAGGCGAGGAAGGAGTCTCTCCTATAGACCACAGAAGGAGTATGGCTCAGGCAACACCTCAGTTTTAAACTTCTAACTTCTAGAACAATGAATCAATAAATTTGTGCTATTTCAAGACAGCCAGTTGTTGGTGCTTTGTCATGCCAGTTCTGAGAAACTAATGACATCCAAGTTCAGAAGAAGATCAAGAGGGAGGTGAAAATCTCCAGAGTGTGCCGAGACCTGCCATCAACAGTTTTAAGAACAAGACAACTAGGCCTTGTAATCCTGTACATTCTCTTGAGTGCAGATAGCAATGTGCCAACAACCTGGGTGCTCCTGGAATGCAAGATGACAGAGTAGGAGGAGTGAGGAGTGAAATGGTGAGGCAGATCCCAGGCAGCCAGAGGCTGGGGATACAGAAGGTGAGAACAATTCATTCTATTTGCCCAACTAACAGAGAAACAACAACGTAGGTCAATGGGGAACAAGACAGATATGGAATATAGTGCCATTCATATCCCTTTTTAAAAAATCACAGCATTTCTCTAATTTCTGTCCAAAAACTCAAAATAAAAATATTTGCCATTTACCAAGTGACTAACTAGACACACAAAATTAGGAAATTAGGCAACATAGTGAAACACTTATGACAGAGTGGTGTATAAAAACTCAGTAAGAAAGAAGTTTAGTTTTTACATTATTTGAGAATGGGTTTATTCATCTGGAGGAAAGGGGAAAGGGAACTGCAGCATTGAGTGCTGCCTGGTGCCAGGCCCTCACTAAGCCTGGAACACAGGCACCTTGCTTAGCCTACTCAATGGCTCTGCTTCACCAGTGCAGAACTTGAGGCTCAGAAAGGTTATGAAATGTGCCTAAGCCAGTGAGATGCAGGGACTTACACCCTGATGTGCCTGACTCCAAAAGCAGGGTCTCTTCCCCTCGCCATGTGTAGACCTAGAAAGATACAAATTAGAATTAAATTTCTCAGCAACAGAAATGGTCTGTGGTGGAGTGAGAGGCAGATCATGAGAGGGCATCCATCAGCCTGTCCCTCTCAGAGTCCAGAGCCCAACTTGGGCACTGGCTTAGCTCTGGGCTTGTTCTAAAGGTCAAGTTTCTGGTGTGTGTGTGTGTGTGTGTGTGTGTGTGTGTGTGTGTGTGTGTGTTTCTCTCTCCTTGAGGAGTTGCCAGCTCTCCACTGGGCCAATGCACAGCTGTATAATTTTCAGGGGCCACCAGGGCTCCCCTAGAATTGTCCCTGTGTCTGAATACTCCGTTCCAACCCCTGAAGACCTCTAGCCCTGCCCTCAAGCCAGGTGTATGCTCCCCACTTCCCGAAGTAGCTCATTACAATCAGGGGCTGAATAGTAAAACAGAAATTAAATCGACACTTTGAAGCATTAATCTAAGCACAAATTAATATTCATCAACATCTGCTATTTGTTCAGATGAATATTCAACTTAAACAAAAAATAACATTCTTCTACCCAAGACAACATGCATCACAGAATATAGAGTCCGTGCTCAGGTCCTCTGTCTGCAGGCAGCAGGAGAGAGTGGCTGCCTGTGGAGACAACATTAGTGATAGTCCTCCCAGAGGGACTCTGGATATTTTTAAACAAATAATTTTTATTTGGCCATTTCTTTTTCTTTCTGATTTTCAAGACATTGCTATTCCTTCTCAGAACGTAAGGAGTGGGAAGTGGAATGATGTTTATTCCAGCTCAGTATTTGGCAACATGTACTCCCTGTTGTCTGCCATTTGATCGTCATTACTGGGCAGGAAGAATCTCTTTGCTGGAATGTTACTAGCAAATCTCAGAATGTGAGTGGAGAGAAGTGTGCAGGGCAGCATATTGGGATAGTAGAACCAGAGGGGTAGGTATAGCTCCACATGGACGGAGAATGAAGCAATTACACAGCAAAAGCCTGCACTGTGGCAGCCAAGGGGAGCGTTCAGTGGTGTAACACAGGAAGTATCATTGAACCAATAACATCTTTAAAGCAAGGGAGTACTTTTTAGGTCATAACCAAGCTTACAGTTTTTTCTCTTCCTGCCAAAAAGCCAGAGAAACTCCTGAAAGCCCTCCCATGATGACAGGCCAGGGCAGATTTGAGAGACATTTAGAGACATAATCTGTTCTCTGGGTAAAACGGTGGCCTTCAAAAGCACTTTGGAGAATGTCTCTCCTTACATTTTAACACTTTCTCTGCCCCAGATCATTGAAACACAGTCAATAAAATGCTAGAAATACAGTTAATAAACACAATAAACAGATCAAAAGACTACAAGTTCTAATGTATATATGTATGTATATTGCAGAAATCTAGTAGCCAGCCTATTCCTGTGTTGAGTAGTAACAGAGGAATTAAGAGCAAGGACTTTAGATTTGGACTATGAGGTGAAATCTCAACTTTACCACTTATTAACTGTGTGCCCTTGGGTAACTTAGCCTCTCTATGTCTCACTTTGCTCATTTGAAGAATGGGAGTGTCATGATGGTTCAATGAGTTGAAACATAAAACATTTGAAACAGTATTTGCCACCTTGTAACTATCATAAAACTGTAAATTATTGCCATAAACTTAGTCATGAAATCTGTGTATTAGAAAATATCTGCTAACCGTATTAACAAATTGATATTACAGAAGGTGTAGAGTGAATGAGCCTGGGCCAGAACTGGTCAATTCATTAAATCCAATCTATTCATTTGTTGAACTGCTACAGTAAGTTCCATGTAGTATCTGGACTTTAGACAAAATATTACATGGGTCCCCGATAGGAGAAAATGATGGATGGTATTTGTGGACACATCTTCTGGGATCAAATGCTGCCAGGAAACACACACATCTTCAGGGTCAGCTGGGACCCAGATGGAGATCTGAGGATTGGAAAGCCATGGCTACTGAGACAGAAACAGTCCCTGCTCTCATGGCATCTACATTCTACTTGCAGGGGAGAAATGAGAGATATATAACAAATACACAAACCAGAATAATAGTAAATAGTGATGAGCTCAATGTAGGGAACCAAGGAGAGGGATGTGATAGAGACAGGAGATCCACTTAAAGCTGAATGGTCAAGGAGGCCTCTTTGTGGAGGTGACAATGAGGCTGAGATCTGCTTGAGAAGAATCAGCCAAACCTACACAGACCAGGGGAAGATGGTCCAAAAGAGAAACACCTAATGCAAAGGCCCAAGGAAGGAGCACATTTGGAGTTCAAGGAACAGAAAGAAAACCAGTGTGGCTGGAGTGAAATGGATGAGAGAATGTGTATTAAAATAAGAAGGGAGAAAAGTAGTGTGTGGCTAAATATGTAGGGCTTTGTAGAGATAGAAATTTGGAATTCATTTAAAGTGCATTAAGAGCCATTGAAAATGATTGTTTTAATAAACTTAATTTTTTAGAGCAG
This sequence comes from Vespertilio murinus, assembly GCA_963924515.1. Lineage (NCBI taxonomy): Eukaryota > Metazoa > Chordata > Mammalia > Chiroptera > Vespertilionidae > Vespertilio > Vespertilio murinus. Next base: position 74,734,710 of record OZ004707.1, read on the forward strand.
TTTTTGGTTCACAGAAAAATTGAGTGGAAAGTACAGAAATTTTCAATATACCCTCTGCTCCCACCCAAGCAGAGAGTCCCTCATTAGCAACATCCCCACTAGAGTGGAACATTTGTTACAACCGAACCTACACTGACACATCATTATCACCCAAGTCTATTGTTTACATTAGGATTCACTCTTTGTTTTTTACATCTATGATTGTAGACACATGTAAAATAAGATGTATTTACCAATGGAGATTTTTTTTTAAGAAAGCAATACTGTGGTATGATTTATGATCTTAAAAGAGCACTCTGAGGCTGTGTGGTAGGCAGATTCTGATATGGCTGCCAATGATCTCCACCTCCTGGTTTTCATGCCTAGTGTAATCTCTTCTCCTTGAATGTGCTCTGGATATCATGACTTGATTCTAATAGAACATGGCAAAAGTGAGGGGATGTCACCTCCATGATTAAGCTACAAAAGTCTGTGACTTGCTAGTCCTCTCTTTCTTGCCTTCCTCCTCACCCTGATAAAGCAAGCTACCATGTTGTGAGACACTTTATGGAGAAGCCTATGTGGTAAGGAGGCCTGCAGCCAATAGTCCATAAGGAACTGGGGCTCTTAGTCTAACAGCCCTTGAGGAACTAAATCTTGTCACAACCAGGTGACTCAGCTAGGAAGTAGATGCTTTCTAGTTGAGCTTAAGACCCATTGTTAGAGGACCCCACTGAGCTGTGTGAAGATTCCTAATCCACAGAAACTGTTAGATAATAAATGTTCTTGTTTTGAGCCACTAAGTTTTGGGACTATTTCTTTACACAGATAACTGATACAGACTTCTGCTGAAAATGGATTTTTAAGAGGACAAGAGGAGAAGAAGGAAAGCTGGTCAAGTTTATATTGCAGTAAAGGAAAAAGAGATTATGGTAATTTGGATTATGACAGAGGTATATGAGATGGAGAAGAATAGGACAGTTTCCAGTACACTTTGTAGAAAAAGTAAATGGAACATGCTATTATCTTGCTGTTAAAAGGAGGAAGTACGACTGAGGGATTTTTAGCTTGAAAATGTAGATGTATACTGAGATGGAGAAAAAAGTAAAGTAAATTTGAGGGTCAAGAGTTAATGTCAGCCTTTCTGTTTTAGTCATACTGAGTTTGAGATAATGCTTACTGAACACACAAGTGGATGGCTCAAGTAGACATGTGGATAATTGGATTTAAGTCTAGAGTTCTGGGAAAAGATCAGGATTGAAAAGTAGATTTCAAAACCATTAGCATTTATAGGTGATATTTCAAATAATGTTACAGGATATGACCCCTTAGGTTATGTGTCAGTTCCACTGCTGTATAACAAGCCACCCCAAAACTTAGTGGCAAAAAGGAGCCATTTTCTTATACTCTGCATCTGTGGGCCAAGAATTTGGACAGAGCACACAGAGAAGGCTTGTCTCTACTGCACAATGCTTGGATCCTGGCAGGAGTATTATAAGTGGCCTTTTTATGGGCCTAGCCTTTCTTACAGTACTGGCACCTTAGGACCACTAGGACTAATGTCCCAAGAGAATCAGGTGGGAGCTCATTTTTGATCCAGCCTCTGACTAAGGAATCATCTCTTCTGTTACATTACAAATGAATTACTTTCTCAACTCAGATTCAAAGGGAGGAGTCATAAAGCCCATCTTTGGATGAGAAGAAAGTCAAGGAATGTGTGGACATGTTTTAAAGCCACCACAAAAAGTTAACATAGAGGGAAGGGAATACTAAGGAGAGCTATGGGTCATTCCAACATTTAGAAGTTGAGGAAGGAGGAAAGATTAGAAACGTAACTGAGATGAAAGTCAGTGAGGTAGGAAGAAAACCACGGGGCAACTATGCAGGCATGGAAGCCAAGAGAGGATCTTTTTCCATAAAGTAGGAATTGTCTTTGTGCTAAATGCTTCGGAGAAGTGAAATAAGATAGAAAATTTTGTTTGATGACTGAGAGGTCAACAGAAGCAATCTCCATGGGGTATTTGGGGCAAAAGCCATCTTAGATTGGGCTGAAAAGAGACTGTGGGTAAAGGAAATAGGCATTAACCACAGTGGACAGCTGTGCACACACTCATATAAATAGGTCACCTTTAAGACCATGAGAAATCATAAAACCACAGAATCTTTGATTTAGAAGGTCATCAAGTGCATATATGTGAACATCTCTGGCATTAGGGAGCTCATTTCTTATCAGCAGCCCATTTTGTCATTATTAGAAGAGTTGTTTCTAATAATGTTCTGGCATCTGTCTTTATCTGCCTGAAGCAGCAGTTTAACTATTGTTATATAACCAGTCTAACTCCAGGAGTTAGGCGCTCTGGACAAAGCATGCTCAGTGCTTAGAATTTCAAGACACTTCCTGGTATTCTTTGCTCTCTTCTGAATGAGCTCAAATTTGTTCCTGTCACTTCCACAGCATGTCATTCAAAGCCAAACTCAACATCCTGGATGCTGTCTGAAGGTGGCAAGCTCTGGGCCAAATATTATCCCTATGGCTATTTTAGGTTCTTGTCACACTGCTATCTCATCTTGTAGAAATCAAGAGCCACCAACTGTCATCCACAATGAGTCTTAATCATCATCCCAATTTATAAATGTTCAACAATAATCTCAACAGATTGTTCTTCTATGGCAAAGCTACATACTGCAACACCCAGATGCACAGAAGGAGCAGCTAGAAAAAGGAAGCCTTTGACCCCATGCATCCTCTTGCAGTGGGTTTCTCTTTTGCACTAAGATGAAACTCCAAGGAACAGGGAAAGCGTCTGAAGGACATTGGAGACCCAAGTCAGTCTCTGGATGACCAGGAGCCTCGGAAGGGGTGAAACAGAAATTGAGTCTAAGAAGAACCATGGAAATACTAGACCAGTACCACTGACTTACCAGTCTGAATACCTTCTAGAGCAGTGGTTCTCGACCTTTCTAATGCTGCGACCCTGTAATACAATTCATGTTGTGGTGACCCTCAACCATAAAATGATTTCCGTTGCTACTTCATAACTGCAATTTTGCTACTGTTATGAATTGTAATGTGAATATCTATGCTTTACGGTGGTCTTAGGGGAACCTGCTAATGGTTCCCACAGGTTGAGAACCACTGCTCTAGTCCTTCTCCTCTCTCTTTCCTAGATGTGTGAAATTTATTAAAAAATCAAATAAAATTCCTCTTTCCAAAATTCACTTACAAGGCACTTGCACTCGCTTTCTAAAACTGTCCTTTTCCTATTTTTTTCCTCTGAAACTGTTTGAAAGCATTTCTAAATCATTTAAGTTAATATCCATATCTCTAGACTATTTTTCTACTTTAAAAAGAGTTTAGAAAAGCTTGCCTGGCACTATAGAGACAAAAATCCAGGAGAATGAGATTGGAGATATTTTGTCTAACTCTTTCAGTATAGCATGGGTATGTTTACACCCACTCACATGTCCATACCTCCAGGCAGGGCAAAGAGTTGGCCCACTGTGCTAGACAAGCCAAAAGTCACTGCCTTTGTTCTCTACAGGTACCTGTCAGCATAGAAAGTCTGGACAAAGTGTTCTGAGCAAGTTAGAGCAGAATTTTCATTACCCCATCATGACTTGCCCTCCTTTTCTTCCTTCCCTTGAGAGCTTGAGTAAGGAGAAATAAAACATAAAAGTATACCAATAAAATATTTCTTGTGAACCAGCTGTTCTGGTTCAGGGCCTAATAGACCAATTAAGTGCTAGCCCTTCTCCAAGTCCATCACACTTTCCAAACTCTCCAAAGGTTGGGTGGAAATTAAACCCTAAATAAACAACATTTTTTAAACTTTAGTATCTTGGCACATTCACTATAGCAATTATTATGAGTTATCCATAATGCCAGTTCTTCCCCATTGTATGAAGGAGGCAGATCAAACCATGTTTCTTGAGTGAAGTCAGAAAAATTACTTCAGACTTGCATTTTAGATTTGAAACTTTGGTCAAGTTATTTAAACTTTTTGAAGTTTCAGTTTCCACAGTCTTACAATGGAAATAAAAGTGCCTCCTTCTGATATATTCCTGAGAGCTGAAGTGCAATACCTTCACAGAGCCTCGCATATATCAGGTGTTGCTTAATTTTAGTTTCCTTGCATTTCTCTTCTTTTAATTCATTCTGCTTAAGGATAATATCCAATCCACCAAAAACTTTGCTTTGATCATGTCATTCCCTTTATTGGAACTTGAAGTTACTTCTCATTGTACAAAATCTAAAACACAAATCTTTGCATTACCCTTCACACCCTATCTTACCTTTAAGGCCATATCTCTCCCAACTACCAATAGTGAATCCTCAGCTCCGACTATCTGCACAACTTGCATAGCCCAGTTTCTCTCTTTTCTTGCCTCTCTCCACTCTGGTTTGCTTATGGCCATGCCTCCTCTGATATTATCATCTTCACCCATCTCTGCCAATTAAAAGGCTTAAAATCCATTAAGAACCAACTCAAAGAATTCTTCCCACTCAAGATCCCAAGATGGGATCACTCTTTTCATTCTAACTCATGCTCAAGGACTAATTATATTTCTCATAAACTACTTGACAGATACTATCTTGCTGCTGTCCAGTATGTTTGAAAGTCTGAGACTCCCTCAGAAAATGAGGCCAAGAGGAAAATGGAAATTATTTCCTATCTAATTTTCACCTACTCCAAAGTTTTCTAAATCAATATGATCTTCTACATCAGTCTCAAAATGACTCCCTGGGTGTGGCTCAGAGTTGTTACTAGTACATTGAACCCATATGTCTTGGATGTGTGCATATATCTGGGCCCAGGTAGAGTTCTTTCGACAATTAGTTGCTGCTCCATGATCTTCAGTTGGTTTAGTTCAAGTTTCACCTCCTTGATAAGCATGCTACAATTTGGCATACTGATTTAGGAGCCCTGCACTACGGTTACAGGGCCCTGAATGTAACTTTACCAAAACATTTGCACAATACACTGTGATATTAATTTGCTTGCCTTCTTCCATCATGAGATTGCAAACCCCATACGAGTAGATAGCATATATTATTTGACATATCTACCACATCAAGAATAGTATTTGGTATGGTTTCCAAAAGTGCTAATGAAATAAATGAATGAATGAATTTCTGTATCCAGGATTTGAATGCAAGAAATATGCCTACTGACAAATAGGAGTCAAAGTTCTAAAATAAAACCCATGACATTACTCCATCCCTTCTGTCACCAAAAGCCTCAATGTTTCAGTTGTTGTTGTTTTGTTTGTTTGTTTGTTTGTTTGTTTGTTTTTTACCATATCATTACATGCTTTCAGCCAGCAAGAGAATCTTAATTCAAAATGGCTAGGACATTGAGGAAATTTTTTTAAAATCTCATATAACAAAATATGTTGTAAGATAAAGTGACTCCAAGGCCCCAGGCACTTCCTATCTTTCTGATCTAACATCTGCAGCAAGTCATCTTGTCTTCACACCAGCTCTCTTCATGGTCACAAGATAGCTGCCACACACACAGACATGATAACTTTCAGCAACAGGACATGGGTCTCCTCACATCCCTTTGGCCAGAATTTTATTTCAGTTCAAATGTTAAATGAGCCACTGACAAGAGAAATGAAAACATTCTGATTAGCTCAAAAAAGCCTATGACTCTGTTGGGAGGATGGATCCCCTGAACAAAATCAACAAAATGGAAAAAGGAGTTGGCTAAGTGGCCAACATCATACCTAATAATAGACAAACATGCAAATTGACTGTACCTCCACTATGTCCACACCCAATCAGAGTGAGTATGCAAATTAACCCAATAAAAAATTGAGGTTAATTTGCGTATATTGGTGTCCAGCAGCCTGGGTCCTGGGAACTTTCTCAGCACCCAGGTCACACTAAGCTAGGCCCAGGGTGGGTCCTGAGCAACCAGGAAGGGCCTGCGCCAGGGGGCTCCTGGGCAGGGGTAGAGCTGGGGTATAGGATAGAGCTGGGGGACCTTGGAGGGGAAGAGCAGGTAATGGGAAGGAGTTGGGGGTCCCCTGCCCAGACACTGAGGCTTTAGGCCATGGCAGGGATAGAGCTGGCGATTGGAGGTGATAGGTGTGAACTACAGAGGAAACATCTTTTCTGACCGCTCATTGGCTAAGCTACCTGTATGCCACTGCTAATATTCTTAGTAACTTGAGTATAAGAATCCAAAAAGGTGATCTAGGGTTTTTCGACCACACTCCCAGAGGGAGAAAAAAAAATGTAGGTCCACTGCTGGAAGGCTAAGAAATGTCATATCCTGTCCTCGCCAGTTTGGCTCAGTGGATAGAGCCTCGGTTTGCTGACTGCAGGGTCATCTGGGTTCAGTTCTAATCAAGGACATGTACCTAGGTTACAGACTCCTCCCTGACTGGGTCCCAGAAGAGGGCTTATGCAGGAGGCAACCAATCAAAGTGCCCCTCTCACATAGATGTTTCTCTCTGTCTCTCCCTCTCTTTTGCACACTCTCTAAAAATCAATGGAAACATATTGTGAGGATAAAAAAGGTGAGGATAAAAAAGAAAAAAGAAAGAAATGTCATTGCTTATGAAAGACACATCTTGAAAATGCCTAAAGGAAGTTGTCATTTTTTTCATGGTGAATGAAGGGACTGGAGTCCGTGTTAATGAAAACACCTCGGTAGCTGTGGTGACTGGCAGTGGCTGCAGTAGTGAGGTGATGGGGTTGGTGCCTTTCCCTGATCAGCCAGGTCACCTCCTACAAAGGGAGGCCAGACTGCAGCTTAGGACCGCTCCCCATGGGAGAGCAGGCCTAAGCCTTCAGTAGGACATCCCCTGAGGGCTCCCAGTATGTGAGAGAGGGCAGGCTGGGCTGAGCCCACCCCCCCCCCCGCCCCAGTGCACAAATTTTGTGCACCAGGCCCCTAATTAATAATAACTGTTCACATTGCCATTCATGGTCTGTTTCTTGTTCCTCCTCTCCCACCATTCCTCCTATCTCAAATCCTGCCTTCCAACCATACCTGCTGTAAGTTCCTACTCAACAGATTATTTCTTATCTTTGTGTTAGCTCTATGTTCTGTCTCTACTTGAAGTGTTCTTCCCTTCTGTCTGGCTAGCAAACACCTACTTATCCTCCAATTCTCCACTGAAGTATCTGCTCCTCTGTGAAGCCAGTTCTGATCTTCTCATGTAGCTGCCTACATGATATGTCCCTCCCCTATACCTTGTACTATAGCATCCATCACACTGCAAGGTGCTTCTTTGCTTATGCGTTCATCTCTCCCATTATACTAAAAGTCCTTAGTGAGCAGGACTGTGCCTTATTCATCTTTATATCCCTGCCTCATGTGCAGTGTCATATATTTAGAGAAACATCATGTGAGCTTAGTAAATTGAGTAAAATTAAATGAAATGAACTGAATCTGACTATGTGTAATATTTCCATCAGTTTCTCTAATGTAACTGTCTGCTGTAAGGAAATCTGAAAAAGAATTACTGGACAGTCCAGTAGGGACCACACACTGAACTGCCCTCCATTGATGATATTAGGGTAGGAATTCAGAGCTGTTCACGAGCCAGAGGCCATGGAGCTGGGTGTCCTTGCTTGGAGAGCTGCCCATGTCCCTATTATAGTGAACAACCATTCTACTCATAGCATGGAAAATCCTGCATTCCAGGAACTGTTCAGTCCTTAGCAAACCAAAATAAATGTCATCAACCTCCTAACTGACCTGCCATGAAGTATCTCCTCTCCACCATCTTAGCAGAATTCCTCTTAAGGAAAAGAGAATATGTCTCCACCAAGTGTTTAATGTATGGTGAAATAAGAAAGGTTGCTTGTTATTATCCTCCTTGTGAAGGAGTTTAAGCTTTTCACCTGGGGCTAAAGATTTAGAAACCATAAGTACAAGTGAGCAAATTATAGAGACCCATATGGTTGTCCAGGCAAGAGAGTTATACAATATTAGTTGTTTCTAAGGCAACAACACCCCAGATTTATGCCAGAGATTGGGAAACATTTTCGACTAGAACAGATGATTATATGCTCATATGTCTCCAGAGAAGCTCTTAAAGTTTCTTCTTTCTCATGAAATCTATTTGGTGAAAGAAAGAAAGAAAAAAGAAAGAAAGAAAGAAAGAAAGAAAGAAAGAAAGAAAGGAAGGAAGGAAGGAAGGAAGGAAGGAAGGAAGGAAGGAAGGAAAAAGTGTTTAAAATAGAGGGTTACTCTGAGCATTCCTGAACCCCCAGAGAAATGCTCATGGCTATTGCTATGTCATCCTAACATTTAGCTACAATTCCACATGGTTTCAGATCAGTGGAGCTTCATTGTTGCCATATGATCTTTGCTTTGGAAGGAAACATCCAAATGGTTATTTATATGTTGAGGTCTCCTCAGAAGAGTTCTTAATAAACAGTAATTCCACACCACAGAATGGCATTGTGCAATTAGACTCACTGATACTAATGAACAAGAACAAATGCTAATTCTTCAGACCAGCCTCCTCATACAACTGACCCTCCCTCCCAGTCACTTCTGAAGGATAATGCCCAACACTGCCCACTGCAGGAGGCTTTACAGAGCTCAGCTCAGCCCTTGTTTACATTGCTTCTTCCTGGTGCATGCTGGGACAACCATCTCAACATTGGTCTCAGTTGTGGCCTGTCCAGTGTCCCAACCGAGAACATACTCTGCACCTCATTGTTGGTGACAGCTGGTCCTGTGGAATGTGTCTGAGACTGAAGAGAATCATTTCCCCCTTTTGTTAGAACCTCAGGCTGTAAACATTTGAAGGTTATTTTAATTGAACCACATGGCCTTGGTTCAAAGCCTAGCTCTGTCACAGTTTGTATGACCTTGGCAAATTGCTTACCTTCACAGTGCCTCTGTTTCTCAAACAATAAAATGGAGATAGTGATAGTACCAACTTTATAGCATCATTCTAAGGATTAAGTAAATAACTAAAGTGATACGAAAAGGGTATGATATATATCATAAGCATGACATAGATATTAGTTATTATTATTATTATTATTATTATTATTTGTACCCTCCATATCTAGCATGATCCTTAGCACATGGCAAACATGGAGGCATGGAAGGGATTTTCTGAACTGAACTGAAATTGCCACTCATCAGCAAGGCACAGATAAGGATATCTTGACAAATTTCTCTCATTAAGTACTGTCCTTCTTTTAAAAAAAATATTTTTAATTGATTTTAGAGAGGAAGGAAGAGAGGTGAGAGAGAGAGAATCATTGATTGGCTGCCTCCTGGGTATCAAGCTAGTCCACAACCCAGCATTTGCCCTAACCAGGAATCAAACTGTGACCACCTGGTTCATAGGTCAATGCTCAACCATTGAGCAACACTGGCTGGGCAAGTGCTGTCATTCTTGATTGGATTTTGCTTCTTTGTTGACTACTTGGAGATGTGTCCCCTTGTCTTCAGTCAGATACCTGGCCACAATCTTTAGAGAGATTAGAAGCAAGAGAACAAGTGAGATCTTGGTCTCTGCACAAGTTCTCATCCCAGCAATTCCACTGAATGTTAGCACCGTGAAAGGTCACAGAAGAGGAAAGCAGACCTGGCTGGGGAGCTCCATTAAGGTTTTGTGAAGGAGTGGTCATCTTAATGGAACCTGAAACAGGTCTCAGTGCAAATGCAGAAGGAACACATTTTTTAAAAGATAAAGCGAATTCAGTGCTAAAAAATCATGAAGTATGTTTAAGAAATATTGATTAGTCCATATGGCATGGAGGAATCCAGAACTCTACTATTCTGTCACCACATTCCTACCTATTTCGACCCACAAAGATGGCATAATAGCTGTGATTAACCCAGAGGTCATGTCAAGAAAGAATTTGTTTTTCTTTTCCAGTTCCTAACAAGATCAGAAGGCTTCAAAGCCCAAAGAATCAACTATGCTTCTTTTTTTATAAACCAAAGAGAGTTCATCAGTCTGAAGTTGGGATTAAAAGAAGATATCTTTCAAATGGCATCACTACATCTCTGCTGGTCTGCAGAGCACAGAGTAGGTACGTGAAGAGCTACTTCCAGTGTTTTGGCTGAAATCATTAAAAATGTACAGATGGAAAAAGCAGTGTATTACCAAAAAACAAAAAACAAAAACAAAACAAAGAAGCCATCATGGTTGTATGAAGAAAAAGATGTGAAGTCCATTCTCACAGATCCTGTGGTCCCTGAGTCAGAGTGGGGCTCTTAAAAAACAGAAATATGATCAATGAGGTCATTGGCAAGGCAGCTGTTCAGCTAGACTGTCATTTAAGGTTCTCAACCTTCTGTAACTTATGACTGAAGCTTCTCTCCCTTGTCCCATCAATCACTCAGTCATTTTGGCCCCACCATGATGGATAATATTAACATGTTTTCAGACACACTGTTACATTGTTCCACATGGCCTTTAATTGAGCCAAAAGAATCTTTAAGCCTGAAGAAACAGCTCATCCAAACTGCCCTCTTCCTGGAGAAAAATGATCGTTTCTTTAAAAACTAAATGGCATAAAAATAGGGTATAAGAAAGAAAGAACTGTTATAATTAAAGAGTTTTATGAGAACCAACAATCAAATGCAATGTGTAGGCCTTGATTAGATTCTGATTTAAACAAACCAATGAATTTTTTAGACAATCGAGAAAATTTAAAACATGGACTAGATATTAAGGAATTACAACTACTTCTGTTAGGTATGAATATACTGTGATTATGTTTTGTTTTGTTTTTCAGTCTTATCTTTTAGAGATATCTACCAAAGTATTTAGAGAATTTCTTTGAGATTTGCTTTAGAATTTTATAGTTACAAGGGAGATATGGAAGGTAGAGAAAAAAAATGAAACAAAATTTGTAAAATGTTGAAAACTGCTAAAAGTTATGTGGTTATTCATGGCTTCATTATACTATTCTCTTTAATCATATATATTTTAAATTTCATAATTAAAAAAATATTTTTTTAATCTTCCTAGGCCCATTCTAAACAGAGCATTCCATTACAGAAGGCTCTTGGGTATGGTGCAGCAAACAAAGAAAGGAAGGAAGTGCAGCTGACTGCCCAATCTTCACCTACTGCCTACTGCTGAAGCCAAGGAAGTAGAGTCTGCTAGACTCAGCATTCCCTGAATGTGCATATGCTGAGCAATCGATATGTTACTCTACACGACAGTTCTTACTCCATGACTTAACAGTTTCTAGGAAGACACCTCCATCTTGCTTGTCCCATGTAAAAACATAAGACTCCATTCTGAAACAAGGGAAATGTGTCCCAGCAGAGCCCTAGTCCTTGGTGATGGTCAACATTCTTATGCCACTTCTATGATCCTGCTCATCCAAACAGAGCCTCATGCCCACACTCCCTTCTGTCCAAAGGTTGTTCTGCAGAGGTAAGGACCTCCTGCTCCTAATCCTTTTATCCCTCTCTCAGACAAGTGAGACCTGGATTATTATTGGCTCAACTCTTTATCATACTCAACGAGACAGTTGCAAATAGTGAATTAAAACATTCTACTGCCAGGTTTGGTATTTTTTTACCTGTCCGAAACATTTTCAATCTTTATACATTCTAAAAAAAAATGTATAATCAACACTCAAACCTAAACTACTTTCCCTTAATATAGATGATCACAAATGGAAACCCTTACTTCTTATTCATTTATCAAGGAAAATGTTTAAGATATATATATGAATGACATATATAACTTTAGTAATATTATAAAAAGCAACTCAACAATTTGTACAATTTAGCTTTTAGCATATTTATAAATAATCATAATAATATAATGGCTCAAGGTAACAAACAGAACAGATTGAAGCTGATGGATGGAGATCAGAAGACCTTGTGACCTGAGCACTCTGGTTGGTAGGAAGGATTATATCAAGGACATTTGAGAATGGCCAGAGAAATGGGAAGAGGTAGATGAACACATGTGGGTTCTTCTGCAAGTTGAAGGGCTGGAAGTCAAACAGTAAAGACATTATTCCTGCAAAAAAAAAAAAAAGCAGAAAACTAGAATAAACCCTGTATGCCATGTTTATTCAGAGGATAACCAAAGGTTACAAGTGTCTATTCTTGGCAGGTAGAATCATCTAGAAAATCACATCACACTTACTATGAGATATGAGAGATCTGAGTGACTGCATTTCATTATTGGTTGTGAAAATCAATGTCCTATGTCAAGGCTGAATGGAAAACACAGGTGCCACAAGAGAAGCACTGCCAACCAGCCTCAAGTGAGCTGAGGTTTGGGGAGCAGGAAACCAAGGACTCAAGAAATCCTTTGAAGTGATTGTAAATGGAACTAGTTTGGGGGGGGGGGCGGGGCGGGGAACAGGAGGGATGGGTAGCTGAGCCCATCAAAAGATAGAGCACAGCACTAATATGGCATAGGTACAAAAAGGAAGAGAGAAAAATTATAACAGCTGTTATTTACTGAGTAATTATTATGTGCCAAGCACTTTACCCACACTATCTCTATCCTCATGACCTCCTGCAAACAGACATTACCTTCATTTTGCAGAGGAGGGAATTGAGATTGACATCACTCAGGTGTAAGACGTAGACTGAATATTCTATTAATGTAGGTTCTGATTCCAAAGTGCAGACTTTTAAAAAAAGGTTTTTATTTGTTTTTAGTGAGAGAGAGAAAGAGCTAGAACATTGTTCTACTGCCTTGTGCAGGCCCCCTACTGGAGATCCAGCCTGCAACTCTGCATTTGCCTTGAGTGGGAATCGAACTTGTGACCTCTTGGTGCATGGGACCACACTCAACAATTAAGCCACATTGAATGGGCCCAAAATGTAGACTTTTACTTCATGGGAACAGATGAGGGAGTAGACACAAGAAGATTATAAAACTACTAGAGGCCTGGTGCATGAATATTCATGCACTGGAGCGGGGGTCCCTCAGCCCGGCCTGCCCCCTCTCACAGTTTGGGAGCCTTTAGGGGCATGAGGCAACCCAGTGATCAGGGGAAGATGAAGCCCTATCACACCTCTGCTGCTGCCACTGCCAACAGCACAAGCCTCAGCCCTGGTTACCTGAGCCTCAGGTGGCCCTGGGCTGCTGGGCAACCACCATCAAAGACTTGCCTGTGCCTTGGGTTGGCCCTGGATGTTTGGGAGTCTGGGAGGACTAGGGGACTCTGGCGGGGCCGAGGGGCTGGATGCCACCATCTTGTGGCTGTGGGCACTGCCATCTTTGAGGGTGTGGCAGTCAATTAGCATATTCCCTCCTTATTGGCTGTGGGCACCATCATCTTTGTGATGGTGTGAGGGTCAATTAGATAGGATATGTACCATAAGAGAATTTTTAAAATACTAGTATACTCCCACTGGATTGAAAGAAAAAATAGGTAACTCCACTACTAATTGGTAATTATCTCTCATTAGTAGGATTATTATATAGACTCTTCTTTCTGCTTCTTGGTATTCTTTAAGTTTTTCATCATGACAATGTATTGCTTTTAAAATAAATGGGGAGGGGAGGGGCGTTAAGTGTGGAGGAGGTTTAGAATCCCCAACTCTTTGCCTGTTTCCAAGAATTATCTGTCTTCTATGATAATGTAAAGCCCTTGGCTGACTTGGCAATGGAGTATTTACTCAAAGACAGCAAGGCTCAGAGGACTAGAGACAACATCCAGAAGAGTTGTCAGTCCAAGACTTAGAGCCAAAGAGCAATGTCCCCATGAGCAGAAAAACAATCAGTCTCAGATCTGTGTGGCTGTTATCTCCCTCCTGTGATTTCTCATCCCATGGATTACTCCAATGTTTGTATATTTATTTTTTTTAACACACAACAGAGGAACTATTCTCCAAGTCTCTATCAGCTCAAGTATTAACAGCTTCCAGCTGAAAAAAATATATTTTCACTTTGCTTAGTCTAATCATTATTTTCTCCCTCCTACAGGAGTTTCGCTATCATACAAAGGATCACAATACAAAATGTCATGTGGGTGATTTTTTATAAAGTTGCTTATAGACTTACAGTGTATAGCTTGGGTGTAAATATATTTAAAGATATCACTAGTTTGGATTTTCTTTATAGAAAGAAACACTTTGCCCTCTTTCAGTCTTTGAAAGCCTAATATAAATGTACTAAAATTAAGAAGTAGGAAAGAATAAAAAAGTTTTAGAACTTTCACCTTATTTCTCGATCTATCATTTAAAAATAAAATTAAAGGGATGTGAAATTTTGTACAACTCAAAATTTTAAGTTGTATAAAATGTAAAACTGTATCCTATCACCTGTGGAGGAATATACTCCCTCTAACAGAAAATGTCTTCTAAATAAAAATTTGAAATATTTGGAGCAGCCAACTCTTCCCCTAACACAGGATCCCTATAAAAAAATTGATTCAACTCTGATATTGTGTTTCCTATGTCCCTTCCATCTACAATTTGAAAGTCTGCAATCACCAAATTACTGGTTTACAGCTCCTTATTAATGAAATGAGTAAAAAATACATTCTCTTTATGAGCCAGTTTTCTTTGCTTCAAATCACAAAAACAGATTGTACCTATGCCCAGCAGCTCAGATAACTATCTTGCAAAGGCCTGCCTTTTGCCTTTAGGATATTAAAAGAGAAATGGCTTAAGCACATTTCTAATACCACCAGTTAATAGGTAGTAACCCAAGACCTCCTCTTCTATGTCTTCAGATACTTTTCTTGGTCCTCCAGCAATCTTTACTCTCTTCTGCTTTGTTTGACTTTTATTTTTTAAAACTAAAATACTTCTCAAAAATAAATACTTCTCAGGAAGGAATGAAAAGGAGCTCTATTTCAGTATAAGCGACTGCTATCCAAAAGTGTTTCCATTGCCCTATCCTCTCTCCTACCCACTGTCCAATAGGATACTACTTACTAAGTAAGACTCAGGAAAGCCAGAATCCCAAAAGAAATGCTATCTTTTTTTAAATTACAGTTGGTATGCAATATTATTTTAGTTTCAGTTGTATAATTCCATAATTAGACATTTATATAACATGCTAAGTGATCACCATAATAAATTTAATAATCAGCTGACACCATATATAATATTATAATATTACTAGAGGCCCAGTGCATGAAATTCATGCACAGGGGCGGGGGAGGGGGGGTCCCGCAGCCCAGCCTTTACCCTCTACAATATGGGACCCCTTGAGGGATGTCCAACTGCACATTTACACCCGATCCCAGATGGGGCCTAAACAGGCAGTATGACATCCTTCTCACAATCCAGGACTGCTGGCTCCCAACTGCTCACCTGCCTGGCTTCCTGATTACCCATAACCACTTCTGCATGCCAGCCTGATCACCCTTTAACCACTCCCATGCCAGTCTGATTGATGTCTAACTGCTCTTCTGCCAGCTTGTTTGTCCCCAACTTCCCTCCTCTGCTGGCCTGGTAACCCCTAACTGCCCTCCCCTGCAGGGTTGATTGCCCCCAATTGCCCTCCCTTGCAGGCCTGGTCCCTTTCAATTGCCCTTCCTTGCAAGCCTGGTGCCTCCCAATTACCCTCCCCTGCTGGCCATCTTGTGGTAGCTATCTTGTGTCAAGATAGGGGCAGAATCTTTGCCAGCAGCCATCTTGTGTGTTACAGTGATGGTCAATCTGCATATTACTCTTTTATTAGATAAGATAGGTGCACGGGTGTGGGCCAGGTGGATTGCCCTAAAGGGTGTCCCAGATCTGGGTGGGGGTTCCCTTGGGGCATGGGGCAGACTGAGTGAGGGTCCTGTAGTGGTTTAAAGGCCAGCCACGCCCCCTGGAGACCCAAGCAGAGGCCCTGGTATCTGGTATTTATTTACCTTCTACAATTGAAACTTTGTAACCTTGAGTGGA
This sequence comes from Vespertilio murinus, assembly GCA_963924515.1. Taxonomy (NCBI): domain Eukaryota; kingdom Metazoa; phylum Chordata; class Mammalia; order Chiroptera; family Vespertilionidae; genus Vespertilio; species Vespertilio murinus. Next base: position 74,750,507 of record OZ004707.1, read on the forward strand.
GGCTTAAGCCGGCAAGGGCAGGCAGAAAGCTTGGCTTCCTCCGTTGCTTGGGAAACCCAAGCCTCCCTCCCACTCTCTGTGGCTATAGCCATCTTGATTGGGTTTATTTGCATACTTTGTAGCTCAGGCAGAATATAGGCAGGAGCTGAACTTGGCCTGCACCTCCCAGGAGGCCTCAGAGCCAGCACACCCAGTGGACAGCAATGGATCATGCCAAAGTACTACTCAATCACCTCCACAAGCAACACACTCAAGGTGGGGACTTGGAAGTTAATTAAGTCCTGTTGTAGTGAGTTTTTCTCCATGAGGTCAGCTCCTGCATGAGCTACAAAGTGACTATAGATGGCAGCTGTTTGTTCTGGACTTGGAGTTGCTCAGGAAAGGTCAAGCTGTGAACCAAGGCTGGCTGCCTCTAGTCCTAGGCTTGGGGTCACATAGAAAAAGGTACAGGGTACACAGAGGCCAGCTGCTGCTGGTTTGAGAGATTTTAGGAAAGCCTGAAGTATGAGCCAAGACAGGACATTTGTGCGGAAATGCCACTGGAAAGGTCTTGGATGGTTGGATGGGCCCACAAATTGAGTGAGGTGGGGCCAGAAGGAATCACCAGGGTTGGGGAAACAGTGTAAGGGTTTCACCAAAGAACAATGGCCTAAGAAATGGGAAGGCTACAACTAGACACCAAGCAGGGCGCCGCTGCTGCCATGTGGAGTTTAAAACTACGGCGAAACCGGACCTGCCGGAGTTGCTGCCACCGGGAATGAGGGAAGCCAGACCTCACTCCGCCCTGGGGCCCAGGGACTGGGCCAACCCCCCCAGCCCTGGGAACCAGGGAGCTGATATGGGACCTTCACCGCTCCTTCGGCGAATGCCCAGAACCATCCCAAGGAGCTGGTGCTGCGTCTCCTGGCCGGCAGCGGGCTCGGCCGGGTCTCCTCATGCACCTTACTGGTGGGGAGCTGGCGTGGCGCCTTCCATTTAAGACACCCAGCAAGTCCTTGCGTTGCCACCGCCACTGCAGCCGGCTCGGCCCGGTCTCCACATACCGGGCTGGTGGGGAGATGGCGTGGTGCCTTCCCTTTGCGGCTCGGCGAGTCTTTCCACCGCCACCACCAGCAGCCGGCTCCAAAGCTTCTGCCACTACCACCATGTGGATTTTAAAACCACAGGGGAAATTGAGAGACAGGAGCTACCGTCGCTGCCGCACCCGCCGCTGCACCCGTGAATGGGAATCCACCGAAATCAGAGCTCACTACGCCCCGGACTCAGAGAGAGTGTGGCTTCAGAACTTAGCCTCTGCGTCCACAGAAGCTCCACTTCTGAACCAAAGGAGACACCATTGTGGGGGAACTCTTCGCCCGCAGCCATTCAGCCTGCCCACAACCTTCGCAGCACACACATCCTGCTGGTGAGGAGCCGGCACAGTGCCTTCCGTTGACGGCCCAGGCGAGTCCTCCCTCAGCCGCCGCATGGCCGAGCCAAAGCTCCCGCCACTGCCGCCATGTGAACTTTAAAACTACAGTGGAAATTAAACCACAGGAGCAACCGTCGCTGCCGCCCCGGCCACCACCACCCGCCACTGCCGCCGCGAATAAAGGAAATCCACGGAGAACAGAGCTCACTACACCCTGGGCTCAGGGAGTGGGCAGCCTCAGAACTTAGCCTCCGCGTCCACATATGTCCCAGGGGGCCGTGTGCCCCAGGTGAGCCGTGTGTCCCAGGGGGCCGTGTGCCCCGGGTGAGCCGTGTGTCAAGGGGGCCGTGTGCCCCGGGTGAGCCGTGTGTCCCAGGGGGCCGTGTGCCCCGGGTGAGCTGTGTGTCCCAGGGGGCCCTGTTCCCTGAGTGAGCCATGTGTCCCAGGGGGCCCTGTACCCCCGGGTGAGCCGTGTGTCCCAGGGGCCCTGTGCCCGGGTGAGCAGTGTGTCCTAGGGGAAGCAGAGGGACCCAGGGGGAGGGGTGGTGAGAACCAGAGGAGGAGCAGACTCTATTCATGTGGTTCTGAGATAGTCACCGTAAAACAATCAGAAGTCAAATGACAGCAGGGAGGGGAAGGAGACCTGGGGGAGATAAGAGAACAACCGAAGGACTGGTATGCATAAATATAAGTACAACCAACGAACACAGAACTCTGGGGAGGGAGGGCATGAATGGGAGGGGGGGGCAATGGTAAGATATGTACACATATAATACCTTAATAAAAAAATAAATAAAATAAAAATAAAAAAGAACAATGGCCTATGCCAGCACTTCGGTCTGGGAGAAAGGTGTCCCTCCAACTCTCACCCGAGAGCCAGCACACCCAGATGCCAAAAAATTCATTTTCTTTCCGTATGTCCCCGGCACCTTTTGAGCTGCTGCCCCAGCACTGGAGCTCAAATGGAGTAACTCTGAGTAAGCTCATGTGCAGGCCCTTTAAGAGGAAGGTCTGGCACTCCAGAAGCCTTTCATCTCAGCCACAATCTTTGCTATTTTTTTTTCTGTGTTTTGGTTGTGTGTTTGTTATTTTAAAGAATCATTTATTTATTTTTAGAGGGAGGAAGGGAGAGGGAGAAGGAGAGAGAATTAATGTGAGAGTGTAACATCAATCAGCTGCCTCTTGCATGCTGTATGCCTCCTCCCAGGGACTGAGCTCACAATGTAGGCCTGTGCCCTGGCCAGGAATAGAACCAGCAACGTTTTGTTAAACAGGGCAATAACCAACCAACTGAGCCACACCAGCCAGGGCAATCTGCTGTCTTTTACAGCCTGAAGTGATGCAGATCTCTTTTCCTGGCACTGGAACCCAAGGCTGGGAAACCTTCAATGGGGCTGGGACCCCTTACTCTTCAGTGAGGAATCTCTCCTGCTCAGATATCCCTCCTGGTTTAATATATATAATAGATTTGTTGGGGTTTTTTAGAGAGAGGAAGGGAAAGGGAGATAGATAGAAACATCAATTAGAGAAAAATATCACATTGGTTGGCTGCCTCCTGCACACCCCCTACTGTGGATTGAGTCTGCAACCTGGACATGTGCCCTGACAGGCATCAAACCAGTGACGCCTTGGTGCATGAGATGATGCTCAATCTATAGGCTGGGCATCCTTCCTGATTTTTAACTGCCACACCTATGTTTGGGACCAGCCAGTTCCACATCTCTACCCCTCCTACTAGTTTGGATGTGGCTTCTTCTTTATATCCTTGGTAATAGGACTTCTGTTCAGATATATTTCAGGTGGTTCTGAATGATAGTTGCATTGCAGTTTAGTTATAATTTTGATGTGGTTGTGAGAGATAGTAAGTACTGAGTTTACCTACATTGCCATCTTGACCAGAAGCTTCAAGGAATGGTTACTTTTTCTTTCTTTTTAAAATATATTTCTATTGATTTCAGAGAAGAAGGGAGCAGGAGAGAGAGAGGTAGAAACTTCAAAGATGAGAGAGAATCATTGATTGGTTGCCTACTGCATGCCCCTTCCTAGGGATCAAGCCTACAACCCAGGCATGTGCCCTTGACCAGAATTGAACCTGGGACCCTTCAGTCTGCAGGCTGACGCTCTATCAACTGAGCCAAACCAGCTAGAACAGGAATGGTTTCTTACCTGTGGAATTTCATAAATCAGACAGCCTGAAAGAAGACTCTGGGGAACCAAGAGGGATTTTGTACTCCAGAACACAGCAAGATGTGACTATCTCAGGTCAGTGCCAGCGTGATCCCATAGGAAGGACAGGGAAGTGTTTATGTCATGGTACAAATTCAGTTGTTTTTTTCCACTGTGAAATGGTAATAATAATAATATGGACCTCCTATGGTTGCCGTGAGAATTAAATGGGATAATGAATGGGAAGCCCCTGGCACATGGAAATCAATCAATAAGTATTAGCTTGTTAGCTCTCTTCTTTGCTTTCCCTTTATTTATTCACCCATTCAATTAATATTCAATGAACCAGCTTCTTTCCAGACTTGAATCACTTCCCAGTGGTGGTATGAGTTAGAGCTTCAGGACATGCCTGATCTCCTCCGGGCTAGTAAGATACAATTTAGTACCCTTAGCATAATGTACTAATTGGTCCCTTAGTGGCCTGAAAGAGTTAATGCACTATCGTAAGCTTTAATTTACCACTTCCTGACAAAATGGGTTTTGGAATTTTTTATACATAAATCTCCTAGAATTATAGTACACAATTTTTTTTCTCTCTCTCCCTTAGTCCCCTCCTCTTTCTCTCCCTCCCCCCATCTTTACTACCCCATCTTTCTTTCTCTATGTCTTTATAACACACACACACACACACACATAAACACATCCACTCTACAACTCCCAAAGAACACTATGATAGGTTAGATGTTAAGATTAAGACAGTCTAATTAGAGTTTCCTGAGAACTTTCTTTATCATAATTGTATCATGAACATCTTTCCAAATCACTGAAATTCATTAAAGTACTTTAACAACAACCAACTATCCCATCATAAGCACATTCCATGATTTCTTTAGACATAACTATGAGTCTATCTATATAATAAAAGCCTAAGTAACTGTTAAGGTGGAATGACTGGTAGCTATGATGCGCACTAACCACCAGGGGCAGATGCTCAACACAGGCACTGCCCCCTGGTGGTCAGTTTGCTCACACAGAGGGAGCAGCCACTCAACCAGAAGCAGGGCTCATGGCTGGTGAGTGTAGTGGGGGGTGGGGGGGTGGGGTGGGTGGGGGGACGCTCTCCTGCCTCCACCACGCAGCACTAAGAAGCAGCAAGCCGAGTGGTAAGGAGCAAGCAGACAGGTGATAAGGAGTGTGGGATCCAGGATTGCAAGAGGAATGTCTGACTGCCAACTTAGGCTTGACCCCAACAGTGGACATCCCCCAAGGGGTCCCATACTATGGCACAGGCTGGGCTGAAGAACCTCTCCCCAGTGCATGAAATTCAGGCCTGTATTTGTCTAATATTTAGAAAAAAAATTGTTTCCATAATAATAAATAATATTGAGACATATTACTTTATATGTATGTTTTTAAATTTATTTCTGATATTTTCTTAGACTAGATTCTTATAAGTAAAACTAGTGACCAGTGCACAAAATTCATGCATGGGTGGGGGGGAGAGTGTCTCTCAGCCCAGCCTGCACCCTCTCCAATCTGGGATCCCTCATGCAATCCAGGACAGATGGCTCCTAACAGTTCACCTGCCTGCCTGCCTGCCTGCCTGATCACCCCTAACCACTCTACCTGCCAGCCTGATTGCCCCTAAATGCCTCCCCCACCAGCCTACACACTCCAAACTTCGCCCCCGCTGACCTAATTGGCCCCAACTGCCCCCCCTCCCTTGCTGGCCTGATAACTTCCACCTACCCCCCTCCCCATCAGTCTGATTGCCACCAACTATTCCCCCATCAGCCTGATAGTCTCCAACTGTGCCCCCTGCTGGCCTGCTCACCCCTAGCTGCTCCCCCTGCTGGCCTGCTCATCCCAACTGCTCTGCCAGCCTGATCACCCCTAAACACCTCTGCCTCGGCCCTGTCACCATGGTCTCCTGGACTACTTAGCATATTACCCTTTTATTAGTATAGATTATCAGACAAAAAAGTGCAAACAATATTGGAGGCTTGAAGAAGATTGTCAGATTGCTTTGCATATACCAGCAGAAATTGATGATACCTTTTCATACATTTTAGCCCCTCCTGAGTATTTACACTAAACAATCTGTGTTGATCTGATAGATAGAACATTAAATTTTATTTTTATTTGCATCATTATTATTACAAATGAGGTTGACCATTTATTCCTGTTTATTATCCATTTGTTCTATCTGTTCTGTGAATTGTAGGTTTATGTTTTTGCCCATTTTATTGAGAATATTGAGATTTTATTATCATTTATATTAACTCATTATATATTAATATTTTCCCACTGTTTTATTTTTCTCTGAAATAGTTGCTCACAGAAAAGGGCTATAGAACTCAAGAAAGCTAAGGTATTTTTCTTATTAATAAATATATCCCACCAAAATATCAATAATGCATAGTTCCTTGGTTTGCATTTAAATTTTTATGATGTTCTCAACATGGAATTTGTAATTTTAAATATTAGAATCAATCTTTCCCTTTGCTATTATACTTATAGAATTATATAATTTTATATGTTCTTTCATTACTTATATACTTATATAATCCTTCTGAATCTGGGATAAGGCAAATATTTATCTCCCAGGGGCATGCCATGACTTTCCATTTCCTCTCCCCCTCCCAACCCCAAGCATGTTACCATTAGCTTCTTCTCCCAAGCTCCAAGGGCACTTATTTTACCTCTGTAACTTGTTTCCTAAGCCCATTTCTTCTAGAAATTGCTTCTTCTACCTCTTTGATTTACCAAATCAATATTCTCCTACAAAAAAAGTCTCCTAGTTTCTTAAAATTGTTTTATTTTTCATGCTTTGCTTTCTAATGTATTTATAACTCACTGTGTTGTATAGCAATAATATAAATTAATCTCTCTCAAACATACATTTATGTCATTTATGAAAAAGTCATCCCTTTCAATATTAATTTTCTATAAATTAGCATATATTTATGTACTGTACATTTTTATATTAATTTTCCTATATTGCTTCATTTTATATTTTATACTCCAACTAGTGGCCCGGTGCATAAAATTTGTGCACAAGGGGGTGGGGAAGATGTTCCTCAGCCCGGCCTGCATCCTCTCCAATCTGGGACCCCTCGAAGGATGTCCTACTGCCAGTTTCCAAGGATCAGGCCTAAACCAGTAGTTGGACATCCCTCTCACAATCTGGGACTGCTGACTCCAGCTGCTCACCTGCCTGCCTGCCTACCTGATTGCCCCTAACCACTCTGCATGCCAGCCTGCTCACCCCCAACTGCCCCCCACTACTGGCCTGCTCACCTCCAAATGCCCCACCAGCCAGATCACCCCCAACTGCTCCCCATGCCAGCCTACTCACTCCCAACTGCCCCCTTGCTGGCCTGCTCACTCTAAATTGCCACCCCCCTGATGTCCTGATCACCCCCAATGACCTCCACTGATGGCCTGCTCACCCCCAACTGGCTCCCTGATGGTCTGCTTACCCCCAAAGGCCCCTGCCATCCCATCCTGGCCTAATCACCCCCTGGCAACCCAAGATCTCAGCCCCTCCTTTTTCTTTTTCTTTTCTTTTTCTTTTTTTTTTTTTCAGCCCCTCCTTGAGCAGAGGCTAGGGCCAGCTGGAAGCAAGTATCTGAGATTTCTTTATATTTTATAATTGAAACTTTGTAGCCTTGAGCAGAGGCCAGGAAACTTGGCTTCCTCCATTGCTGGGGCAACCTAATCCTCCTGCTTTCTCCAGCTCCGTGGCTGGCCACCATCTTGGTTGGGTTAATTGCATACTCACTCTTGATTGGCTGGTAGGCATGGCTTGTGGGTTTAGCAGAGTGATAGTTAATTTGCATGTTTCTCTTTTCTTAGTGTAGATAGGTATGGTCATTCCCCTACCCACCCTTAAAAAGCTTTATTTTTTAAAAATGTACCTCTTCTAAACTGTTCATTCCTATAGCTAAACTCTGGAATTATTTGGACAAGTTATCAAAAATTCCATTACATGCAAATCAATGGGCTAGTTCCCTTTCCAATATTCCTTTCCCCTTTCTTCCTGCTAGTAGACCCTCTGTTTTGTTTAAGGGGAGAATGGGCATGGCCTCTGATGATAAACTTATTTCCTAGACTTCACTGTAATTAGACTGAACAGTTGATTCCGTTTTCAATGGGGCAGTATTGGTTTAAAATTATGTCCACAGATTTTTTTTGGTACTCTTCTCTTCAAAAGGTGGAATTGAGAATGTTTGTCTTTCAAGGCTAGTTCATAAAACAATGGGATTTCTGCCTAGCTCTCTCTTGGATCACTTGTAGAGAAAGGCAGTTCCCATGTTGTGAGAATAAAACACAGAAATTATGGAGAGGCTTATGGGGTGGGTAAATGAGGCTTCCTGCTAACTGCCATATTAGCAGTGATCCATCTCAGAAGTAAATCCTCCACCCTAGTTGGACCTTCTTATTATTTCAGATCCTATCAACATCCTCCCTGGAATTTCATGAGAGACTCTGAGCTGGCATTCCTGGTTCATGGAAACTATAAAAGAATAATTATTTATTAGTCTTTGCTTTCAGATGACTAACCTCCTGAAGTATTCTTATGTTATTGCTATTATTGTCATTGTTTTGACACTGATTTGGAGAAGGAGGGGCTAGTTGTTCCACAGCAATAGCTAAATAATACAGAGGCATAAGTATAAATCTTCTGGGGACTCTTTACTTTTCCAGATAAGTGGTAAAGATATGTCTGGAGTCTCTCTGTTTTTCTTTTTTACTCCTTAAATGTAGATGTGATACCTAAAGCATAGCAGCCATTTTGCATCCATGAGACAACAAGCATGAATATGAAAGTTGTTACATTATGGATGATGAAACAGAATGAGTAAAAACTGAATGCCTAAATACATTGCTAAGCAATGGATCAATAGCAACAACTAGCTGGCAATGAAGTTTTAAAGGCAGCAAATATGCACTTATCTGTCCAATTTTCCCAACACCATTTATTGAATAGACTATATTTACCCATTTTTTTTTATTTTAGCTATTTTGTCAAATTATTAATTGACCATAAAAGCATGGGTTTATTTCTGAGCTCTCTATTCTGTTTCATTGATTTATTTGTCTGTTTTTATGCCAGTACCATACTGTTTTGATTTCTATAGCCTTGTAGTATAGTTTGATATCAAGTAGCATGATTTCTCCAGCTTTGTTCTTCTTTCTCAAAATTTCTGTGGCTATTCAGGGTCTTTTGTGGTTCCACATACATTTTTGGACTATTTGTTCCAATTCTATGAAATGTGCTATTGCTGTCTTGATAGGAATTGTATTGAATCTATAAAATGCTTTCGGTAATATGGATATTTTATTTATGTTAATTCTTCCTATTATGAATATGACATATGGTTCCACTTATTTGTATTTTCTTCAGTGTGTCTTATAATTGTCTAAGTATAGGACTTCTACATCCTTGGTTAAATATATTAATAAGTACTTAATTTTCTTATGCAAATGTAAATGGGACTGTATTCTTAGTTTCCCTTTATGATAGTTCATTATCTATCTATATAAAAAGCTAATATGCTAAATGTTCAACCATTCGACTGGTCATGATGATGCACACTGACCACCAGAGGGCAGATGCTCAATGCAGGAGTTGCTGTGACACACACAGACCTGGAACCTGCAAATCAATACTTGGCTTCCCCCGAGTGGAACACAAGCCCCACCACCACCCTGAAGTGACAGCCCATCAAATCACAACCCATGCTGCCAAAACCTCATGGCACAAAATGTTGCTGACAGCTCAGCCCAGCCCCCAAATGGTGGCTTTGGGTGCCAGGTAATGATGTGATGTTTTTGTTGACATTCCAAAGCCAAAATTGTTGACAAAAAATGTCTGAAGACCAATTATTGCCACAAGGTACCTCTGAAGCTGAAAGAAGCTGACATCATCAACAAATGTATCTGGAGACCAACTACTGGTACAACATACCTCTGAGGCTGAAAGAAAGTGATGTCATCAACAGAATATGTCTGAAGAACAGTCATCAACAAGTATTACCAATACTGGTAGGAACTGCCTTCATAGCCAAAATGAGGTAAATGAGGATGCAATTATCAAATACAGTTGTGGTTTTTGTGGAATGACTGTTACATGTCAATTTTGCTGATCCCTAAATTTCTCCAATGAAAAACCATCTGATGGGAATTTTACTTGATGCTGTAGCAGAAGGAAAGTTTCTCCAAATAACATAAATTTTCCCGAATACCCAGCATATTTTTAAAAATTAATAATGAAAGAACATTCTCACAGTAAAAATTTCATGGAAAATATTCATTCAATAGTTCTTTTACTTTTGCTTCAGTGGGCACAAATATTGCATTACCATAAGGATACGGGCCATACTGTTTTAGAATACACGGTCAAGTTTATCACCCTACTGGAACTTTACATCCTTTGTATGGTGTTTCTTAGAAGTTTGCTCGACTTTATTTTCTATATGGCTGAAGCAAGGAGTAAAGGATTAGCAATGCCAGAAAGCCAAGGTTTTCTCAGAAAGACTCATGATCAATATCAACAACCTCATTCTACCTAATAAAAGAGTAATATGCAAATTAATCATCACTCCGCTCAAGCCATGCCCACCAGCCAAACAAAGTGAGTATGCAAATTAACCCCAACCAAGATGGCTGCAGCCACAGAGAGCAGTTGAGAGGCTTGGGTTTCTCGGGTAATGGAAGCTAAGCTTTCTGCCTTCCCTAGCCACCCTAAGCCTCCACTCAAGGATACAAAGTTTCAATTATAGAAGATAAATCCCAAGAAAAATGTCAGCAGCCATGGAGCTGGAGAAAACCTGGAAATGGAAAAAGCAAAGCTTTCCACCTGTTCTGGATAGCTTAGGCCTCCATTCAAGGCTACAAAGTTTCAATTATAGAAGATATACAAAACCAAACAGAAATGGCAGCAGCCAGAGTGAGCAGAGTGCTTGGCTCCACTCCAGGCTACAAAGATTCAGTTGTAGAAGATAAATAAATTCCAGATACCAAGGCCTCTGCTTGGGTCACCAGGGCACATGGCTGGCCTGCAAACCACCATAGGACCCTCACCCAGGCTACCCCATACCCTAAGGGAACTCCCACCCTGATCCGGAACACCCTTCAGGGCAAACCAGCTGGCCCCCACCCAATGCACCAGGCCTCTATCCTATCTAATAAAAGAATAATAAGCAGATTGACCATCACTCCAACACACAAGATGGCTGCCCCATGTGGTCAAAGATCCTGTCCTCATATGGACACAAGATGGCCACCTCAAGATGGCCAGCAGGGGAAGGCAGTTGGGAGGCACCAGGTCTGCAAGGGAGGGGGTACTAGACCTTCAAGGGAGGGCAGTTGGAGATGATCAACCCTGTAGGGGAGGGCAGTTAGGGGTGGCCAGGCTGGCAGAGGAGGGAAGTTGGGGGCAAACAGGCTGGCAGGGGAGCAGTTAGGCATCAATCAGGTGTCAGGAGAGTGGTTAGAGGGTAATCAGGCTGGCAGGCAGAAGCGGTTAGGGGCAGTCAGGAAGGCAGGCAGGCAAGAAGTTGGGGGCCAGCAGTCCTAGATTGTGAGAGGGATGTCCAAATGCCCATTTAGACCCAATCCCAATGAATTCAGGTCGAAACGGGCAGTTTAACATCCCTTGAGGGCTCTCAGATTGGAGAGGATGCAGGCTGGGCTGAGGGACAACCTCCCACCCCATGCACAAATTTTGTGCACTGGGCCTCTAGTGAATGAAATAAATGAATTAACAAAATCATACAAGAAGCTACATGAGGTAGAAAAGAGAGCCCAATCTGAAGCAGCAGCAAAATGTATTCCTCTCACGGAAGTAACAATGGCGATTAAATATGATTGTAATAGATTCAGGTAGATATAATTATTCTCATGTAACCAAAGTTCCCATCACATTCAAAAACAAAGAGGGAGAACTTCCTTTTGAAAGTGACTTGCTCATTCATTGAAACCAGAACTCAATAATCCGAATGCCACTAAAATTAAACAAATCAGTATCCCATTTCCTACATTAGATGCAATGACATATCCTATTCTTTTCCCACATGGTGAAAAATGGTGGGGAACAGATATTGCATTAAGACTCATAGACGACAGTGTAATTGACAATAATACTAGACAAAATATAAGGATGCGAGTTACACGAATGCAGTGTTATAGATTTCATCTCTCCACCTGGGACACATTCAATTCTATTTTAAATGCAGGAAAATTAACTCAACAGTATATTGTCCATATTCAAATATGGAAGCCAATCAGATAAATTTTATTAAAGTAAACTAATCTAAGTTGAGAGTTGAAAAATATAGTGGTTTGATGGATTTTCTCACATCCAGATCTGAAAATGATAATGTGCCAATTTGTAAAATGATAATATTTCCATAGTCTTTTGAGGGTAGTCCCAGAAATATGCATCAGTGACATCAGGATTCTATGAGAATTATAATGAAGTATGGCAAGCCAAATTTATTCATAACCATGGCATACAACTCAAAATGGGCAGATATTATAAATAATTTAAAACCCTGGCAAAAAGTGGAAAACAGACCTGACTTGGTAACCAGCATTTTTAATATTAAGTTGAATGCTCTTTTAAATGATATATGTAAATTTGATTTATTTGGCAATGTAATAGCTAAAATTCATGTCACTGAATTTCAGAAAATAGGACTGCCTCACACTCACCTATTATTGACATTAGACAGTGAATCCAAATTATGAATGGAAGATGACATTGACCATATAGTTAAGGCAGAAATTCCAAATGAAGACCAGTGTCCTCGACTTTTTTAAATTGTAAAATCAAATATGGTACATGTGGAATACAAAATCCAAATAGTCCATGTATGGAAAATGGAAAATGTTCAAAGAGATATCCAAAAGAATTTCAAAATGTGACCACTGGAAATATTGATGGATATCCCAAATACAAATGAAGATCTGGTAGCACCATGTCTATTGGAAATAAAGTTGTCAATAAAACTTGGATTGTCCCTTATAACTCATATTTGGGCCTTAAATATAGCTGTCATATAAATGTTAAAGTCTGGGGGTCAATTAAAAGTATTAAATATTTATTTAAATACATCTATAAAGGGCACAATTGTGCAAATATTCAAATTTCTGAAAAAAAATATTATCAATCAAGATGAAGTACACTTCATTGACATTGACGCCAGGTATGTGAGCGCTCCTGAGGCTGTTTGGAGACTTTTTGCAATGTGAATGCATGACCAATCTCATGCAATCACAAGATTAGCTATTCATTTGCCAAATGATCAGATTTTGTGTTTTCATACCGATGATTTTACTGAAGTTATAAATAGGGGTAAAAGGCATAACTCGACTTCAATGGCTTGGTTCTTATTGAATAGAGAAGGTTCTGATGGGCATAATTATTATTATTGGGAAATTCCACATTATGTGTTTAATAATTCTTCATTGAATAAATGCCAAAAGGGCAGGAATAAAATATTAGGTAGATTGTTCACTGTGAGCTTTAGAGAACCAGAATGATATTACCTTAGACTTTTGCTTCTGCGTGTAAATAGTGCAATAAGTTTTGATGATCTGCGAACTATAGGAGGTGTGGTTTATGATACTTTTTGTTAAGCTGCTAAATATTGATGATTATTAATCAATGACACTATTTGGAAGGATATGATTGATGATGCCATCATTCTTAATATGCCCAAACAAATATGGCAACTTTTTGCAAAAATATGCGTGTTTGGATGTCCTTCTGATGCAGACAAATCTCATTTTATTGAAGATTTTTGTTGGAAATTACATTGAAGAGAAGGTGCCTGTGTGAACTGTGAAATGCATGCCCTTAACGAAATTCAAGAAGTATCCACATTGCACGGAATGAAATGTGCACATTTCAAACTTCCATGCTATCCTTTATTAATGAATACAAATACATGTGATGAATCGTAGGAGCGACAACAGGCAGAGGTTTTGATAAATTCTCTGAATGATTAATAGTTTGCAGCCTTTCAGACTATAACTTCAGCCATGAAGATCAAACTGTACACCCCAAATGCTTTTTCTTGGATGGTCCAGGTGGTAGTGGAAAAACATATCTTTGTAAAGTTTCAATATATTATATTGAAGGTTGTGGTGGTACTGTTTTACCACAGCATCTACAGGAATTGCTACAAATTTACTTCTCGGTGGAAGAACCTTTTATTCCCAATATAAATTACCAATTCCATTAAATGAAACTTCAATTTCTAGACTTGATATAAAGAGTAAAGTTTCTAAAACCATTAAAAAGGCTCAACTTCTCATTGTTGATGAATGCACGATGGCATACAGGAATGCTATAAACACTATATATTGATTACTAAGAGAAATAATGAATTTGAATGTTGCATTTGGTGGGAAAGTTCTCCTTCTTAGAGGGTATTTTCGACAACAGTGCTGTGCCCCATGCTATGCGATAGGCCATAGTACAAATGAGCTTAAAGTTTTGTAATGTTTGGGAATGTTTCACACAGTTGTCTCTTAAAACAAATATAAGAACAAGGGATTATGGTTATAGTGAATAGTTAGTATTACTTGGAGATGGCAAACTTTATAGCAGTTTTCATGTAGGAATGGATATTATTGAGGTCGCCCATGAAATGATTTGTAATGGATCTATTATTGAAGCTACCTTTGGAAATAGTATATCTACATATATTTTTTAAAATATGTCTAATCATGAAATTCTTTGTTCTAAAAATGAGTACATTCATAAATTAAATGAAGAAATTTTAGATATACTCAATGGAAAATTTCACACCTATTTGAGTGATGATTCCATTGATTCAATGGGTGATGCCGAAAAGGAAAATTTTCCCATCGAATTTCTTAATAGTATTACTCCTTTAGGAATGCTATTTTTAAATTGAAAGTAAGTGCAATCATCATGCTACTGAGAAATATTAATAGTAAATGGGGTCTTTGTAATGGTACTAGATTTATTATCACAAGATTTAGGCCTAACATAATCAAGATTGAAGTATTAACAGGATCTGTGGAAGGAGAGGTTGTTCTGATTCCAAGAATTGATTTGTCCCTGTGTGAGACTGGCCTTCCATTTAAATTGATTCAAAGACAGTTTTCTGTGATGCCTGCATTTGCGATGACTATTAATAAATCATAAGGACAAACTCTAGATAGAGTAGGAATATTCCTATCTGAACCCGTTTCCAGACATGGTCAGTTATATGTTGCTTTCTCTCAAGTTCTAAAAGAACTTAAAGTTAAAGTTGTAAATACTTCATCACAAAGAAAATTAGTCAAGCACTCTGAAAGTGTTTTTATTTTTAAGTGGTATACAGGGAGAAATTAGAATAAGTTTAATTAATTTATCAGTCATTGTATCATGTTGTACTTATATCATGATTTTGTTGTTTTTATATCATGTTTTTGTTGTTATATCATGTTGTTATTGTTTATTTATTAATCAATTTATATATTATTTTCATGTACATTTTACTAATTTTCTTTCATCTCTGACACTTCTATTATAGAGCAAGGGCAAATAGCGATATTAAAATATTTCTTCTAATTAATTTCCTTTTAATGTGCACAATTTTGTGCACCAGGCCATTAGCTGGTGTATAAAAATGCAACTGATTTGGGGCTATTTGTTTTGTATGCTGCTACTTTACTGAATTCACTTATAAGTTATAGTAGGCTTTTGATAGAATTTTTAGGGTTCTTTTTTACAGTATCATGTCACATGCAAATAATGACAGTTTTACTTCTTCCTTTCCAATTTGGATGCTTTTTATTTCTTCCTTTTGTCTGATTGCTATGGCTAGGACTTCCAGTACTATGTTAAATAAGAGTGGTAAAAGCAGTTATCCCTATCCTGTTCCTGATTTTAAGGGAACACTTTTAGTTTTTGCCTTTTGAGTATAATATAGGCTATGTTTTATCATACATGGCCTTTATTAGGTTGATGTATATTCCTTCTATTCCCACTTTACTGAGGGATTTTTACCTTAAATAATTTGCTGGATTTTATCATATGCTTTTACTGCATCTACCCTGTTTTCCCCAAAATAAGACAGTGTCTTATATTAATTTTTGCTCCCAAAGATGCGCTAGGTCTTATTTTCAGGGGATGTATTATGTTTCTATGAAGTAGGTCTTATTTTTGGAGGATGTCTTATTTTCGGGGAAACACGGTATTTATTAAAATGATCACATGATCATTTATCCTTTATTTTGCTCATGTGGTTTATTAATTTTTTTATTTTTAGACATAGTACCAACCTTGCATCTCTGGAATAAATCCCTCTCGATCATGGTGTATTTTCTTTTCTTTTTCTTTCTTTCTTTTTTTTTTTTTTTTTTTTAGATTAGGTGAGTTTGTTTTTATTTTATTTTTTTAAATTATTCTTTATTGTTGAAAGTATTATATATGTCTCCCTCTTTTCCCCATCGACTCCCTCCATTCTGCTCCCCTCTCCCCCCACCCCATCCTGCACCAGGTCTTTAGCACCCTATTGTCTATGTCTATGGGTTATGCATATATGCATGCAAGGTCTTTAGTTGATTACCTCCCACCCACCCATCCTCCCCTGCCTTCCCTCTGAGATTCCACACCCTGTTCCGGGATCCACTTTGTTCATCAGTTTATTTTGTTACTTAGATTCCATTCCGTGTAATCATATGATACTTGTCTTCCTCTGACTGGCTTATTTCACTTAGCATGATACTCTCCAGGTCCCTCCATGTTGTCTCAAAGGGTAAGAGATCCTTCTTCTTTTACTGCTGCATAGTATTCCATGGTGAAAATATACCACAGCTTTTACATTTATGATGGGCACTTGGGCTGTTTCTAGATCTTAGCCATTGTACATTGTGCTGCTATGAAGATAGGGTTGCATACATTCTTTCTGATTGGTGCTTTAGGTTTCTTAGGATAGATTCCTAGAATTGGAATCACTGGGTCAAATGGTAGATCTATATGTAATTTTTTGAGGAAACTCCATACAGGCATATAGATCAATGGAACAGAACAGAGAATACAGAAATTGACCCAAGCCATTATGCTCAATTAATAATTGACAAAGGAGGCAAGAGCATACAGTGGAGTCAAGATAGTCTCCTCAATATGGTGTTGGGAAAAGTAGACAAATACATGCAAAAAAAATGAAACTAGACCACCAATTTACATCATATACAAGAATAAACTCAAGATTGATAAAAACTTAAATGTAAGTCATGAAACCATAAAAACCCTAGAAGAAACCATAGGCAGAAAATCTCAGACATCTCTTATAGCAATGTTTTTACAGATACATCTCCTAATGCAAAGGAAACTAAAGAGAAAATAAACAAATGGGACTATATCAAAATAAAAAGCTTCTGCACAGCAAAAGAAACCATTAACAAAATAAATAAAAAGAGAGCCCCTGTACCATTTGGCAATGATACATCTGATAAAGGATTATATGCAAAATATATAAGGAACTCATACAACTTAATAAAAGGAAGATAAACAACCCAATTAAAAAATGGGCAAAGGACTAAGTAGACACTTTTCCAAGAGGACATACAGATGGTCAAGAGACATATAAAAATGCTCAAGGTCACTAAACATCCAAGAGATGACAATCAAAATGACTATAAGGTACCATCACAAACCTATCAGAATGGCTACTATCAACAAATCAACAAATGACATGTGGAGAAAAGGGAATCATGGTACACTGCTGATGGGAATGCAGGCTGATGCAACCATTATGTATGCTTTTTAAAAAATGTATTGCTGGATCTGGTTTGTTAATATTTTCTTGAGGATTTTAGCTTCTATGTTCATCAGGGAGATTAGCCTAGACCACTTTCTTACACCATACACAAGCATAAATTCAAAATGGATTAAAGACTTAAATGTAAGACTTGAAACCATAAAATCCTAGAAGAAATTCTAGCAATAAAATCTCAGACATTAGTCATAGCAATATTTTTTCTGATACATATTCCCAGGCAAGGGAAACAGACGGGGAAAAAAAAGAAACACAAATTAGGCCCCATCAAACTAAAATTTTTTGCACAGCAAAGGAAATCATCAATAAAATCAACTAAACAGAAGAATAAATTCACCAATAATATATTTGATAAGGGCTAATATCCAAAATGGATAAAGAACTTATAAAATTCAACACACACACACACACACACACACACACACACACAATCCAATTAAAAATGGGCAAATTACCTGAGTGGACACTTTTCCAAAGAGGACATACAGATGACCAATAGACATATGAAAAAATATTCAATGTCACTAATCATTAGAGATATACAAATTAAAACCATAATAAGATATCACTTCACACCTGTCAGAATGGCTATTATCAATAAATCAATAAACAACAACTGTTGGCAAGGGTGGAGAGAAAAGGCAACCCTTGTGGTAATGCAGGTTGGTGCAACCACTGTGAAACCAGTATGGAGTTTCCTCAAAAAACTAAAAATAAAACTAAAA
Organism: Vespertilio murinus; assembly: GCA_963924515.1. Lineage (NCBI taxonomy): Eukaryota > Metazoa > Chordata > Mammalia > Chiroptera > Vespertilionidae > Vespertilio > Vespertilio murinus. Next base: position 74,768,617 of record OZ004707.1, read on the forward strand.
TGTATTTTAACCCATTATTCCACTTCTGGGAATATATCCAAAAAAAACCCAAAACACCAATTTGAAAGAATATATACACCCCCATCTTACCTTTTGGGAGCCACATGAATGGATGTGGAGAGTTGTGTATTTTTTATTGATTTCAGATAAGAAGGAAGGAGAGAGATATAAACATTAATGATGAGAATCATTAATCAGCCCAAAACATGTGCCCTGACTGGGAATCAAATTGTGACTAGATGGTTCATAGATGGACGCTCAACCACTGAGCCATGCTGGCCAGGTGATGTGGAGATTATTATATTAAGTGAAACAAGCCAGTCAGAGAAAGACAAATACCATATGATTTCACTTATGTGGAATCTAATGAACAAAATAAACTAACAAACAAAATATAAACAGACATTTAGATACAGAGAACAGACTGACAGCTCTCAGAGGGGAGGGGCTTAGGGATTTGGGTAAAAAAGGTGAAACAAAACAAACAAACAACAACAACAAAACCACACCTAAGAGACAGAGACAACAGTAAGGTGGTTACCAGAGGGAAATGGGGATGGTGGCAGGTAAAAGAAGGTAAAGGAGGATAAAAGGTAACAGAAGGAGACTTGACTTTGGGTGGTGAACACACAATAATACATTTATATATATTTTCTTGAGGAATATATATATATATATATATATATATATATATATATATATATATAACTAGAAGCCTGGTGCATGAAATTCGTGCATGGGGGGAGGGGTCCCTTAGCCCAACTTGCACCCTCTCCAATCTGGGACCCCTCAGGGATCAGGCCTAAACAGGCAGTTGGACATCCCTTTCACAATCCAGAACTGCTGGCTCCCAACCGCTCACCTGTCTGCCTGCCTTATTGCCCCTAACTGCTTCTGCCTGCCAGCCTGATAACCCTCTAACCACTCCCCTGCCAGCCTGATCAACTCCTAACTGCTCCCTTGCCAGCCTGATCATCCCCAACTGCTCTCCCCTGACAACCTTGTCACCCCCAAATGCCCTCCCCTGCATATTCCCTCTTTATTAGATAGGGTTTTTTTCTTTAACATATTGGACATCCCTAACTGGATTGGCTAAGTGGATGGAACATTGGCCTGCAGATTCAAGGGTCCCAGGTTCGATTCTGGTCAAGGGCATGTACCTTGGTTGGGAGCACATACCCAGTGGGGAGTGTGCAGGAGGCAGCTGACCAATGTTTCTCCCTCATAGATGTTTCTAGCTCTCTATAACTTTCCTTTCCTTTCTGTAAGAAATCAATAATATATAGATATAGATATAGATATAGATATAGATATAGATATAGATATAGATATAGATATAGATATAGATATAGATATATAGATATATATAATTTTTTTTAAACATTTAAGATTCCTCCATATCTGCCTGGCTGGTTTGACTCAGTGGTTGAGATCCCAGGATGCCACTGCTGGTAGGGGACCACACCATAGCGGTGCATGCCCTTCCAGGCTGAGATCCCAGCCCAGGCTGCCACAGCTGGCAGGGGATTGGGCCATGGGAATTGAATTTATTTGTGTTTTTTATAAAGGGTCAGGAAGACCTCTGGGCAGCATTCCACCAGGCAGCTTACTCTGAAGGCTCTCAACAGCTGCCCTCCCTGGGACTGGGGGACTCCAGCAGGGCTGAGAGGACTGGGCACTGCCATCTTGTGGCTATGGACACCACCATTTTTGTCACAAAGTGACAGTTAATTTGCATATTACTCTTTTATTAGTAGGATGTATTATAGAATTGTATAATGGAAATCTATATAATTTTATTAACCAACTAGAGGCCCAGTGAATGAAATTCATGCACTGAGGGGGTGTCCGTCAGCCCAGCCTGCACCTTCTCCAATATGGAACCCCTTGGGGGTGTCCAACTGCTGGTTTAGGCCCAATCCCAAGATCAGGCCTCAACAAACAGACATTCTCTCACAATCCAGGACTGCTGGCTCCCAACTGCTCACCTGCCTGCCTGCCTGATTGCCCCTAACTGCTCTGCCTGCCAGTCTGATAGCCCCCTAACACTCCCCTGCCAGCCTGATTTAAACCTAACTTCTCCCTTGCCAGCCCAATCACCCTCAACTGCTTTCCCCTGCAGGCCTGGTTGCCCCCAACTGCCCTACCCTGAAGGTCTGATCTCCCCCCTCCCCCCAACAGCTCTCTCCTACAGGCCTGATTGCCCCCAACTGCCCTACCCTGCAGGCCTGGTCCTCCTCAACTGCCCTACCCTGCTGGCCATCTTGTGACAATGTGGAAAGGCCATCTTGTGACAATGTGGAGATGACCATCTTGTGATGGCATGGGGGCACCCATCTTATGGTGGCCATCTTGTGATGACTTGGTGGTGGCCATTTTGTATAGGCCATCTTTGACAATGGGGGAGCGGCCATCTTGTGATGATGTGGGGATGGCTATCTTGTGATGACATAAGGGCACCCATCTTGTGACAAAGTGGGGATGGCCATCTTGTGGCGGTAATCTTGTGATGACATGGGGGTGCCCATCTTGTGGTGGCCATCTTGTGATGATGTGGGAGCAGCCATCTTGTGATGACATGGGGGGGACCATCTTGTGACAATGTGGGGGCAGTCATCTTGTGACATGAGGGCATGAGTGTCAATTTGCATAGTACCTCTTTATTATGTAGGATGTTACCTCAATCCTACATAATAAAGAGGTACTATGCTAATTGATCATCACTTCAACACACAAGATGGCCGTCCCCATGTGGTCAAAGATGGCCACCCTCATGTAGACACAAGATGGCTGCCACAAAATGGCTGGCAGAGGAGGGCAGTTATGGACAATCAGGCCAGCAGGGGAAGGCAGTTGAGAGGGACCCGGCCTGCAAGAGAGGGCAGTTGGGAAGGCCAAGGCCTGCAAGGGAGGACAGTTGTGGGGGGGACCAGGCCTGCAGGGATAGCAGTTGAGGGGGATCAGGCCTAAAGGGGAGGAAGTTGAAGTGACCGGGCCAGCAAGGGAGGACAGTTAGGGGTGACCAGGCTGGCGGGGGGGGGGGGGCAGTTAGGAGCAATCAGGCTGGCAGGGGAGGGCAGTTAGGGGTGACCAGGCTGGCAAGGGAGGGAAGTTAGGGGTAACTGGCCAGCAGGGGAGTAGTTAGGCATTAATCAGGTTGGCAGGGGAGTGAATAGGGGGCAATCAAATAGGCAGGCAAGTGAGCGGTTGGGAGCAAGCAGTACTGGATTGTGAAAGGGATCCCAGATTGGAGAGGGTACAGGCTGAGTTGAGGGACACCACCACTCGCATGCATGAATTTCATGCACCAGGCCTCTACTAAATTCAATAAAATTTAAAATACTCTCAAATCAGAGTGTTAATTGCCATTATCACATTGGAAAACTGTTTGGTGTCTATTAATGATAAATGTGTAAACACACTCTTAGGCCCATCAATTCCACTCCTAAGTATATAACCAACAGAGATGGTACATATATGTTCACCAAAAGATATGTATAAGTACCCTGGCCAGGTGGCTCTGTTGGTATTTTTCCCATATACCAAAAGGCTGCTGGTTTAATTCCTAGTTAGGGCACATACTAGGTTGTGGGTTCAATCCTCTGTCAGGGTGTATACTGGAGGTAGTCAATCAATGTTTTTCTTTCACATCAATTCTCATCAATGTTTCTCTCTCTCTCTCTCTCTCTCTCTCTCTCTCTCTTTCTCTCTCTCTCTCTCTTTCTTTCTCCTTTCTTCCCTCCCTCCGGCCCTCAAATCAATAAAAACATATTCTCGAGTGAGGATTAAAAAAAAAAAAAGACTACAAGAATGCACATAGCAACACTATTCATAATAAGCAAAAACTGTAAACAACTTAAATATGCATCCACAGTAGAAAGAATAAATGAACTGTGGTATGTTCACCCAATGAAATGCTAGAGCAATTAAAATTAATGAACAATTGCTGCACCAACAACTCTGTCTCAACCACAATGTTGAATGAAAGAGGCCAGACGCAAAATATATATACTGTAGCCCTAACTGGTTTGGCTCAGTGGACAGAGCTTTGGCCTGTGGACTGAAGGGTCTCAGGTTTGATTCCAGTCAAAGGCATGTACCTTGGTTGCAGGTACATCCCCTAGTAGGGGGTGTGCAGGAGGCAGCTGATCAATGTTTCCTTCTCATTGATGTTTCTAACTATCCCTCTCCCTTTCTCCCTGTAAAAAAATAAAATAAAATATATTTTAAAAAGATACATACTGTATATACAATTCTATTTATTTAAATGTAAATTAAAAATCTGATCTATCAAAAAGTAAAAATAGTCCCTAGCCTTGCCAGAATAAGCATAGGGGGTTGTCTGGGGTTGTGGTAATTTTCTATGTATTCACTTTGGTAGGATTTTCATGGAAACGTTCATTTATAGTTTGTAAAAATTCAACAAGATACACATTTTTTTCATATATTATGTTATACCTCACTTAAAAATAGTGCCACTTTTTCCCATTTATTCCAACAGTATGATTTTTAAAATATATTTTATTGATTTTAGAAAGGGAGGGAGAGGGAAAGAGAGATAGAAACATCAATGATGAGAGAGTCATTGTCGGGTGCCTCCTGCACACACATACACACACACACACTCGGGATGGAGCCTGCAACCCAGGCACATGCCCTAACTGACCAAGAATCAAACCGTGACCTCCTGGTTTATAGATTGACGCTCAACCACTGAGCCACTCGACCAGGCCCACAGTATGATTTTTAAAGAGTAATCTATTTGTGTTCATATGAAGCAGGCCAAGGTTGTGACACATGGGAGCATTTGCTTCAATAAAAGGCAGAAAAATATTGATATTCTTCTAACACAAAACAAAAAGATGTGTCAATTGGTTCAAAAAATATGAAAATTGGGACAGTATGTTTCTGGGTAGAGGACAAAATGTATTACCAGCAGTTTCTCTTTTCTTTTTTAAAAATATTTTAAAAATTGATTTTAGAGAGAGAGGAAGGGAGAGGGACAGAGAAAGAAAGATGGATTCAATAGAAAAACATTGATCAGCTGCTTCCTGCACATCCCACGAGAGATTGAGCCATAACCCAGGCATGTGCCCATAATTGGTGACCTTTGGTGCAAGGATGATGCTCAACCAACTGAGCCACACCATCCAGGGCCAATTTCTCTTTTCTCATCCACTGTGGATTAAATTGGGCCTCAAGGGAAGGGTAGTAACAAAAGAGATTTTTAAAAAGTCACCCCCTTGCCCCACCTCCCTCCTTCTGATTGGGTGTGGAGTTGAGAAATGGATAGTGTAGTAGGCTGTCAGAGAGCCAAATCTGGGTTTTCTGGATACAGTTAGTTTGGATTGTCCTGCTTCCCAATATTAGTACCCCCACAGTTGCCCACTACAAGTGCGAGGGACAGCCGGAGGCCAACAGTGGCTTTGGACACCTATCAAAATTCATCTCCACACCTAAGAAAATTTAAGCCTCTGTTCTGTTCTGCTGCCTCTCTTATTAGCCTGTGGGCATGTTTTCTCTAAGACAGTATGAAGCATGCATGTTAAAGACAACTTCTCTGGCCCCTAGGGCTTTTTTGGAGGCTTCATCTGGAAGTCAGTTGCCTTTTGTCTTAGAGATTTATCCTGAAAACTAGATGTCTCCCCAGAGTCCAAGAATTGCCTCCCACTTGATCTTTTTTTCTTATATATATATATTTTTTAAAGTACTCAGAAATGTTCATAAAAAAAGGATTACATGAAGCATCTAAATACCTCTATAATAAAAAAATCCAAATATATAGAATTTCAAATACACTAAGAGGTAGGAAAGCGTTACGTGTTTAGAATAGTTTTCACATAAATATATATATGGCAAAGCTGTTTATCCTTAAGCGGGAAAGTGGCACGCACCTTTACATCTTCAGGTGCCCTGAATTGGGAGGTTTAAAATAGTTCTTGGTAGCACCTCCCTGGGATTTTGACAAATGCTTCAGGCTATTGGAAAACTTTAAAGGGATTTAACAAGAAACTGCATTGCACCATTTTCTTTTAATCTGTGTACATAGTTGTCTAGTTAGGGCAGCTTTAAACCATCCAAAGGCTGGGAGCATTTTAAATCCTATTTATTCCTTGAGTGGACTATTTATTAATCGGCTTACTTGCTTCTGAAATTAAATCTTATTTCTACATCTACTTTTTCTAATGATGTATTTTTTTTTTGGCTTTGATTTCTTGGGGAAAATGTTACGTGTCTCTCTTTTCATTGTATTACTACCCAAACTTTGGAATTTGTTTTTAAAAACGTGTTTTAAATGTTCAAGGCAACCTTAACTTGCCTTTTTATAAGAGAAATGCCAACATTTAGAGGGATTTTTTCCCCCCAAGATACTGTTAAGGGCTAATAGCACACATTCTATCCTACTCCCATCTCTTCTCACCACTGCATTCCCACGAAGAATAAATCTGTTTTTATTCCTTTCATAAAAACTCAAAAAATATTTTAAGATTAGCACATTCATTAGACTATTTCTTAGCAAGAATTTTTCTGACGTGTGTTTTCTTGAAACTATATACTCTAGACAGCCCCAGCAGCATCTATAGGTGTGCCAGGGCAGGACCCATTCTCAGTTCACAGTTCTGGGTCAGCCTCTGCACGGAGGGGTTATTCTCATGCATCTCCAGTGAGCTCTTATCTAAACGGGAGAGTCCAAGCCATCTCTGCCTTCTACCAGGGCTCTCTTCCTGAGTTATGCTTTCTGATTACTCTTCTGAGCAATATCCTAGAAATAATCCCAACTTCTCTTGTATACAAGGATGAGGGGGAAGTCTTGCTCATTAAGCAAGCCCAACAATCAAATTCTGTCTTAGTTACATGCATCCATATAAGAATGATAGACACGTAGTAATATCCTATTGGGAGTGGAGGATGGAGGGAGTCAGCTACTGTAAACGAATGTGTAACACATTTATAGGAGCACAACCTCACATTCATTTACCTACTTATCTTACAAGATGGGTTTCAGAAAAGGTTAGAGATGGCTGCATAATCCCATCTCCAATGAGCAAAGTAATTAATACTTTCAGGTCATAATGATGCAGGGAGGGAGTAATTGGATCACCCAAATTCTTCTGTCCTTGTAATGACCTACATCTAAAGTAAAGATGCGTCTTTGAGGAGACGCTTTTTGTTTGGGGATTTTCAAGTATGCTTGTCAGGTACGTGCCCATCACTGCTAACATCTTCGGAATATACTTGTCTCTCTGTCATCAGTAAATCCATTTGTTCCCAGCTGTAATTTATCTCTTGATAAATCATGCTATCAAGTTGAAGTGTGAAAGCAATACCCTTAGGACATAAAATACCACTGAATCCCCTGTTTGGTTAATTTATTACTATTATTAGGGAACTGACAGGGTTACTTTAAAAATCGAGTACCCAGAGGCTCTAGATTTTTATCAGGTCTTCAATACTGGAGCAGTGTTCAATCACTCGCGGCTGAACCAGCCACCTCCCCCCAGCCTCCTTCTGCCACCAGTTTCTTTGGAGAATTCTTGTCAGAGGGAAGAGTGGCTGAAGCTGGACACAGGTTACTCCCAAACATTCATATAGATATGTAGGTGTGACAATCAAGAGATAAAGCCTCAGGGCATTTTTCTCAAGGAAGTTGTTTGTGTTTTTTATGAGGACTGTCTTTATTCAGTTCATGACAGCATAGCATTATGTACATTGGGACACAGCTCAGAGACTGACATGGTACAGCGACAGGAGTTCCAAGCAGGAGGCAGCGGACGTGACTTGAAATCCTGACTGTGGCATTTACTAGCTATGTAACCTTGGACACGTTATTAAATGCTCCTGAGCCTTGATTTCTACAGCTGAAAAATAGCATTAATAACAGGGTTGTTGAGAGAATTAATTAAGATGTGAAATGCTTACCTCCTAGGAGATAATCAAAAAGGTTTGTTGCTTCTTCTTACTACTGTATTTTTAAAAGCAGATTTTATAGAGATGTATCAATGCTCTTAATTTTTCAATCACTACCCATTATCCATTTCTCAATTTGTTTTAATTTGGGATTCAATCCACCTTTGTAAGACTTTTTTCTCACCTTAGAACCTGAAGAGATAGATGAAATTCCATTATAACAAATGCCATGACCAACCCCAATTTTGAGAAAAAAAAAGAAAGGAAGAAAAGAAAAGAAAAGGAAGAGCATAAAAAGTGAATCTACCATAAGCTCGAACCAACAAACAGAATAGTATTTCAAACAGCATTTAACACTTAGACATTCTCGAATGAACATTGTTATAAGAAAGAAAGCCCAATATAAATGATCAGAGTTCTGGTTTAGGCACACATTGGTGGCAAATCAGGAACCCACTTAAGCCTCTGCTATTGTTCTCCCTACTCTTTCCAGCCTTCTCCTTGTCAAGCCACTTCCATTGCCACCTCAAGACCTTGCATTGGACAGTCTCTCAGCCTAGGGCACTTGTTTCTGATATCAACTAACCTCCCTTCACCATTGCTTGCATATCTGAGCTCAAATGTTACCTCTTCAGATGGGCCTTTTCAAAACACCTCTCTAAAATACATGCCCACCCATCATTTGGCCCCTTATACTGCTTTTTCTTCATATCAGTTAACACTACCTGACATATTTTTTTCTCTCCCACTAGAATGATAGTTGTATGAGGACAACAGATATTTTTCTGTCTTAGTCACTACTCCTAAAAATTCCTGAAAGTATGCCTAGCATGTAGTAGACAGTGAGGAAGAAAGGTTAGTATGCTTCCATCACAATAGGGACCAAGGGCATGTCAGCAGCCCACAGAAATTCATTTTCTAAAAACACATGTCCCAGAACAGAAATGAAGCCAAGCCAAGTGGTCAGCACCTACACAGCCTCATTTAGACTCTCATAATCTCTTGCAAGTCTTCTATAGTAGCTTGCCTCCCTTGAGTTTATATTCCAATTTATTATCCACCTCACAAACTTTCTTTCTTGTTAATTTTGTTTTTGTTTTTCTTTGGTTTGCTTGCTTTTTATTGAGGATGAGGTTTTAAAAAAAGACATACAATAAAGTACATGTAAATTGTACAATTTGATGAGGACATCTGTATATACCATAAAACCATCACCTTAATCAAGATAATGAATAATTGACTTAATAAATGATTTTGGCCATGTAGCAGGATACAAAATTAATGCCAAGAAATCTAGGCATTTCTATATAACAATAGTGAACTTACAGAAAGAGAAACTAAAAAAGAATCCCATTTACATCACATCTAGGAATAAACTTAACTAAGGAGATAAAAGACCTACTATATGTGGAAACCTACAGGATACTGAAAAAAGAGATAGAGGAAGACATAAACAGATGGAAGAACATACCGTGTTCATGGATTGGTAGAATCAACATCATCAAAATGTCCATACTACCCAAAGCAATCTATAGATTCAAAGCACTCCCAATTAATAAAATACCAATGGCATATTTCACAGACCTAGAAAGAACTCTCCAAAAATTTGTCTGCAACAAAAAAGACCCCAAATAGTCACAGCAATCTTAAGAAAGAAAAACAAAATAGGTGGGATCTCAATATCAGATATCAAGCTGTATTACAAAGCCACTGTTCTCAAAACTGCCTGGTACTGGCACAATAACAGACATATAGATCAATGAAATAAAACAGAAAACCCAGAAATTGGCCCAAACCACTATGCTCAATTAATATTTCACAAAGGAGGCAAGAATATACAATGGGGTCAAGACAGTCTCTTCAATAAATGGTGCTGGGAAAATTGGACAAATACATGCAAAAAATGAAACTAGACCACCAACTTACACCATACACAAAAATAAACTCATAATGGATAAAGGACTTAAACATAAGACAGGAAACCATAAAAATACTAGAGGAATCCACAGACAGCAAAATCTCAGACATATGCCGAAACAATTTCTTCACTGATATAGCTCCTAGGGAAATGGAAACTAAAGAGAAAATAAACAAATGGAACTACATCAAAATAAAAAGCTTTTTTCACAGCAAGAGAAAACCTACTGCATGGGAGAATATATTTGCCAATGTTATCACTGATAAGGGTTTGATCTCAATATTTACAGGGAGCGCATACAACTTAACAAAAGGAAGATAAATAATCCAATAAAAAATAAGGGCCATGGGCCTAATTAGATACTTTTCAAAAGAAGATAAAAGGAAGGCCAAGAGACATATGAAAACATGCTCAAAGTCACTAATCATTCAACAGATGCAAATTAAAACAACAATAAGGTACCATCTCACATCTATCAGAATGGCTATCATCCACAAACAACAAGTGCTGGCGAGGATGTGGAGAAAAAGAAACCCTCATGCACTGCTGGTGTGAATGCAGACAAGTACAGCCACTGTGGAGAACAGAATGAAGTTTCCTCAAAAAACTAAAAATGGAACTCCCATTTGACCTAGTGATCCCACTTCTAGGAATATATTCTAAGAAACCAAAAACATCAGTCAGAAATGATATATGCACCCCTATGTTCATAGCAGCACAATTCACCATAGGTATGATTTGGAAAGAGCCTAAGTGCTCATCAGCATATGAGTGTATTAAAAAACTATGGTACATCAACACAATGGAGTAAAAAAGAAGGAATTCTTACCATTTTCAACAGCATGGATAGAACTGGTATTGTGCTAAGAGAGATAAGCCAGTCAGAAAAAGATAAATATCACATGATCTCATTCATTTATGGCATATAATGAACAACATGAACTGATGAACAGAAACAGATCCAGAGACAGAGAAGCAGCAATCAGATTGGCAAACCTCAGAGGAAGATGGGGAAGGTGGGGGTAAGAGGGAGAGATCTACCAAAGAACTTGTATGCATGCATATAAGCTTAATCAATGAACAGAGACAACAGGGGAGTGAGGGCATGAGTGTGTGGAGGGGGTGCAATGGGGCAATAGACACATATGTAATATCTTAATCAATAAAGAAAAAAATTTTAAAGATAATGAATAGGTATGTTCCCAAAGTTTCTCTTTCAATCTTTCACTCCTGACCCACCTGTACCCCAACCCTCAAACCCAGAATATAATTAATTTTCCAAAATTTTATATAAATGGAATCACATAGTATGTTGTTGGGGTAGAGGAACAAGGTAGGCAGCATGATTCTTTCACTCAGCATTATTTTGAGATTTATCCATATTTTTGTGGGTATTAATAGTTCTTTTCTTTTTATTACTAAGTTGAATGGGTATACCACAATTTATTGATAAATATTTGGGTAAATACCTAAGAAAGGAACTCTGTGTTACATGGTAGTTGTATGGGTAACTTTTTAAGAAACTGTCAAATTGTTTTCCAAAATAGTTATCTCATTTTATGTTCCCATCAGCTGTATGTAAGAGTTCCAAATACTCCACATTATTAGGTATTCTGACAGTAACATCTAAAAAAAAGGCAAACTGAATCATTGCTTAATATTTTTGCTTAATATTACCCATGATTTTCCACCCTTATAGAACAATGCTCACCTTCCTCAGGGCTGTTTAGAAGCCCTGCCTGCCAGCACAGATATGTTCATTGATTAGGCTTATATGCATGCATACAAGTTCTTTGGTAGATCTTTCCCTCTTACCCCCACCTTCCCCATCTTCCTCTGAGGTTTGCCAATCACACCCTTCCTCATTCCCAGCCCCCAGATCTTCTCCACCTAGCTCAAAGAACTTTCCCGTTCTTCCCCAAACACAGCACCCTTGCTGACTCTGAGCCTTTATACAAGCATTTCACCATTTTTTCACTGTTATAGGCTGAATCATGCCCCCACTCTACCCCCCCCAAAAAATCATATGTTGAAATCTTACCTCCCAGTATCTCAGACTGTAGCCTTATTTGGAGAAGATAGGTCTTTAAAAAGGTAACTAAATTAAAATGAGGACATTGTGGTGTGTACTCATCTAATATGGGTGATAAGAAAATCTAATATAAGAAAAGAAAATCTGGACACAAACACGGAGAGAAGATAATCTGAAGATACAGGGAGAAGATGGCCATCTATAAGCCACGGGGTGAAGCCTAGAACAGATCCTTCCCTCGTGACTCTCAGAAGGAACAAACCCTGCCAACACCTTGATCTTAGACTTCTAGCCTTTAGAACTGTGAGATGACCATGTTATTTAAGGCACCTGGTCTGTGGTACTTTGCTACAAAAGCCCCAGCAGACTAATACACTCATCCTTTTAACTTGTCTCAACCACACAACCAGCTCACTGTTAGTTTCTGTTCATTCTTCCCCATATCTCTTGCTCAGATTACATAGCTGCTTCTTTCCTCCCTCTCATGGTACTTTGTTCACACTTCTTTTGGGGATTTGATCTTACTAAGACTGTCATGGTTATTTGTGTAAGAGTGTATGTGCCCTGCTAGGCTAGAATATTTATTTTTAATATTTACATCTCAAACTGTCTAGATCAGTCTCCTGACACATCATGGATTTCTATGCCTGTCTGTTGCATGAATTCTCTAGAATTAGGCTGTTCAGCCAGACTCCTTTCACCCATGGTTTCTTTTGTCCTTTTTGAGAAACTCAGTAGTTTCCCTTTATAGGAATTTATCCCAAGAAGATATATAGACAAGTGCACAAAAATAGATGCACAAGAAAGTTCTTTAGAGCACTGATTATAATACTTTTAAAATTGCAATAGACAAATAGTTGTTTAATAGAATTAATTAAGTAAATTATAAGTCTCACAGAGAAATATTGTAGACAATAAAATGATGATGTGTATTTATAGTTATTGATATGAGAAAATAGTCACCAGCTATTATTGAATAAAAAGAACAAGATACAAAACTGTTTATATAGTACTAGAGGCCTGGTGCACAAAATTCGTGCGTCGGAGGCAGGGGTTTGTTCTTCAGCTCAGCCTGTACCTTCTTCAATCTGGGACCTCTTGAGGGATATCCAACCACCCATTTAGGCCCAGTGGATCGGGCCTGAACAGGCGGTTGGAAATCCCACTCACAATCCAGGACTGCTGGTTCCCAACTGCTCCTGCCTCTGCCTAATTGCCCCTAACCGCTTCGGCCTGCCAGCCTGAACATCCCCTCACCACTCCCCTGCCATCCTGATCAATGCCTAACTGCTCCCCAGCTGGCCCAATTACCCCTAACTGCCCTCCCCTGAAGGCCTGGTCCCCCCAACTGCCCTTTCCTGCAGGCCTGGGTCCCTGCCCCAAATGTCCTCCCCTGCAGGCCAGCACCCCCCCAACTGCTCTCCCCTGCAGGCCTGGTCCTCCCCCCACACACAACTGCCTTCCTCTTCAGGCCTTGTCCCTCCCAACTGTCCTTCCTTGTTGACCTGGTCTCTCCCAACTGCCCTCTTCTGCTGACCCTGTCACCCCTAACTGCCCTCCCTGCTAGCCCAATCACCCACAATTGCCCTCCCTTGCTGGCCTGGTCTGCCCTAACTACCCTACTCTGCCAGCCTGGTCACCCCCAACTTCCCTCCTCTGCTGGCCTGGTCACCCCTAACTGCCCACAACTGCCCTCCCCTGCAGGCCATCTTTGGTGGCCATCTTGTGTCCACATGGAAGCAGCCATCTTTGACCACATGGGGGCAGCCATCTTGTGTCTTGGAGTGGTGGTCAGTTTGCATATTACTCTTATTAGACAGGATAATATCTATACAAAGTTATGTATGAGTATAGCTGTAGATACCCACACATATAGAAATATATGGACGGATGTTTGCCAAAATGTTGTAAGATTTAAATCTGGGTGGTAAGATTTCAGATGATTGTGTTTTTTTCTCTGTACATTCCAGAAATGTTTAATTTTTAAAAGAAGGAATGCATTTACTTTATAACCAAAATAAAATAATAAAATTATTTTATTTAAAAACATATAATGAGAAGAGGAACTGGGCTCTACTGTTCTCCTAGCTCAGCCCCTTTGCCTGATCATGGAAAGGAAGCAATTTTTCTCACCCTGCTAACTAAGCTTCCTGAAAGCAGGTCAGCCCTGGGCCAGGCCACACAGATGGGCATCTGCATGGCACAATTAGGAGCTATTGAGCTGCTTCTCCCATCATGCCCTGGTCTCATCCTCAAATGAGTCCTGCAGTCATGCATTAAAAGCCTAAGTTTCTCATTATTAGTCATTCCATTTGAATACTTCAATTAGGCAGCTGTTAAAATTCATGGGCAAAAAAAAAAGCAATTATTAGTTAAGGACACGATAACCCAATTAATTTCCCCAGCAAAAAGCTGAACCATTAAGTTATGATACAGAAGAAAAAAAAGGGGGGGTGGAAAGAAACTTGTGACAGGGGCGGGAGAAATACAACATAAGTAAACTCAGTCCCTTGGGAAAGTAGAAAAAGGGAGTGGCTGGTGAGATGATAGCACTTCCTTTGTAAACGTGCTAAGGCAAAACAAGCTCCTTAGTGGGACCCAAATACCAGCAAAATGACTCTCACCTAAGAGGAGAAAATTTTTTTAAAAATCAACCACACAGAGTTTGATTCTCTGTGAATGCATTCTTTCCTCTTTGGCCAGATCTGCACCCAAGAATGATGAGCAACAGTTGCAGGCCAAATATCACAACATAATATTGTATAGTATTACCCACGGGTTTTCATTCCCCATGTCTCCTGCTAATCCCCCGTGGCAGATTATATTCTCCAGGATGGCCAACCCAATATATGGCTCACTCCACCCCAATATATGGCCCACTCTACATGCTCACATGTGATATGGATGAGCATCCCCATCCAGAGTTGGGGTCAATGTTCCCTCCTCTTGAATGTAGGTAACTGTCTCAACCATCGAAAGAACACTGGTTGATGAGGCTTGTCGTAAAGAGCAGTATAGATTTTGCCAAGTTCTCTCTCTCTCTCTCTCTCTCTCTCTCTCTCTCTCTCTCCCCTCCCTCACCCCACCCCCCCACTCTTAGCCCTGGAACCCAGCCACCATCTTGTAAGAGAGTCCACAGCATGTGAGCATGTGAGCATGTGAGCATGTGAGGGTCATCCAGCTGGCTGTCCCAGCTAGGCCCCCAGCCAATAGCAATCTCCAGACACTAAATTTATAAGATTTACTATAATTTCAGCCTTCAGTGTTTAAAGACATCCAGTTGAGGCCCCATACATGGTAGAATGGAGATAACCTGTCCACATTGTGCCCTGTGTGGATGCCTGACCCACAGAAACCATGGGGCATAATAAATGCATATTAGTGCTTTGAGCAATAACTAACACACCACCTTATCCTTACCCCTGCTCTCGAGTTAGATATTAAAAGAAAAAAGGGCCAATCATTTTTTTGTTTCAAAGTAGTTTTTCAAAAATCATTTCTATGACAATGGCTTAAAGGAATCTGAAAATCCTAACACTTGACTATCAACAACAGAGCCCTAAAGAACTTAGAGCAGCCGTGGGCAAATTATGGCTCGCGGGCTGTATCTGGCCCGTTCGGCTGTTCTATCCGGCCCTTGGAGCCGAAACAGTGGAGAGTTCTCTTGCTCTCCCCTCCGCTCCTTCACCAGCAGCCCAAGATGAGAGTGCCAGCATGGTCAGGTTGCTTTTGTTCCAGCCCTTAGGTCCAGTTTAAGAACCCATTGTGGCCCTCGAGTCAAAAAGTTTGCCCACCCCTGGGTTAGAGGCATAATATTTATGACTTAAGCAACAAATTTGCAAGAAAGCAAGATGTAAAAAGTGAGTTTCCCAATCTAAGGAGAGAATTTTTAAAAAATATTTTTTTTAAATTTTTGTTGGGGAGAAGAGAAAGAGCCTGAGGGATGGACGTGGAGAAGCCTGGAACCCCAGACAAGGGGCTTCCCGGCAGGCACACAGGCAGTGCAGACCCGGTGGTTGATGGGAATTTTAATAGATGCCAAAGGAATTGGTGAAGAGGGTGAGGACAGCCAAAACCGGTTTGGCTCAGTGGATAGAGCGTCGGACTGCGGACTGAAAGGTCCTGGGTTCGATTCCGGTCAAAGGGCATGTACATTGGTTGCGGGCACATCCCCAGTTGGGGGTGCGCAGGAGGTGGCTGGTCGATGTTTCTCTCTCATCGACGTTTCTAACTCTCTATCTCTCTCAATTCCTCTCTGTGGAAAATCAATAAAATATATTTAAAAAAAAAAGAGGGTGAGGACAGGGAAATCAGACAGCTCTTGCCAGCACTGACATATGATGACCTAGGACTAGATGGGCCACCTCAACAATTAGTGAGTTTCAGGGGCAACTTAATATCAACTATAGAAGAAGAGTGAAAAAATGACCAATATGAACAGGATTCATCTGACATTGATCATATCAAATATTCTGCCATCAGTGGGGAGGAGGGGGAATGCTGAAGGAGACGTAGGGTTTGAAATACTGTTTAAAGGTACTTATTTGCTTATCAAAAAATTAAGCTGCATTATATATATATATATATATATATATATATATATATATATATATCCAAATTATGGCTTTCGGAATATGTCCCCTCTTCACTATTTTGATATTCACCATCCCTGTTAACACTGTAACCTCCAGCGTAGGCACTCAATGAATCTGTGTTAATGAGTAGATAAATGAGTCATGAATCCCAAACAGCTCTGTTGTGGAAATAAGAGGATATGGATCATCTCATTTCTGTCTCCCATAAGCCAGATCACCTTTAATATGTCCCTAGCCCTCTAGGGGCCCAGGAGCCCTTATTCATAAAATAATAATCTCTAGTTGTACCTCCAACTTTAAAATCTGACTGGACCACGAGCTACTACAGAACAAGGATCCAGATTCAATCATTTTTATGGCCCCAGGACCTAGCTTAGTGCCTAGTAAATAGCAGGCACTCAATAAATATTTGTTGCAGAACGAGATGAATGTTATGCTATGTTTCAAACCCTAACAAGGGCAATGTGTAATTTGGTTGCCTTTTCAAGTACATAAATATTAAATAAAAACTAAAGAGAGGTGACAAACTGAGACTGTTTTCACGGTGCAGCACCATTTCCTAACTGCCCAGCATTTAAGGAGTAAATGGCTCTGTTGCCTGGGAGTGTGACACAGTGATTTGCTCTGACTTGCCTCCCAGTTATTCTGACTGACAGCCTGTCTGACTGTCTTTTGGTGGGCAGCTGTTGCCCCCGGTGCATTTTTTATCAAAAGTACATATGTCCTGTCATCTTTTATAATCCTCAGAACTTGAAGATTGTTTTTTACTTAAGTTTCTGAGCTGAAATTAGGTTTGAATAATAATCAGGATTGTGGATCTTCTAAAGCAAAGGAACTTTATGAGAAAATGTTATCTTACAATTCTTCCAGGCGTAGAATTTCAGAGCTGAGAGATTTTCCTATTCTTGTATTTTATCTTATTAATATTCTCCTTTGCAATTCAAGTACCAAGGACTGGGAAAATCTCTGATTGTCCTGCAGCAGTAGCATTAAGGGCTCCTTATAACACAGCACCATAATTGTACCATAATTTAGTGAAATTGAACATTGCACTGTGACTGCTAATTTTCCATCGAGATGATTCTGCTGCTAGCCAAGAAAAGAAAAGGTAACATCTTGATAGAAAAAGAAATTTCATTTTTCTAATTATTGTGAAGACTCTGAGGTGCTTTAGGGTAAATATACCATTTTACCTTTGCCCTAAATTTTACTATAAGGTTCTGCTAAAAAAATCCCTGTGGCTAGAATGTTGTATTGACAGTTTCTCTTTTAATCTTGCACATAGTAAACCCAGTTATAATTGCACAGTGATGATGCATTCCGTTCTGGGGACTGCTGTTTCAGCATATTCATTTTTAACCTTTATTTTCAATTATTTGCAGTTTGGGATTTAGTCCCCAAAGTCAATTTGGGAGAGTTGTTCTTAAAAAAAAAAAAAAAAAAAAAAAGCTAATCTAGCTATTCTATAGTTGCCAAACAATCACATTTAAAATGTGAACACAGCCCTAGTTGGTTTTGTTCAGTGGATAGAGCATCGGCCCCCAAACTAAGGGTCACAGATTCAATTCTGTCAAGGGCACGTACCTGGGTTGCAGGATTAATCCCAGGCCCCAGTTGGTCAGGACACATACAGAAGGCACTCTCACATTGATGTTTTTTCTCTGTGTGTTTCACCCCCTCCTTTCCACTCTCTCTAAAAATCAATGAAAAAATATCTTTGGGTGAAGATTAATAACAACAACAAAAATATATATAATCACATTCATGTTATCCCTGAGTTTAGAAATATGTTTTTTAAACTTTTGTAATATTTTAATCATTAATACAAGATACCTAGCCAAAACTGGTTTGGCTCAGTGGATAGAGCCTTGGACTGTGAACTGAAAGGTCCTGAGTTCGATTCTGGTCAAGGGCATGTAACTTGGTTGTAGGTATATCCCCAGTAGGGCGTGTGCAAGAGGCAGCTGATCAATGACTCTCATCGATGTTTCTAACTCTCTATCCCTCTCTCTTCCTCTCTGTAAAAGATCAATAAAAATATTTTTAAATATCTGTTATTTTGCCATAATCTATTACTTTTAATGGAATCTTGTGCATTTACAGTGAGATTAGTATGATTGGCTGAAGATCATCTGGATGAAGTATGTGTTTTTTTCCCATAGTCACCTATGTATATAAAAGGCTAATATGCTAAGTGTCCTTCCCACTGTCCGACTGGTTACTATGACACACACTGACCACCAGGGGCAAACACTCAATACAGGAGCTGCCATGATTTGCACAGAGAAATGGCACCAAGGACCTGGCATTGACAAAGCAACATTCAGCTTCCTCCAAGTGGGACACAGGCCCCGCCACCACCCTGGAGTGACAGCCCACCAAATCACAGCCTATGCTGCCATGGTGCAAAATGTGGCCCACAGCCCAACCCGCAAACAGTGGTGGTAGGCACTGGGAACAATGTCACATTTTTATTGATATTCTGAAGCCAAAATTGTTGACAGAATATATCTGCAGAGTAATTATTGGCACACTATATCTCAGGCTGAAAGAAAGCAAAGTCATCAAAAGAATATGTCTGAAGAACAACTATTGGCACAACATACCTCTGAACCTAAAAAAAGCGATGTCATTTACAGAATATGTGTGTAGAACAGTCATCAACAAGTACTACCAATACTGTTAGGAACTGCCTTCATAGCAAAAATGATGTAAAATAAGGATGTAATTATCAAACACAGTTGTGGTGGAATGACTGTTACATGTCAGTTTTGCCTATCCCTAAATTTCTCCAATGAAAAATCATCTGATGGAAAATTTACTCAATGTTGTAGCAAAGGCAAAGATTGTCCAAATGATATAAAATTTCCAGAATACTTGGCATATTTTTATTTATTTTATTTTTAACATATTTTATTGATTTCTCACGGAGAGGAAAAGAGAGGGATAGAGAGTCAGAAATATCGATGAGAGAGAAACATCCATCAGCTGTCTCCTGCACACCTCCTATTGGGGATGTGCCTGCAACCAAGGCACATGCCCTTGACCAGAATCGAGCCTGGGACCTTTCAGTCTGCAGGCTGATGCTCTATCCACTGAGCCAAACCAGTTTCAGCAAGAATACTTGGGATATTTTTTTAAATTAATTTCAAATGAAGATTCTGACAGTAAAAATTTCATGGAAAATATTCATTGTTATATCATGTTGTTGTTGTTATTTATTAATCAATTTATATATTATTCTAATTAATTTCCTTTCAATGTGCACAAACTCATGCACTGGGCCTCTAGTAAATAATAATAATAATAATAATAATAATAATAATAATAATAGCATATCTTTTCAAAAGAAACATCCACTAGCTCCATTAAAGAAAATGTGTAGTTGTTTACTTCTAATATTGGTAACTCAAGTAATTTTAACAAGTGTTAGAACATAAAGTCATATCTCTACTGTGGCAAGGATTACTCATAAGATTATCACATTGCGATGGAACAGATGGCCATCAATGGGATGGGACTGGAAAGTCTCTCTCCTCCATGGTGTCTGCCCTACTGCAAAATATGGAGTCCAACACTCATCCCTCTGACTGAATAGATCTCTTTTAAAATGTAAACATGCTATCTGAGAGTCATGATACATTGTCACCTCATGTCATGTGAGCACTTCAAGTAGTGAAACATTAGGCAAGCATCAAAACAGAAATAAAGAATTATACTTTTAAACTACCCTCTCTAATGGTGTTTTATACATGCCATTATTATAATTTATTTAGCATTTGTTTACTTTTAGGTAATTATCTTTGTCTGTGTTCCCTAGAGATTAGAGTCTGAGGCAAGGTGTTAAAAGAGATGAAATGGCAGAGGGCAACAGTGAATGAGGAAGGGGGGTGTGGAAGGAAAAGAAGGCAGGCATAAGTAAAACGATTCAGGACTAGACTAGCTACATCTTTCTAGAAAACAAGATCAGCTGTTCAATAATATGACACCCTTTACCCCCCTTAGCCAACTGTGTCAAACCACTGCACATGAGAATAGCCTGTGTGGAACAGAAAGAAGGATGTATCTGCCAGCGTCCTCCAAATCCTGTTTATCATTGGTCAAAGGTCACCTCTCAATTCCCTACCACTTCTGAGTTAATTGTAACTCATTCGGTCCCTTTGTGAAGCTGCTAAAGAAGCCAACCCACCACCAGTGATGTAATGATTATTCAGAGCCCAGAGGTGCAAGGGGAGTCATAGCCCTTAAGAGTTCACTCTAATTAGATCTGAGCCAAGAAGCTCTAAAGTCCCTTCTCCAGTGCACAAAATGAGGCCAATTCTGAAGCCAAGGCTGGCGTTGGCCAGGCTGTCCACCCAGCAATGATCCACAGCCTGGAGGTAGGACTGAGTAAGCCTGGAAAAGCACTAGTCTGATACCAAATTATTGCTCTGTCTATTTTGTCAAATAGGCTATGTGCTCCCTAATGGCCGAAATCTTACCCTAACACCCCAGCATCTTTGTATCCCCAGAAGCTAAGGGCAAGGTACAGGGCACCAGGCTGAATTAAACCTAATTAAGATGTGATTTTGTAAATGCTCATCTGGTCTGGCCATTCTGTGCACTAGAATATTGACTCTAATTGCCAAATGGGTTCACCTATCTTAAATGTTTACTATAGTTGCTTTGGAATAGGATCCTTTTACTTGCATTATTATTAAACACACGCACACACACACACACACACTAAAATAAATAAAAATTATTTTTTTTAAAAATGAATACCCTGTAATAGTTTGGTTTTTTTTTAAAAAAAAAAAAGACATGTTTTGGAATCTAACAAACGTAGTGACATATTTGCACAACCTTATACATCCCAGTTTTCCTTTCTTTCTTTAAAATATATATATATATAAATTGATTTTTTACAGAGAGGGAGAGGGATAGAGAGTTAGAGACATCTATCAGCTGCCTCCTGCACATGATGTGTCTACAACCAAGGTTATATGCCCTTGACTGGAATCGAGCTCGGGACCTTTCAGTTGGCAGGCCAATGCTCTGTCCACTGAGCCAAACCGGCTAGGGTTCAGTTTTCTTTTCTGAAAAATAGGCATACTGATAACAATTCATTGCACTGTTGGGAAGTGCATTGGGTTCTACCATGTAAACTTGGGTAAGCGGGAGACTGTTTCCCAGACACCCATTTCCTGTATGATTCAAGGTTAGGATTGACCAGAAGAGGAACTCGTCCAAAATTTGGAAGATGACATGGAGGGGAAGGGAAAGGCTTGAGACTTTCTTTGCAGTCAGATGTGGTGATGATGACACAGCAGTACCTGGTGGATCCTGGCGGTATTGACTTTGATCTGCTCAGCATCTAGCTTGTTGCCCCAAATGCCAGCTCTGCTCATTAACAGCAGCCAGAAGCCCACCTTCGGGTGCTTCGGCTGCAAACCGCAGGCGCAGCTGCTAGGCAAAGGCAACAGCTTCCCCTGGTCCTCCCCAAGAGCTTGCTCCTCACAGTCCACCTTACGCTGCTGGGCATGTTTAGCTACCCAGATGACCCTGTGAGCTCTGAGTTATTTCTCTGAGCCAAAGCTTCAGGCGAACTGGTAGATGACACCTCCCACCCTCCAACTCCATCTTCCAGACTTCCACGTCCCCAACTCCTTTTACAGTTTGTAATAAATCTGATCTCCCGAGAGGCCTAATTTGTGGCCTTTGCTGCTTTTTTATGGTGTAATTACTCTCACTTTGCAAGCTACTGACATCAAGTCACTGAGCACGTAATTGGAAAGATGGGTGTCCAAGTGTTCTCAGGAGCCCATGCTAGCTGGCCCCAGAACACCCATGAATAAGCCCTCTTTCCATAACTTACAGTGGCTCTGCTTCCCTGACTGAGCCCTGGCTCATACATGGAGGTTAGAGGATGACAGGTGTCATGCTCAATACAATACCTGGCACACAGGAAATGCTCAACAAGTCAAAGTTAGTGGGTTACAGAAACCAATCCTGAATTGGAATCTGCTAAATGCAGATTAAATCTACTAAACGTATTTTCTTGCAACGTGCAAAGAAAAGTAATTTCTGACCCAGAGATAGAAGAACGTTGCAACTATTGCAAGGACAATTTTTACGTAGATTAACACAGGCTGGTGCATTTCTTTACAAATTAAGTAAACAAACTTCCTTCTCTAGAAAACAAATATGGATTCAGTAAATAATAGAATAGTTTGCACATGCAGCAATGGAAGGTTTCACTCTATGAATATTAAGTAGTGATTTTGTAGTTAACATCAAATAACTATTTCAGGGAAATTCAGAGTAACTGAATATGTCCAAAAGCTTCTAGCTCCTTTCCAACAAACTTAATACCAGACAAAGCCTATATAAATTAAAATGTAAATACTGCCCTTCCTCTCCTGTCTGTTCTCTTAACCGTGCTTGCTCTTTGCTGGCTCTGGCTGTGGTCACAGAATGTAAATATCTTTATCTCTTCAGTGAAGCACCTTCAAAATTCAAAGCACTTGGCATATAGGATTCTTTTATTCCTGGGCTTATCAAATAGTAAAGTGACTTAAACTTGCTTTTAATTTTAAATATTTTTTATTAATTTCAGACAGAAGAGAGAGGGAGAGACGGAAACATCAATAATGAGAGAGAATCATTGATTGACTGCCCCCTGCACACCTCACACTGGGGATCAAGTCCAAAACCTGCGTATGTGTCCTGACAGGGAATCTAACTGTGAACTCCTGGTTCGTAGGTCAGTGCTCAACCACTGAGCAACACCAGCCAGGCTACTTGCTTTTAATTTTAACCAGGAGTTTTAGTTATAATTTTGGCTTCCCCTGGGGAAAATTACTAAATAAATGCTTACTTTGGAATTGTGTATGGATTATTAAACAGTTAATTTAGGCATAAAAACACATTGTAAGCTACTTATCTTTCCTCACCTCAGAATTGGTGCAACGTTTAGCCAGTGCTGCTAAGAGAAATGTCTCTCCACGGATACTGTGCGAATTCTTTTCTCTTGGCCCTGGAGCTACGTTACTTGCTGATCGTCTTCTTTGCTTTTTACAAAATTCTACGTCTGAAACCTCTGTGCTCTGCAAACGAAGCTTTTCTACATCAGGGCTTTCATTCAAACCGCAGAGAATTTTCGGTTTCTCGGTCAACAGTTGTTCAAAATTTATTTTTAAATTATCAAGCTTATTTCTGAGGCTTGGTTTCCTCTAAAGTGCACTCTACAAATACCGGTTGCTTCTCATAGACACCCAGAGGTAACTTTTTGTTCTTTGTTCTGAACTCTCTCTGTGTCTCTTTGAACTTCAAAGTAGCAATGGGAGGATTTTATAAATCCTGGCTTGGATGGGAGGGGGGCAGAGAAAGAAAACAACATCTAGGTTACCTATAACCTGAACAAAACAGCCCATATTGTACAGAATTCACTGCATCAGTTATTTCTTATATAAATCTATTGACATAAAGAAAGGGAAGTCATTCAGGGCAAAAGAAATAGCATGTGCAAAAGTGTGATGGTAAGAGAAAAAAAATACTGTTGTTCCAATAACAGGGACTTATTGGACATTTCCCATCTCTACAAAACATGGTGTCCTTTTTCCCTCCTGGCCTTGGGTCTGTGGATCCTCTTTGTCATCTTTAGACTGAGGAAAGGCTGAGCAGGAGGAATGGAGCAAGGCCAACGAGGGAGAGTCCTTTCTGTGTGCCATGTGCCCTGCACATGCAAAAGAATGACTGCAAGATGGCCACCTCCCATCTCGCTGTTTAAATAGATCTTCCATACTAACCCAAGGCACGGCACTTAATCAGGCAGGAAATGAAAAGCCATTGTGTGATTTTTAGCATGGAAGGGATGTGGGGGAATTTGAATTTGAGAACAAGACCAGAGGCGAGATCCCTGGGAACTGTTGCCAGAACCCAGGCCAGAGGTGGCGAGGCTTGAACTGAGGCAGTGACTGGGGGATGGAAACAAGGAATGGCTTAATGAGAAACAGAATGGTCCCTGTGAGGCTTGGGGACATAAGGACTCAAAGGTGATGCTGCAGACCTGGCTTGGGAAATGGGTACATTTCTCCTTCAAAGGGAGAACAGGAAAGAAAGAAGAGGGTGAGCTCAGTCTTTGACTTGCTGAGTTTGAGATACCCATGGGTCAATCACATAGGCTGACCACAAAGGTAATGGGATGTTTCCTGCCCTCCTTTCCTTCCTGCCCACGATTCTGGAAGCTCCCTGAGGACAAGTGTATTTCTGCCCATCATCCCCATGCACTCAGCCCTTTTCTATACTCACACCCCTGCTTTTTCTTAAGAGATATTATTGAATTAAGGAAATCATCTATTTCAAATAACTCCCAGATCTATTTCTTTAATTCAGATTTCTCTCCTGAGGTCCAGACTCTTCCACCAGTTCTCAGGTACCTCAACTCCCACCACCAAAGTTTAATAAAGCAGCCCCACATCCATACAGCTGCACCCATTTCTTTTTTCATATTCTCTCCTTTCGTCATGATCCGTAGTCTCCTAACTTATAAACCTGGATTGTCACTCTTGCTGCTTCCTCTCCTTTTGCCCAGCACTGACCTGGACAGTAAATCTTTCATTCCAGTTCCTATTCCTCTCTCTACTTTACCTCTTCTCTCTCCCTTTGCTTCAGTCTCAGTGTTGTCCTTCATCTATATTCTGTACTCTTCCAACAGCCTCCTAACTGAGCCCTCTGCTTTTTCTCTGCCCCCCTTCCCAGATTGTCTTCTGCTAGGTTGTCAGAAGGCTGTCAAATATACAAATGTGATTTTGCTGCTTAAAATACTGTTGTTGTTGTTTTTGTTTTGTTGTTGTTTTGGGTTTTTTTTTGGGGGGGGAGGGTAATGCATCAGATAATTTAATATACTTTCATTGGATTTTAATTCTTACTTTTCATTCTTTCAAAAAATGCTAAATTTATTGGAGTGACATTGCTTAATAAAATTATACTGCACTGTGTGTTTGCCACCCAAAGTCAAATCTTCTTCTGTCACCATATATTTGACCCCTTTATCCTTAACTACCTCCTTCCTTCTTCCATTTTCCTCTGGTAACCACCATACTATTGTCTGAATCTGTGAGTTTTTGTTTTATTTGTTTGTTCATTTGTTGCTTTCATTTTTATACCCTGCATGTGAGTAAAATCATCTGGGTCTTGACTTCTTCCATTTGACTTATTTTTTTTTAGTATGATATCTTACAGGTCTACCCATGTTGTCACAAATGGCACTATTTCATCTTTTATTATGGCTGCATACAAGCAGCCTAAAATGCTTTAATATATCTATCTGCTCCAGAGGACAAACCACCAACTTCTAGGCAGGGCACAGAAATCTTTGTTGTTGAGGCTTTGCCCATCTCTCCAGCTTCATTTCAGAAGCCTCTCCTCATATGATCCTGTGGCTGCTTTGTTACTTCTCCATTTTTTTACCTTTGTGCTCTGTCCTCCACCCTGAGCCTGTCTACCTCAGAGATTTATTCTTCATGATTCATCAAGGAAACCTTCCCTGTGTGGGCTCTTTCTTATTTACCCCCCGGTAGCACCTCATGCATCCTTCTACTCTAGCATGGCTCTTACCTATGGACTCATTTGTTTATTTACCTTGTCCTCCTCATGAACCATAACCCCTTCGAGGGTAAGGACCATGCTCCTCTCCCTAGTATGGTGCCTGGAACACAGTGGTCCTTTAAAAAATGTCCATTTCATCAGTAAATGAACAGATTCAGGGAAGACAAAGACACTCCTATTCTCCTCCCAGAAACTGCCTGTGATTTCTCACTCTCTCCTGTGGTACAGCATTTGCTATTATTATAAACTTCCCAACAGCCAATGCATAGAGAGAAACAATAAAGGATATGGCATTTGTTGTCTGAAAAGAAGCAAAACCTTCAATTCTTCAATAGAGACGAACTTGTTCCTGATGATACATTTTAAAATAAATTCATTGTATGAGTTCTTGCACAAGGAACATTGAACAACATAATGGGCAGTATTTTAAACAGTTTTTATAGAAGCTAAAGAAATATTCACTTTACTTTTTTCTAGTATTAATGCTTTTCTTTAAATATAAAGACCTAGCACTGGAATATGCTTCATGAAAGAGTTTCCACAGAGAGGGGCTAAGCTAATGAGCACCACATTCAGAGTTTTCTGGTGATCCAGGGTAGAGCTTAGCACACGCAGGAGACTGCACATCTATAAACTCTCTTTTTCAAATATCAATTGTCTCAGGCAGTCTTTGACAGGAGCTCAATGCAGCCTCAAATTGGATTCCCTGAGAGCCTAGAAAACTCCCACTCATTCAAGGATAGTATTTATAGAATGTAAACTCCTGCCAGACTGAGAGGAGAATTTGGCCCAGTGAATCAAAATATAAAAAATAAATGCTCAGAAACTGTCGTAGAAGGAGAGGTTCTGGGTTGGTTGTTCAACCACACTGTTTGGTTTCATTGCACTGCAAAGAGGCACTCAGAACGAAAAGGTACCAGTATGTGGGCTTATCATTGGCCCACAAGTGCACCAAGACAATTTTTAAAAAAATCATCTTCCTATGGCTTGTGTCAAAAAGCTCTAGTCATTTTTTTTCTTCTCACCGCCACCTACAAAGATAAATATGAAGGCGTTGGTGGGATAGTGTTGAGCATAGCAGTCTTCCAAAGATAAACATGAATTCATTGGGAATTAATCTTAAAGAAATGGGACTAGGGGATGGGGTGAGGAGTAAGTTGTCAAAGGAAGGATAAGATGGTTGAATAGCTAACAATTCTTCAGAATGTCAAACACAATAGATTTCATTTTAGTCAGTACCCTGCTTGCAAGTAGGAAGCAGAGCAGCAGATAAGAGTTCAAATTAAAGGAGCATCAGGCCCAGCAATGCAGCTGCAGCCTCCATGAGCCCGAGTTCCTTCACTGCTTTGTGTTAACAAAAAGATATGAGCAGGGCAGAGTCAAAATTCAGATGCAAGGATAATCATTAGAGCAATCATCAGAATTGATTTCATCAAAAATATGTCCACAATCATAAAGAAAGCAAAACAAACGTTGCAATAATGTTTTTTCACATGTGAATCGACTAAATATTGAGACCTCTAATATAAAGAAAATTAAATAACTTTAGCTTCTAAAATAAAACTACTAGGAATATATCAGCAAAACAGTTTTCTAGAGCAAAGTAAGTGGATGTTGCTTCAGTATATTGATTGATATGTAATCCAAACATATTGACTTATGTGTAATTAACAAAAGAGTTTAATTAATCTGTTGATTGAAAATGTCATCGATCTTATTCAAGTGAATTTTAATTCAAAGATAATATCATTAGGAATATTATGCTCAAGTAATTTTATTTAATTAATCATAAAACTTGTTCTCAGATATTCCTTTAGCCTCAATAAATCATAAAATAGATGACAAATTTTCTCTCTAGGAGAAAATTAAAGATATCAATTTGAAGCACTTTATTTTGTTGCTTGATGTGTTCTGAAATGAAAATGAAGTGTTTCAAAAGCTATCTTCTTTCTCTCTACATGCGTGGTCATATAGAATGACAATTCTTTTGTGAGCATTCCTGTACCCATGGATAAAATGAAACTCTATAAATTATTTTAAAGGAAAGGATAATGTTTTCTCAGGCTTGGAGAATATCTGAGTTTGTTTTTCTGAAACCTTGGCAGAAAAACAAGGACCAACTACTGAATAATCATTTAAATGACAGGTCTCCATTAGGCTGAGTTACTGAAATGAAACTATTTTAGTAATTCTCATTCTTCCCTCATCCTACACGGCAAGTTCAAATGAACAAAATACACTTCAGGTCTATAAAGCAAATCCCCCAAAGCCAATTAATGCTCCCAAGCTAGTAGGATACTAATTAACAATTATTTCTGCCCAGGGATGCCCAGGCTTCGTGGGTTGCTAAATTTTCCTCTTGCCCTAAACCACCAGAGTACATTCATTGAATAGTAATAGTTATTTCTAGGGTGATTTACAGAATGTGTCTGCACAATACACAATGTCCTCCTTCCTCATCCCTGAAAAAGATAAATTGTGAGCAGATAAGGAAAAAACCAAAACAGGTATAGGCTTTGAGGGAGGTTGTTAACAAATGGCACTAAGTTCTAACTGAACAGCCTGAAAAG
Organism: Vespertilio murinus; assembly: GCA_963924515.1. Taxonomy (NCBI): domain Eukaryota; kingdom Metazoa; phylum Chordata; class Mammalia; order Chiroptera; family Vespertilionidae; genus Vespertilio; species Vespertilio murinus. The sequence goes on from OZ004707.1 coordinate 74,797,231, forward strand.
GGTGAAGAGCCTGGATGCAGGCAGAAAGGAGAGAGTGTTGAGAAATAGATGCATGAAGAGATGAGGAGAAGAAATGGGCAGAATGGAACAAAGTTACTCTTTTCCTGCCTCTCTCTCCCCACCAGTGTGAATCAATTTGCACTCATAGCGTGAGAACTAATTAAATCAAATGCCCTTTCCAGGAACCCCAAAGTCACTCTGAGATCCTATTGTCTTTAGTAATCAAAATGCCAAGAGAGCATCAGCGGTCCAACGAAAGGCAAATCTAATTTAGAAGCAATTTCAGTGCATTTTCAGATGCCTAGATTATTACCATGACTCTCATTTCCTCCTCAAGCACAATTTTCCTAACGTAAATAAACAAATATAATGATTTTTTCCCCTCCAAAGAAAAAACTTAAAATATGAGGCTGTGTGAAAGATATCCTTTTCATTTATGGGCTACCGAGCCCCTTAAGCTGATACATGACAATTGTAGAAGATTCACTGGTAAACAATGGGTTCTCATTGTTATCCCATTTTTTCTAGTGATGATTGCATGATTTTTACTTTTATTGAATTAGATTTAGCAAGTATTTATTGAACACCCATTATTTCCAAGGTAGTGTGCTATGAGTTATAGGGTAGTCAGATATAAAATAGTGCTGGCTTTCAAAAAGATTACTACTTGGAAGAATGAGAATCTATATATATATATAAACCTAAGTGACCCAATCACTGAACAACCAAACAACTGGTCGACTAGTCACTATGATGCTCACTGACTTCCAGAGGGCAGATGCTTAACACAGGAGCTGCCCCCCTAATGGTCAGTATGATCCCACAGACAACCTCCTGTGGCCAGCCCACTTCCTGCGATCCCTCCCTTCGGCAGGCTAGCCCCATTTGGTCCTGAAAGGGGCCAGCTGTCCAACCTCCCTCAATCCCTCCTCCCGGCTGGCCAACCTCCTAGGCCCCAACCCCCAGCTGTCCAACTTCCTATGGCCCCTCCCCCTGGCTGGCTGGTTAACTTTCTTCGGTCCCTCCCCTTGGCCAGCCAACCTCCTTGGCCCCTCCTCCTGGTTGGCTAACTTCATGCAGCCCCTCCCCTGGCTGGCTAGCCTGATGGCCCCAATCAAGGGCCAACCTCCCGCAGCTCCTCTCCCCAGTCAGTTGACCAACCTTCCATGGTCCCTCCCCTCAGCCAGCTGGCCAACCTCCCATGGCCCCTCCCCCCATCCAGCCTCCCATGGCCCCAGTGGCCCTGATTCCTGGCCAGGCTGAGGGACTCTACCCATGCACAAATTCATGCAATGGGCCTCTAGTATATAATAAACTAAGATCAGTAAGCAAATTAAAAAATTATTCTGACAGAGAAAAATAAAGCAAGGGGCCATAAAAAGATACAAATAACATGAGATAAGGTGTCAAGGAGAGTGTCTTGGTCTGTTCAGGCTGCTATGACGAAGTGCCAAGGACTGGGTGGCTAATAGACAACAAATATTTACTTTCTCAGTTCTGGAAACAGGAAGCCCAAGATCATGGTGCCAACACAGATGGGTTCTGGTGAGCACCTTCTTCTAGTCACAGACTGCCAACTTCCTGTTGTATGTTTACATGATGGAGAGCAGAGAACAGAAGCAAACTCCCCAGTGTCTCCTCTTATAAGAACACTAATCCATTGATGAGGATGGAGCTCTCATGACCTCACCTAATCCTAATTACCTTCCGAAGGCCCCACCTCCTAATGCCATCACATGAAGTACGGTAGTAAGGTTTGAACATCTGAGTTTTGGGGGGACACAAACATTTCTCTCCATAAATAGAGGGAGAGATGATACCTGTTTCTTTGGGAAGATTTATTTGTTCATTCAAAAATCATGTCCTCTGCTTGCCCATGGCCCATATCGTGTGCCAGGACTAGTATAAAATGGTGAACAAAACAAACAAAAAGGAAAAATAATAAAGTAGCAGTTTGAGTGTTAGGTACTTTTTCCCCTTTCTGTGGCTTATTATTGCATACTAGAGGCACGGTGCACAAATTCATGCATGTGTGTGGTCCCTCGGCCTGGCCAGAATACGGGACCAATCAGGGCCATGGGAGGTTGGCTGGGGGGAGGGGCTGCAGGAGGTTCCACTGGCTGGAGGGAGGGACCATAGGAGGTTGGCTATGGGATTGCACTAACCACTGGTCAGTACGCATCATAGCAACCAGTCAACTGGTCATTTAGTCATTCAGTCATTCGGTCACCAATAGTAAAAGTGTCAGACTATTTTTTTGACAAACAGTGATAAAACATTCCCCTGTTTTAATTTACATTTTTCCAAGTAACTAGTGGAATGCAGAACTTTTCTAATTGCTTGTATTTATCATCATTCACAGCTCAACTGTGATTTGTCTACTATATCTTTTAACTTATTTTTTCTATTTTCTGTCTTTTTCTTATTCATTTGTAATATTTCTTTTGTTTATTCTGGATACTGATCCTTTATTATGAACACAAAAAATACCTTCTCCTAGTCCATAGGTTGTTTTCAAACTTTGTTTATGGAGTATTCTACCTTATAGAATCAAACTTATCTTTTCCTTAATGGGGTATGCTTTTTGATATTTTAAGGAATTCCTTTCTTATCCCAAAATCACTTTTTTCTCTCAATATTTTCTGTATTTCAACAAAGTTTTCCTAGTGATTCTAGAGTCCCATTTTTCACATTTCTGTTTGGAATTCCTGTGTGGTGTGAAGTAGTAATCTAATTTTCATTAGCTTTCCTTGCATACAATCAATTATCTCAACACCACGTGTTTTATAGGATATCTTTTCACATGCTGAGTTTGATGTCCCCTCAATAACAAATCAAATTCCATAACTAAGTGATTTTCTGAGGTCTCTGTGATATTCCTCAGATCTACTTATAAATTCCTCTGATGTTTCCTATTGCTGTGCTTTCACTCTACTCCATTTATGTTCTAATATTGGCTTCTGTTGATTAATAACATTTTCTTCCTTTTCTTTGTTTTCCTTTCCCATTTAGTTATACAAACTACATTTACTTCTTTAGTACATATACCAAATTTAAATGTTTCAATCAAAGGCTAATGTTTATACACACATCTGTCTTCCTTCTGAACTAAACTGGGAGCTTTGTATACTTTAATTTCTCCACTCAACTCCCCTGCTATTGTGCTGTTATGTTTTGTTTGTTTGATATTTCAGTTTTCTCTTAAAGCACATAGTATAAACAATATTATTTTTAGTCTCGTTGAGTTTAGATTTACCACCATAATTTATTTCTTCCCATTGCAACTTGCATCCCATATCTTCCTTCTGAATACATTTTTCTTCAAACTAAAATTTATCATTTAATAATCTTTTTAGTGAGTGTAATCTATTAGTGTTACTGTGGACATAAACTTTCTCAATTCTAGTAATCCTACAATGCCTTTACCTAACTTTCACTCTTCTATTTAATTTTTTGAATAGGTAAAATAAGCACCTGAAACAAATTTACAAATTATCCTCACTCTTAAATGATAGATTATAGGAATCATAATAGATTTCTGAAACACAAATTATTTGCCTTTGGGACTCAGAAAATATATTCCACATATGACAACTATTGCTGCTGAGAAGTACGTTGCCAATCTTATTCCTGTGCAATTACAGTTAATCTTTTTATTTTTCCCTCCATTGCCTCATAGGATTTCTCATTATACTTGATATTTTACACTTGCACTATTAAGAGTCTATGTGTGAAATTCATCTATCTGCCTATCTATCTCTGCTTTTTTCTGTTTAACTTCCCAGCTGGCTAATTTTACATTTTCTTTGCTCAGGTGCTGTGGGCTCAGCCAGCCCAAACCAGTTTTTTAAGTTAGTTGCTGGGCTCCGGTTCTCCTTCTACATAAGTCCTATAAATTGGTCCCTACACCTGCAAAGGATGCCGTTCTGGAGCGGTGGCCAGGTCAGTGGTTCCCACCACTAGTCCGAGGCAGCACTGGTTTCAGGCTGCAGCCCTGTGGAGTGAACAGTGACTGTTTTCCCTTATACAAGGAAGCAGAGCATGCAAATTCTAGTCCAAAGCCTCACACAGGGATTTAATTTCTGGCACTCCCACACCAATCCAGGACTGGTGGACTTAACTTCATCCTCAAGACGATGTTGCAAACACAGCCACCAATGCCTCCCCTGTGGGCTCTAGGGCCCCTGAGCAAGGTGACTCTGCATTCCCTTTTCATTTTTAGCATTCTAGAGCCTCCTTTTACTTCTAGATTTTTAAATGTGTTATCCAGCATTTTTATTATTTTCATTAGGAATCATATTTTATTGTGTTCAGTCTAATTTCTCGTCCAGGAAATTCCTTGGCACTTAATGCTGGAAACCTAGGCCACACAGGATCCCTCCCCTCCTCAGTCAGTTACCAATCCCTATCTGTCCCATTCCTAAGGAACTCTCATTTTATGTATTCTTCTCTCAGTCAACTCTATGCCAAAGCCAATTCTTTAGTTTAACTTCCAGATTACCTCACCTGAACATTTTCTTTCTAGTAACAAAACTTGGAGACTCTGGGTTGTATTTTAATAAGTAAGGCTGCATTTCTTTTCATCTCATTGTTCTTCCTCAATCCCTTACGATCCAAATTATACAATGATACCAAATTAATATATATGCTTAAATGTGTATTTCTGATTAAAATAATATTTTTATTTAGTAAATGGTATTGGGACATTGGTTAGCCTTTTTGAAAAAAAAATAATTAACAGCCTCAATGTCACATTGTATACAAAAATAAATTCTTACTGGTAAAGCACCAAAAAAATACATAACTTTAAAATTAGTCTGGTAAGAAAATCTTTCATACATAAGATTCAACACCTAAAAGTAATAGAAAAAAAAAAGTAATCAGGTCTTACTTTATATAAATTTTAAATCTCCTTTAATAAGTCAAAATAAACAAAGTTAAAAGACATGTGTCAGATAGAAATAAATTTTAAATAGTAAAATAACAAAGAATTGATGTTCAAATTATATAAAAAGCTCCTACAAATTAGTAAGATAGATGAGTCCCAAACTTAAAAATGGGCAAATGAGCCAAAACCGGTTTTGCTCAGTGGATAGAGCATCGGCTTGCGGACTAGAAGGTCCCAGGTTCGATTCAGGTCAAGGGTATATACCTTGGTTGCGGGCACATCCCCAGTAGGGGGTGTGCAAGAGGGAGCTGATCAATGATTCTCTCTCATCGATGTTTCTAACTCTCTATCCCTCTCTCTTCCTCTCTGTAAAAAATCAATAAAATATATATATTTTTTAAATGGTCAAAGGATAAAAACTGGTAATTTATGGAATAATAAGTATAAGTAAGCATATCTATATAAAAAGATCCTTAGCAAGAAGATAAATATTTTAAATAAAAAGTTTGCCCTCCCCAAATTGGAAAAAAATTAAAATATTGATATTATTATTCACTGGAAATTATAGTAGAAGAATGATTTACTGAGACCATTTTGGAAGTCATTTTTTACAACATTTTTGAAAAATTTTAAATGGTATACTCTTTGATCCAATAATTCTACTTCTGGGGATCTTAAAGAAATGCTTACACATGTGCACAAAATACTCCTGAAGTACTATTTATAATAGCAAGTTCTGTCTATGAGAAATTATGGCTAAAATAAATTAAATTACATCTATTCTATGGAATACTATGAAACCATTATTAAGGATGTGATGAACCCATATGTGGAAAGAGTTCTATGGCATTGCAAATGAAAAATATATATGTCACTAAACAGAAGCATAGCATGATTGTATTTATGTTTTTTAACTAAGAAACTTGAGTTATGTGTGTATGTGTGTGTTTAGTGTGTCCCAAAAATATATATTTATACACACACTGAATAATTATAAAGGCAGTGTTTATTAAAATATATTTTATTTTCAAACTTTAGCTATCAGCTATTAAAGTGTGTACACATTTTGGGAGACACTTTCTATATATGTGGTTGTATATATGTATGAGTGTGTGTGCTTTTATACCTACACACAGGTGCAAAGAAAGATAAATAAGGGCCTAAAAAATAAGTGTATTGGGAGGAAATATGCATTGATGGGAAGAGTGATGAGAAAGCAGTGATTTTCTCTGTGTATGTCTGAACTTTTTAGTCCTTTTTAAAATATATATTTTTAAAAATAAATCTTTATTGTTCAGATTATTGCAGGTGTTCCTCTTTCCCCCCATATCTCCCCCCCACACCTGATTCCCAACCCCACCCCACACCCTTCCCCCCACCACCACCACTGTCTTCACCCATAGGTGTAATATTTTTGTCCAATCTCTTCCTGCATCCCTCAGACCCCTTTCACCCTGTGAATTGTTAGTCCAATCCCTTTCTATGTCCCTGATTCTATTATATTCACCAGTCCATTTTGTTCTTCAGATATTTTTTATTCTCTTGATTTTTAGATTCACTTGTTGGTAGGTATGTATTTGATGCCTTTTTGTTGTTCATAATTTTTTACCTTTACCTTTTTCTTCTTCCTCTTAAAGAATACCCTTCAACATTTCATGTAATTTTGGTTTGGTGTTGAACGAACTCCTTTAACTTGTCTGTGAAACTCTTTATCTGACCTTCAATTCTGAATGACATTGCTGGGTAGAGTAATCTTGGTTGTAGGTTCTTGTTGTTCATCATTTTAAATATTTCTTGCCACTCCCTTCTGGCCTGCATAGTTTCTGTTGAAAAATCAGCTGACAGTCATATGGGTACTCCCTTGTAGATAACTAGCTGTTTTTCTCTTGCAGCTTGTAAGATTTAGTCTTTGTCTTTTGCCCTTGGCATTTTAATTATGATGTGTCTTGGTGTGTTCCTCTTTGGATTCCTTTTGTTTGGGGTCCTGTGTGTTTCCTGGGCTTGTAGGTCTATTTCTTTCACCAGGTAGGGAAAGTTTTCTGTCATTATTTCTTCCATTAAGCCTTCAATATCCTGCTCGCTCTCTTCTTCTGGCACCCTAAAAATCCAGATGTTGGGATGCTTTAAGCCATCCTGGAGGCTCCTTATACTATCCTCACACTTTTGGATTCTTCTTTCTTTTTGCCTCTCTGGTTGGGTGATTTTTGCTTTCTTATATTCCAGATCTTTGGTTTGATTCTTGGGGCATGTTGAGTTTCTGTATATTCTTTATTTCAGACTTTGTATGCTTAATTTATGGCTTGTCCTTTTCCATTTTTTTTTTGGTATTCTCATTAAGGTCCTTGAAGGTTTCTCCAAGCTTCTTGGAGGTCTCATCAAGTTTCTCAAAGGTTTTTAGAAGATTCTTGAGTAATCTTATAAATGTGATTCTAAACTGTGTTTTGTCCAGTAGTTTACGCTCCTCCATCTCTCCCATTCGTGTCATGCTTTTGTGTCTCCTCATTTTGGTTGCCTCCCTGTATTGATAAAGTGGCTTTGTGTGGTTGGTGACCTATAGGGGCCAGTAGCTCAGCTTTCCCAATCACCTGAGGTGGTCACTTTTGCTATATCCTTTTGTGGACTGAGTGCAAAGTCTTGGTATAATTAATCCTTGATTGCTGATGGTACACTGGGAGGAATTGACCTCCAGGCCAATTGTCTGTGAGGACCTGTTGTGTCTATAAAGGAAGAACTGCTGCATTAGAGACATGCCTTGTTTCAGTGGGGCTTTGGTGCTCACTGAGTCCATCTCCCAAATATGTCACTTATGGGTGTGAGGGATTGAAACAGAATTCTGGCTTCTGAATCTCAATGAGGTGCAGCTCAGCTACTGTCTGAGGCCAGTACTGTCATAGGAGCTACAGCATGAACCACAGTCCTGTCCTCCTTGGATCTGTTTGCCCCATTGCAATTTTGCTAAACTGCAACAGAGAGGGCCATTCATATGCAAAAGCCGCTGCTTGGAGCTTGGGTTTTTCAGGGCAGAGTCTCAGGGCATCACTAGGCTGGGGTGTGGCCAACAGTGATGGCTGCCCTTTTGCTGCCTCACTGATGGCATCCCAGTGACCCCGAGTTTTTATTGATTTTTTTAAGGGAGAGGGACAGAGAGCCAGAAACATTGATCAGCTGCCTGCTGCACACTCCCTACTGGGTATGTGCCCGCAACCAAGGTGCATGCCCTTGACTGGAATTGAACCTGGGACCCTTCAGTCCGCAGGCCAATGCTCTATCCACTGAGCCAAATTGGTTTTGGCAGAACTTTTTAATCCTTTTAATAAAAATATATTCACATAACACAAATAAATAAATATATATGTATACAATATTTTCAAAACTAAAGCAGGTTGAGAATTTGGGGAATGTCAAAACAGATCAAAGCAGGAAATTAAAATCACTTATATTCCCATAGTTACCTCCTTAAGTGAAAACCTGATCACTACATACAGGCATCAATGTCAGCAATGGCTTCCCCATCCCTACAAGAGAAACTGCAAGTGCCTTAACGTTTCATACTTTTATCCCTTCTCCTTTATAGATTCACATCCTACTCTCCCTCAACTAGAACCCTAACATCTGACCAGAACTTGGAATTTTCTGAATACCCTATTCCTTCTGTCTGAAATATCCTCTCCCACTTGTAGCTGACAAATACTTATTCACTGTTCCCTTTTCTGTTCAATATGGTAGCACTTCTGTGAATGTTTATGTTTTCTCATAGTGTTAGTATATCTCCTCTGCTAAACCATCAGCATTTGAGGGGAGAAACTCATCAGTGCCTGCCCCTCCTCACTTTCCCTGCTCGGTGACTAAGATAGGACCTGGTTCACAGTGGGCCCCTCACTAGGTGAAGAATGAGTGCTCATGAAGGAAAGCATGCTCTATAGCTGGCTGAGCAGCAGTGAGTACTCAGCTTGAAATGTATTCTGTCTCCCTGCCGCGATTCAAATTCATCACTTGACTGGCTTTCATTACTCTCTTGAGCAGCACCTAACACCCAAGAGTAGAAGTGGAAAAAAGGGGTGAGAGGCAACCCAGGCAAGGTTGCCTAGGGATAGAATGGTGACTAGGGGGCAGTGCCCCCCCTCAAGTGATACAGAGCACATGGGTGAGGGGCTGGTTGCTACAGGCGAGGCAGCAAACTGGAGTGAAGGTGAAGGGATGGGGTTGAGGTGAAAGAATTGGGGTTACGGCAGTTAGGAGGTGGGGTTAAACCAAAACATTTCAGAGCATTCTTTCCCAAAGTAGTTTCAAAGTATGTAAGTAGGCATGTATGCAGGGGAGGGAGGGGAGTATCCCATGGCCAAATGTTTGGGAAACATAGGACAAAATAAGATAATTTAGAGGCTGTGGGGCTGACCAGCAGACCCTGAGCAATGGAGGAACAGATTACTCTGACACACGTTTCTGTGAAAGAGAGGGCTAAGGGACTGTTTTACTTTAGAAGCAAAAGCAGTCCTGTTCACCTGTCTTCTTAGGCTTTTATGGTCACAACAGTTTGAACTACAATTAACCTCTAGATACAATCAGCAGGGTAGGCATCCTTGAGAAAGTATATGTTTCTACAAGGTCAGGTCTTTAAAAACTAAACATAAAGATTCTAGCAAAACACTCCGGGGGATCAAACTTGTTTGGAAAAGTCAAGGTAGAGGCTGCCGCCTTCGTCAAGGTCCCCTCAGAGGCCCTCCGCCTTTCAGAGAATTCTCCTCACAGACATCCCAACCAAGTCCCGTGCTTCCCACAAGAGCGCATTCTTAGCAGCATAATTTCTCAGAGACTTGACTTTGATAAACTGCTTTATGAAAGCAGGAGGCTGACCAATGTTTACCAAATGTATTTGGCATAGTGTATTAGTTTTCGAGGATTGCTGTAGCAAAGTACCACCAACCGGGCAGCTTAATCAACAGAAGTGTCGTCTCAAAGTTTCAGAGGCTGGAAGTTTAACATCACGTTGTCAGCGGGGCTGGTTCCTTCTGGCTGCCTGGGGGAGAGCAGCTTCAAGCCTCTCCCCAGCCTTTGGTGGTTTCAGGAAATCCCGACGTTCCTGGGCTCATAGAATCACCCCAGTCTCTGCCTCTATGTTCACATGGTGTTCTTCCTGTGTGGGGTGAACCCAGGTTTCCACTTTTTATAAGGACACCAGTCATTTTGAATGAATGCTCACCCTACTATAGCACAACTTCATCTTAACTTGACTAATTACACCTGCAACAACCCTATTTCCAAAAACAGTCACATTCTGAGGTCCTGGGGATCAGGACTTCCACACATGAATTTTAAGGGGATACAACTCAACCCATAACACACAGGAACCTTTTGGGACTGAATATGTAGCAGAACTGGTGTCCTAAGGAACACAGTTTTGATAAAATCTACTAGAATAGGTTGTATATCAGGAGGCTCTGCCGATAGATGGCTAAAGATAAGGGTCCTCATTCACTGCGACCCTGGACTGCACCCAGCAATCTGAAAAAGGTGGTATTGTGATGACAACCTTACAAATGAGAAAACAGATTCTGATCATTACAAACACTGGCCCTACGTGACTGGGCTGTGATTCAAACTGAGGTCTGCCTCACTATCAAACCACTTCTCTCTCCACTCCAACATGCTGCTTCCCAAAAGAACATAACCATCATTAAAACGAGATCCTTGCTGTGGAAATAATGGGGTTATTTTTCCACCCCTCACTAGTGCTTAATCCATACCGAAAAGTGGATGAGATCTGAAACAAAGCAAAAGCTGCGAGGCTTCCTTCTCATCGTTGAAATAAATCTATGTAATAGTATGAAGCACTCCTGGTTAAATGTTTACCTTTTGAACCCTGACTGAAGGAAGCGGTTTCCTGAAGCTTTGGCTAATCTTTTAGCAAACTGTCAAACGAAAAACGTGGGTACTTCTTGAGGAGGATTTTAACCGCACTATTGATTATAGTGCAGCTAGAAACCACTTTTAGTCTTATCTTTATATGATATAATTGACATTGAGAGGTATTTTAATTGAAATGTTAGACTTCCTCAGTAGAGCTACCCTTTGTTTCTAGCAAGGCAATCTAGCTTTTATGCTTTTAATTGCCATCTGTTGTTCAATAAATGTCAAATCATTCCTAATGGTCTCTCTAAGCATAGTGTTGGGTGTTTTTTTTTTGGTTTTTTAATTTGCTTTTGTACTCAGTGTTTGTTATGGGCAAATGAGTCTTTGCCATAAAAGAGTGCCATTTCTCATGGTGCTCAGTCCTGTTAGAAGGAAAAAGTGATTAGAAATAAAGAGACAAGAGAAATGCTTTTTTTTTCTTAATTCTCAGCAGTGGGGAGATTTAGAAAGTCTATAAAAATGTTTCCTCTCAACAGTGTGGGGGATTGTAGTCCCATTCAGAGCATAAAAAGAACAGACACTTCCGAAAAATCTTTGAGTCACTTGAATTGCCTGAAATGATAGAGGTTAATACATAAAAGAAGGAGGTAGGAGAGAAAATCTATTGGACACAGCCGGGTTCAAATGTACCAGGGAGCTCTTGGATTCATAAGCTATTGGAGACATTTTTTTTTTTATCTTGTGGGTATTTTGTAGGGATAAAGCAGAAGCAATACAAAACTCCATTTCCTGGAATCCTACCCCCAACCCCAGTGGACTCTGCACTGAATCAACCTACTCTCCAGATGTGGAGGAAGTGGACAGCCAGTGGCTTCAAATGATGTTCAGTAATGAGAAGGAAGGAGAGACCCTTCCTGGGGAGATGCAGAAAATTATTGCAAAAGACGTATAATTTCTTGCTCTTCTCCACTAGCTTCCTGGCATTCAACACCCTCCATGAAAGGTCATCTTCCGAGATTAAAAAAATGAATGACACTGGGTTTTGGAAGCCCTGGAGATAAGGATTATGGGGCTGTTGGGAAAGGGGCAGGGGCTTTCCATTGAGACTTGCGTGCATCATGTCACAATCAGCTTTCAAATCAAGAAGTCTGCTTGATTACTTGGATCAGGGTTTGAAATATTCTCCAAGGGAGAGAAGAAGTGTATTCTAAGAGGTAATTAGAACTGGTTGAAATACAGGGCTATAAATGAGGGACTGATGTGATTTTACAAGAAACAGGTCATAACTCAACATTCTAATGACTTTTTTCTTTGGAGAAGGTCAGCAAAGCTATTAACAAGGGAAGTGGGCATGCAGAGTTCTCCATCCCAGCCTGTAACTGAACTTTGAACAAAGTACCTCCGTCAGGACTCAGACTCTAATTACCTGAGCCGGCTGCCTTTGCTCAGGAACAAATGCTGAGGGGGCTAAATGGGCAGCAGCTTCTGACTGCCCTTCTGCACTTCTCTAGCTCTCTTCCCCGAAGGATAAGAATAAAGATGCTGACCAGTTCATTTCTTCAGGCACCATGGCCCAAAATAGAGCAAATTATTACAAAGATTAAAGTCCCCCAGACCCAAGTAGCATTTCCCACACTGAAAAGAGGAGAGAGTCCCTCTCCCATCCTGTGCTCTGCCCTGAGACATGGGCAGGCGTATCAACAGGGGCCAGGTGGGACTTAGAAAGGGGAAACCTCCCCAGTGCTCTAATTTGGAAATAAAAGCTGGATAATTTCAAAATAAGCGCAGTCCCCCCACTGCCGCTTTGTGTTATTTGTGTACCCACCAACCAATTTGCATACTAAGTTTAAACCAAGGTCAGGGAATGTGTCTACTGACGTATTTGTTAATTATTGAATTTACTGGGTTTACATTGGTTAATACAATTATATAAGGTTGAGATGTACAGTTCTATAATATGTCATCTGTATATTATGTGTTTACTACTTCAAGTCAAGTCTCTTTTTATCACCATTTATTCTCCACCACCACCACCCTTTATCTCCTTTTACCTCCCCTACCAGCCTTACCCTCTGATAATCACTGTCCTATTGTCTGTATCTATAAAGGGTTTTTTTTTTGTTTGTTTTTTGCTTAACCCCTTCACCTTTTTCACCCAGCCTCCCCCACACATACATGGCCTCTCTTCTCTGACAGCTATCATTCTATTATCTGTCTCTATGAGTCTGTTACTGTTTTGTTTGTTACTTTATATTGTTCATGGGATTCCACAGATAAGTAAAGTCATATGGTACTTGTCTTTCTCTGACTGGCTTATTACACTTAGTATAATAATCTCCAAGCCCATCAATGCTGTTGCAAAAGATAAGAATTTTTTTTTAATGGCTGAATAGTGTTCTCTTGTGCAAATGCACCACCAGTTTTTTATCCTTTCATTTACCGATGGACACTTGGGGGCTGCTTCCAAATATTGGCTAATGTAAATGGTGCTGCAATGAACATACTGGTGCATATATTCTTTTGAATTCATGTTTCAGGGGTTTTTTAGAAGTAGAATTTTCTGGGTCATAAGGCAGTTTTGTTTTTAATTTTTTGAGGTACCTCCATACTGCTTTTCACAGTGGCTGCACTAGTCTGCATTCCCACCAACAGTGCTCAACTGTTCCCTTTTCTCTGCATCCTCGCCAACACTTGTTTGTTGATTTATTGATGATAGCCATTCTGACAAGTGTAAGGTGATATATCATTATGGTTTTAACTTGCATCTCTCTGATTATTAGTGACATTGAGCATCTCTTCATATGTCTATTTATTTTTGGTTCCCCACTCTCCTTTTTCCAATACTCAAAAGAGTGCTCAGCGTATCAATAAATATTTATTAAATTAAAAAATAAAAATTATAAACTAGGAGTTTTCAAAGGAACCTCTAAGCATGAGCTCCTTCTAACAATCCTGCTCTTCCCCCATGACCCCAGAATCTTAAGGGGAGGGTTATTCCCTTTCTATATCCTTTCTGCTTTCTCTGGAGATACCACATCTGTTCTATTCTTCTGTTCCTCTGGGGGCTTATCAGTGACTCTGGATGAACTTGACCCTATACCTCACCTCTGCAAGTCCAGGGCCAAGATGACCACTAGGATCAGTGTCAACAAAACTATATATCTAGCTGCAGTTCCTCCTCTCCTCCCCCCTCCATGGGCTCACCAAACTAAAATATTTGACTACCAGACTATGGAGTCAAAGTACTCTCAAAATCAAACTTGTGAGCAACAGGAGGGAAATATTTCTATAGACTATCACACCTTCCTTGATTATTTATCAACCCTCAGTCATAATGGCTCCTATGATGACCTGTATTTATGTGTTTTATCGTTACCCTGTGTCACTATATATGTGCTATGATAATATATGTTCAATGTTTCCGTTGATTGTTACACTACATCTAAGTATAATTGTGTTGGACTTATCTCTTATTGCTCTCAGCAGTTTAAAACTTTGGAGAATTCTATCTTTCCCATTGGAGAAACCAAGATGGCGGCATAGGTAAATGCCTAGCTGCAGCCTTGCACAACAATTTCAAAAGATACAACTAAAATACCAAATGGACATTATCCAGAACTACAGGAAAGTTGACTGACTGGAAATTCTACAACTAGAAGAAAAGAGAAAACCAGAAGGAAAATCAGAGACATGTTGTGCGTGTGGGGAGAGGACAGAGCCGGAGAGGAGGAAGCGGCTAAGTGCCTGGCTGGCGTTCCCTAGCAGGAAGGAGACAAAAGTCCCAGATTGTGCTAAACCCCAGTTATGACTGCACGGAACCCTAGTTCTAGGCCAGACCCTGGGGACCCAGGCTCTTATGGAGGGAATCTAGGCTGTAAGGCAGAAACTCAGGAGAGCAGCTAAAGGCAGAGTCCCAGAAGCACGCACATTGCAGGCAGAGGACGGACTGTTGACTGTGCCACTGGATTGCCCTAGCAGGAAGGAGACAAAAGCTATGGACTTCTCTTCACCACACTACCAACCCCACTTCCAACTTCACTGAACTACAGTTCCAAGTTCATTGGGGGAGAGACTAGACTGTCTGGCAGCAGGCGAAACTCCAGGGCACCTTTCTCTCAGAGGTGCTTGCAGCAAGTACCAAAGGACACTAAGGAACACTGAGACTCAGGAACCTCATAGGGTGGGGTGACGGGAAGCCAAGGCTGTAGGCTCCACCCTGAAACTCCACCCCATCCAAGCTGAGCATAGAGGCTTTTGCAATTTTCCAAGTCTAGGCAATTAAGGCTGTCTCCCAGCATAGACACAGCTGATCCTCATAGCCAATTGGCCTGGAGGTCAATTCCTCCCAGTGATACCAACAACAATCAAGACTTAACTACAATAAGGCTGTACACACTCCACAAAGGGGTACACCAAGAGTGCCCACCTCAGGTAACTGGGAGACTAACCCACTGAACCATATAGGACACCTTAGCACACAAAGCCACCCTACTAACTCAGGGAAGCAGCAAAAATGCTGAGACAAGGAAACAGACCACAAACAAAAGAAATGGAGGACAACAAGCGACTGGATATTGAGTCCAAAACCATGGTTATAAGGTCTTTCAAGAATTTCCTAGAAAAGGCCGATAAAATAAATGAGACCTATGAGGATATGAAAAGGGATCAACAAGAAATAAAGAATGCATTGTCTGAAATAAAAAATATTATACAGAGTCTAAAAATAGAATGGGCCGAAACCGGTTTGGCTCAGTGGTAGAGCATCAGTCTGCGGACTGAAAGGTCCCCGGTTCGATTCCGGTCAAGGGCATGTGCATTGGTTGCGAGCACATCCCCAGTAGGGGGTGTGCAAGAGGCAGCTGGTCAATGTTTCTCTTTCATTGACGTTTCTAGCTCTCTATCTCTCTCCCTTCCTCTCTATGAAATATCAATAAAATATATTTTAAAAAAATAAAAATAGAATGGAAGATTGCAAGAATCAAGTCAAAGATTTGGAACATAAAGAGCCAGAGGACACTCCTCTGCAGAAGCAAGAAGACAAGAGAATCCAGAAAGTTGAAGATCATATAAGAAACCTCTGTGACAACTTCAAGCAAACCAACATCAGAATTATGGGCGTCCCAGAAGATGACAGAGAGCAAGATACTGAAAACATACTGGTAGAAATAGTGACAGGAAACTTCCCCCACCTGGTGAAAGAAAGACTTACAAGACCAGGAAGTGCACAGAACCCCAAACAAAAGGAATCCAAAGAGAACCACACCAAGACACAACATAATTAAAATTCCAAGAGCAAATGACAAATAGAGAATATTAAAAGCAGCAAGACAAAAGCAGGTAGTTACCTATAAAGGAGCACCCATATGATTGTCAGCTGATTTCTCACCAGAAACCATGCAGGCCAGACGGGAATGGCAAGAAATATTCAAGGTGGTGAATAGCAAAAACCTACAGCCAAAAATACTCTACCCAGCAAAGCTATCACTCAGAATCAAAGGCCAGATAAAGAGCTTCACAAATAAATTTAAACTAAAGGAGTTCATCACTGCCAGCCAGAATTATATGGATTGCTGAAGGGGGTTCTTTAGGAAGAGGAAGAAAATAAAGATAAAAATTATGAACAACAAATACGTAACTATCAACAAGTGAATCTAAAAGCCAAGGGAGACCGGAACCAAGATGGCGGCCTAGGCAGTCTCCTACGCTGCCGCCTCATCAACAATTTAATTAAAAAAACAACTAAAATCAAAAAGGACTTCACCAAAACCTCAGGAAAGCTGGCGGAGTGGAATAGCTACAACTAGAAAGAAAGAGAGAGGCTCATGGATCGGACTGGGAGCCGAAAAGCGCTAAGGTAGGGAGACGCTCGCGTGCGGAGAGGAAGTGCGGCCGGCCGCCGGATTGCCTGCCAGGCGGGAGGGGAGGAATTCCCGGATTGCAGGGAACCCTTTCGGACTGTACTGAACCCCAACCCCGGCCGAAATTCCGTGGTCCTAGGCTCATACGGGTGCAATCTGGACTGTAGAGAAAGGTACCCAGAGACTCAGAGACTGGGAGACCGGGGACCGGAGCCACAGCTGGCAGGGTCTACAGTCGTGCACGTGCGAATGAGAACGTGCTGAGGGCTGACCACCACCTCTCCGTAGCGGAAGGAGTCAGAAGCTCCGGGTCTGACCACGGAGGCTGCCACTGCCTCTATGTACAAGGTGGCAGCCTCTCTGTAGCGGAAGGAGTCAGAAGCTCCAGACTACAGAGACCAGCCCAAGTCCAGGCGAGCCCCTGGGGCACCCACGCTCTTGCTTGGGGAAACTGGGACGGTCAGGCGGAAACTCAGGCGAGTGCACAAGGGCAGGGCAGAAGCCAAGACTGTCAGTTCAGCCCTGAGACTCCGCCCCATCCAAGCTGAGCAGAGGCTTCTGCAGTTTTTCAAGTCTGATCCTATAAGACTGTCTCCAATACAGAATTTATCCCAGAGTAGACACAGCTGATACCCACATCCAATTGGCCTGAAGGTCAATTCACAACAATAAAGACTTAGCTACAACAAGGCTGTGCACGCAGTCCACAAAGGGGAGCACCAAGAGTGTCTACCTCAGGTAACTGAGGAGGCTGACCCACTGTGCTATATAGGACACCAAACACACAAAGCCATCCTACCAACTCTCAAAAATAGTGATAATGCCGAGACAAGGAAATAGATCTCAAACAAAAGAGATGGAGGATATAGAATTCAGAACTACAGTTCTAAGGTTATGCAAGAATATCCTAGAAAAGCTCGATAATCTTCATGAGACCCAACTAAAAAGTATACATAAACTGACTAAATTGGAAAATATTATGCAGAGATCCAGCAGCAGAATGGAAGAACACAAGAATCAGGTCAAAGAGCCAAAAGACACTCCTTTGGAGAAGGAAGAAGAAAAGAGGATCCAGAAAGTTGAAGATAGTGTAAGGAGCCTCTGGGACAACTGCAAGCGCACCAACATCAGAATTATGGGGGTGCCAGAAGAAGAGGGAGTGCAAAATACTGAAAACATATTTGAAGAAATAATATCAGAAAACTTCCCTCACCTGGTGAAAGAAATAGACTTACAAGTACAGGAAGCCTACAGAACCCCAAACAAGAGGAATCCAAAGAAAAATACTTGGAGACACATCATCATTAATATGCCAAGGGTAAAAGACAAAAAGAAGATCTTACAAGCAGCAAGAGAAAAGCAGTTGGTTACCTATAAGGGAGCACCCATAAGACTATCAGCTGATTTCTCAACAGAAACCATGCAGGCCAGAAGGGAGTGGCAAGAAATATTCAAAGTGATGAATAGCGAGAACCTACAACCAAGAGTACTGTATCCAGCAAAGTTATCATTCAGAATTGAAGGGCAGATAAAGAGCTTCACAGATAAGAAAAAGCTAAAGGAGTTCATCACCACCAAACCAGTATTATATGAAATGCTGAAAGGTATTACTTAAGAAGAGGAAGAAGATCAAGTGAATTAAAAATCTCAGGAATAGAATAAACTGGTGAATATAATAGAATTAGGGGCAAAGAAAGGGAGTAGATAGATAATTATCAGGGTGAAAGGGGTGTGGGGTGCAGAAAGAGACTGGATTAAAATTGTATAACCTATGGATGAGGACAATAGTGGGGGGAGGGGGTAAGGGCAGAGGGTGGGGTGGGAATCAGGTGGAAGGGAGCTATGGGGAAGAAAAAGGAGAAACAATTGTAATAATCTGAGCAATAAAGATTTATTTAAAAAAAATAAAAGCCAAGGGAATTAAAAAATCTTATGAACAATATTAACTGGTGAATATAATAGAATCAGAGGTATTGAAGGGGAGTGGACTGACGATTCTCGAGGGAAAAAGGGAGTGGGGAGTGTGGGAAGAGACTGAACATAAACTGTGCACCTATGGATGAGGACAATGGGGGGTGAGGAAAGGGCAGAGGGTGGGTGGGAACCTGGTGGAGGGGAGCAATGGAGGGAAAAAATGAGGAACATTTGTAATAATATGAACAATAAAGATTTATTTTTTTTAATAAAATAAAACTTTGTAGAATTCATGGACAATCTCCTCTAAATAGTCTCCCTTAGATCTGTGATGCTCCCACCCTTGGACTCCAGGTTTCTGGCCCTCCCTGGGTCCTTGCTCCAGCTAAACTGAAGTCTGCTTATTTCTTGACTGCTGGCTCTGGACACCAAGCAGTTACACATTAGGTTTGGTTCTGTGAAACCAAGGCAACAATACATTGTCTTAATTACTCTTCAAAGACATTTATTGTGAGAGGACGCAAAAACAAATTTTTGCAGCCCTCCTTATGTTAAGGGTTCTAAAGGTTAAGGCCTCCAATAAACTGTGATTAGAAAAAAAAATCAACGGAATAACTGCATGATTACCCGCTATATTTAGCAGGGTACTGATTTCCAGAATCACCTGGCATTTCTGCCCTGCAGCCTCCTTCAACCCCTGGGGAAGTCTTCCAGAGAGAATATGTGATGCTTTCCTGGCCCAGGATCTGGAACAAAGCTACGAGGCCTGAAATGTCTGGAAATATCTCAGCATCTCACATAATAAAAGGGTGTCCAACTCCACAAGAGAAAGAAAAAAAGAAAACGACTTACTATAAAATGGTTGGGTGAGGTAGTGCTGGTTCATAAAACAAAACTGTTATATAAAATTCCAATGAGTCTTTGTTCCCTTAGGTTCATATAAGGTGCAGCCCATTTCTTAAATTGCTCAAGACTGTAGCAAATGGTCTGGGATAGTGTGAGGCAGGGTCATGGCTTTCACACGCTGTGGGATTTCCTTTATGTGCTCTTCTGCCCTCCATAGGACCCCTTTCTCTTCCTTCCAATACTGCTTTTCTCTTCCTTCAATAAAATTAAAAAAAAAAAGGCTGCTTATCAGAAAGCCTGTCACTTGCACATTAGCATACATTGGAATTCACTTCTGGGAAGAGAGGAAAGATTATTTAAATAATAATGGCTAATTATATTGAGCACTTGCCGTGTGCAAGGATTTTTCCTAAATGCATTATATATATATATTAATCCTGTTAAGTCTTACAACCAATAAATGAGAGAGTTTGCTATTATGTAGTCCCCATTTTACAATAAGAAAATGAAGGCACAGAGAAGCTAAGAAACTTGCCAGGGTCACACAGCTAGTAAGTAGAAAAAAAAAGCGGGTTTTGAACCCAGGCATTCTGACTCCACAATCCACATTTCCAACCTCTGAACTAGTCTACCGTTCAATAACTTTTCACCACCAACAACCCTCATTTTTTAGGGAAGAATGGTGCAGAATGAGCATATAGTCTGGCCCCTTATGACTGCCTTCTGATCCTGCCTGCAGTCCAGTTGTGTCTGTTTACAGCCAATGGATCACAGGCAGCCAGGATTTGGGAAGAATGAAGGACAGAAGAGGGACAAACTGGTCTTCAGACCTATACAGGGGAACTGAATCCTGCTCGTTGGGGCTTTCAAACTGCTTTTCTCCACCCCAGGCTTCCATCGTGGGAGAGGGGCCAGGGTTCCGGGACCCCCTGGCTTCCACCAGAGCATCTCCACCTTCGGCTGCCTCACACCCTCGATGTCTGAGTAGAAATTTGGTTGAACAGAGATTCATGACTCACAAAGATTTGAAGCAATCACATAGGTGTCAGGTTCTTTAATAGCTAAGCCGTCCACGCGGCTGATCTACACAGACCTACACTCCCTGGAGAGGAGGCAGGAGTGTGTGGGCCAGGCCACATGCTGGAATCTGTCTGCCAGCGCCATCACTGTGACTGCCAGCCGTCCTCGCCTGGAGCAGGGAGAGCGTTCCTGGGGGACCTGGACACATTAAGAAGGACCATGACTTTATTTTCTGCCCACGGCGGCAAGCCTAACCAAATGTTTAAGGGTAAATGGAAATAAGATGAATCTGTGAGAGCCCTCCAGCAAGTACAAAATATTTGAAAATCCATTTTTTCCCTTGTCTTCCAAATTCCTTAATTCATTTATGCAGCTCCACTTGTGCTCCTTATATTATCTCTCACCTGTCTGTCTAAGCCTCATGAAATGCTTCAAAGGATCCACAAACAAGTGTGTGTGTGTGTGTGTGTGTGTGTGTGTGTGTGTGTGTGTGTTGAGTGAGTGTGTATGCACACATATGCATGTTGAGATTTAAGCCAGGCCAGCTCCAGGCACCCTGGGTTAATTTCCTGGCAGGGTTTCCATAGATCAGAGAACAAATGCCCTGTTCTCAATTTACATCCCGACTCATAACATAAATCATATTCACACAGCCTCACAATTACAGGCTCCGGGGAGGCCACAGAGCGCAGTGGTCAATGGAAGCTGGAGCCAGATTGCCTGGACTCGGATCCCAGTTCTGTCACTTACAAGCTGCAGGTCTTCCAGGGACTTCCTAATCGAACCTCTCTGTCCCAGGTTAGCATCTGTAAAATGGGAATAACCATAGTGCCCATTGGTGGAATTGCTCTTCTGGCATACAGTACTTACAGCAGTGCCTGGCACATGGCAAGAGTTCAATAATCATCAGCTATGTACAGCTCCAGAGGCGCCCACCAGCCCCCTTGGGCCCTACTATGTCAGCCCAGTCCAACTACCTCTCCAGCGCCAGTAACAGCTCCTGGCTGCTGTCACTGAAGAATGCAGATGGCCACAGTTAAACAGGAAGGTTAGCAGTCAGCCTTGTTGGAGACAATCAGAAGTTACAAGGTTCCTGGGGGAAGCTGACACTTCATTAGGCTTTCTTCCTGGCACAACTTAAAATTGAAAACGCTGCCTGAAGCATCTTGTGATCAGAACAAATACTCTTCACTCATTCACCACACATTTATTGAGCACATCTTGAAAGTAACAGCCAACTGCATACAAGTACTCCCTGTATCAATGCTGTGCTAAAAAGTGTGCTTTCCACCCATGCACAGCAATGCTCTAAGAGAGGTACTGTTACTTTTTCCATTTTCTCTATGAGGCTCAGAGAGGTAAGGTAACCTGCCACAGGTCACACAGTATATGGCAGAGCTAACCTTCCACCAGAGCCAGAGCCCCATGTTTTACCACTCCGCCACTTCTCTCCTGTCCTCAATCCCATTCAGGTAGGCTGGGTGGCCTGTGCTTAATCTATCCTCTTGCCCTCTCATCTGTGAAATGGGAGATTGCAAATCTCAATTCCTTTCTCACTAACTCAGAGGAAAATCCCCAGGCTTCTGTCTACACAGCACACTGAAGCCCAAAGGAATAATGCTGGACTAAGCATTGCTACTTAGCCACACAAAATCTAGGCTTCAGTCTAAACTTTGCATGTAAAACCCTTCTAATCTCTCTGCCATTGCATTCAGACGGAAGGTGTGAAGATACACTTCCTTGTTTGCAAGCATTACAGATGTAACTGTGATAAAAATTGTCTTGGGTGTGCCTGTCACAACCATAAAAAAATAAAAAATCCAGGTAGGTATTCAAGCAAATAGAAACTATAGAATGTTTTTTCTAGAGAAATGAAACTGTTTTTTTTAACTTTGTCAACCAAACAATAACACAAGCCCAGAGTACAGATAATGTAATTACAGAGCATTCGTAAGGTCTCTAAAAATATTCATAGCGACATCAGCCAAATAATAATCATCACCCCATCTCACCCACCTCACAAGCACACACACCACAAACACACACATCACCACCACCGCACAGAATCGAGGACACTTCGGTCTCCATGATTTAGCTACACAGAGTCATTCAAACTCAGTGAAAGTCACATAGCTAACACCTCATTAAATGCCTTGAAATCTATAATAACAAAAGCATAATATGCAAATCGACTGAATGACCAAACAGCAGAACAACCTTCCAGATGACCTTCCGGACAACCACACTATGAAAACCACTGGTGCCAGGCCAGCTAAGGCAGGTGAGATTTGATTGGCCGGGCCCAATCATTGCCCCACAATCTCCCAGCCAGCAGGGCGATCAATCAGGGGCTCCATAATTGCCTCATAAAAGGAGGTTCAGGCTACCCCAGGGGCACTGTGGCTGGTGGGTGGGGCCTCCCTCTGCAGGGCGATCCATTAATAGTGGGGTTCCTGGACTATGAGAGGGCACAGGCCTGAAAGAGGGACAACCCCCCCACTCCAGTGCACGAATTTTGTGCACCAGGCCTCTCATTTTTATAATAAAAACCCATAGAGCAAATGGTGTCAAGAGCATTTTTAGCACAGAGATATGAACAGGAGGCCCAGAGAGGTTCATCCTTTAAGCACAGTGCCTTTCAAGCTGGAATTCTCCTGTGGAGTCTTGGCAGGGAAGCTGCTGCCTTCTGTAGCACAAGAGCACAGAGCATCCCAGCCCTCTCCTGCCTGTCCAGAAGCCCAGCTGCTGCTGAGGTGGAGCTTTCTGGCTCCTCTAGGGGCTGCAGTTCCTGACCCTGTTCAGCCCTGGGGCCCATACTCCTTAGGTGGTTCCATCAGAAACACAAACCCCAAGACCCTCAGGGAGAGGGAGCTTAGTGGGGCAAGAAGCATGCACAGTAGAAACTAGAACATCCAGGTTTGGGGTATGGCTCTGCCTTTGGTTAGTTGGAGGTGGGGTTCTGTTTCTGGACCACTCAGAACCTCAGTTTCATCATCAATTACATGGTGACAGTAATGCTTACCTCAAAAGGTAATTGTGAGATAAGTGTTCTTGCCACAAATAATAATAAACTAATAATACAAGGGATGAAAGAAAACTTCAGGAAGCGATGGCTAATTGATGGTGATGGGTTCATAGATGTATATGTGTCCCTGAGTTTATTAAATATGTACAGCTTTTTATTGTCCGTATGCCTCAGTAAAGTGTTGCATTAAAAAAAAAAACTTGGTAAATATTCACTCAACTTAGGTCCTAATCATTGCCTTGCCCTTATATGTAGTTTTTTCCTAATGAAATTAAGAATTAAAATGATTGATTAAACATCTTTTTTTTAATACATTTTGTTGATTTTTTTTTAGAGAGGAAGGGAGAGGGATAGAGTTAGAAACATCGATGAGAGAGAAGCATTGATCAGCTGCCTCCTGCATATCCCCCAGTAGGGATGTGCCCGAAACCAAGATACATGCCCTTGACCGGAATCAAATCTAGGACTCTTCAATCCACAGGCCGATGCTCTATCCACTGAGCCAAACCGGTTAGGGCTGATTAACCATCTTGGCAATAGTGTTTAGCAAAATTCTAGAAAAGCTGCTGAAACCAGTTTGGCTCAGTGGTAGAGCGTCGGTCTGTGGACTGGAAGGTCCCAGGTTCGATTCCGGTCAAGGGCATGTACATTGGTTGCAGGCACATTCCCAGTGGGGGGTGTGCAGGAGGCAGCTGGTCGATGTTTCTCTCTCATCGACGTTTCTAGCTCTCTATGTCTCTCCCTTCCTCTCTGTAAAAAATCAATAAAATATATATATTTTTAAAAATTCTAGAAAAGCTGAAGCTACTAGTAAAAGAATGAAAGGCTCCCTACAGAGAATTAGAATTCAGCTTACCTAGAGGGGAAATCCACACATGAGGAAGGAGGCTTGGGCCCTGAGGAGAGCCAAGGGTCTTAGGATGCTGTCCACAGCCAGTCTCACTGTTCTCACCAGCTGGTACTTCTTTGTACACTAGTCCAGGCATATGTCCTCCACCTTCTGACAAAGCAGAGACCTAGCCACATTTTGGGAGATTACACTAATGACTAAGGGATCAAAAACAATACCTTTTTAAAAATAGGCAACCAGATTATGTTTAATCGTGTAGTTTGTCCATATTTAGCAATGACCCGTATGGAGAGGCCTCCCTGACTGACTGTCCTGCTGCCTCCACGTGCTGGAGGTCATGTTCAGTCCCTGCCATCCTGGCAGGGTCTTGTGACTGCACCAGAGAAGACCAATTTGTAGCCTACAGGCTGCACGGTTTCCCTGGGCTGCTCCTGGCAGATCACCAATCAACCACAGCACTCAGCACTCTTCCTCATGGAGTGCAGACTTGGTCTCAGTTCTCTAGGCAGCAACTACCCGTCAAAGTTAAACCCACTCCTCGAAGTCCTTATCAAAGAGACCAGAGCCCCGAGAAAGCCAGAAAATTCCTTTCCCTGCCTGAAGAAGACCCACCTTCTAAATTCTGGTTTCCTGTCTGAAGACCACCTTGTCTCCAAGTGAATAATCTTCCAGGAATGACTTCACATCAGAGGAGCCCACACCTGCCTGCAGAGAGAGGTCCGTTCTCAGTACCAGCTCAAAACCACACATTCATGTGGAAGTCACTAAGAGAAGGATCTTCACAGGAGTCTCCTCTTATACTTTCCAGCTAATCCCTGGGTTCAGAATCAAAACACCAGATGCCATGATACTGGCTGAGGTTGGACATCTTCATCATGTTGTCATTATTCACCCTGGGGTTATCCTTACTGGGGACAGAGAAAAGCGCAAGCCACTCACAGTTTGAAAGGGTTACTTTGCACCCCATGTTTCACCTCCTTGGGTCTAATGTGACACAAAGGAGCAAGTGGTCTGCTCCATCTGCTGTTCAGAGTGGAGACCACTCTTGAGCTGGGCTTTGATGGTGGGTAGGACTTCCCCTGACAGCAGGTAACAGTAGTACAGGGAGCATGTGCAAAGGCATCCAGAGGACAGAAAGGGGCTCTCAATGGCTGGGTATGAAGAGTACAGAGGGGCACAGGTAGAAAATTAGGTTAGGCAGGAAGGCTTGATCATGGAGCATGGAACTTCCACACCAGGCTAAGGAGTTTAAATGTGACCATGTAGGAGAAAAGTTTTAAGCAGAGGCATGACCTAACTGTGTATTTTAGAAAGATTATTCTGACAGCAGCCGGGAGGGTGGATTAAGAGGAAAGCACAGTAGGAACAGGGACTGCGGAGAGCAAGCTGTGGTAGAAATCCAGGCATGCAGGCTGCCCTAAAGTGTCAGAGAGAATTGGAGAAGAGGCATGGGCACTGGGAGAGCCACAAGTCCCTACAGCCTAGGAGAGCAGAAAGTTCCAGGCTTGGGTGATGAATTGATGCCATTTTCCTAAACAGGGCGGGCACACAGGAGGAGGAACAGTTTTAGGAAGAAATATACCGAGTTCTTTTTTGAACATGTGAGTCCACTCCCGCAGGAGCACATCAGGGCAGGATGTGGTGGCCAGCGCTCTTATTTTCCGGTGACAGGAGCTGGACTTTTCGACCAAGTCTCTGTACTATCCACGCCTCATCTCCTCTCAGGCGGCAGGAAAGCAAGTTATGATCGTCTCTTTCCTCGTGGGGGTGTAGCCAGGCTTTGTTTAGCTATTTCAAGAGCTGGGCCACTTCCAGATGAAAGGAACACTGTGAGTGAGGAGCATAAGGAAACTGAGCACAAAGAAATGTTTAAAAGGCTGCCTGAAGGGTAGGAGGCAGGCTGGCAGGGGTTCGTTCTGGCTTCATAATGAGATTTAAAAATCCAGAGATGAAAAACAAAAGATATGGCTGCAGGAGACATGGATTCCCTTCCTCTCTGGATGGATTAACGCCTGGATAGTTTTTTCCAGATGTAACTGGCCAGGATTAAAAACCCATGCTTCTCCCACGGGTGGACAGGCACAGAGGCAGTGGAGACCCGAGGGGCTCCTGAAAAGACAGCTGTCGCTCCTCAGCTCACCATGGGGACCGCTCTCTGCAGAGGTGCAGAGACGGGGCCAGTCAGGCTTCAGGCGTGGATGTAGCCCTTCGCCAGCCCCGAGAGCCATGGGTCCCTCCATACTCACAAAGCCCAAGGGGACAGCACACCAGACACCAGAGCCCAGAAGCCTGGAATAAAATGAAAACAAGTTTGCTTCGCACTAGGCACCAGATGGCTTCCTTTCATGTAAGATTTTTGAAGTGTCCATGGTGTCCTTTCTTCTCAGCTCGCCGGAGAGGCAGCCCCTCGGACGGCACCTGCCTTCTACAGCCACTCCTCCTCAAGGCCTCTGTTAAAATAGATTAGACTTTGTGAGTTCTGGGCAATCAACTTCAGCTTACTAATTTCAGGGAGAAATAGTACCTTTTCCTGCCTGCATGACTTGGCTCCTTCACACTCACCTTTTCTCTCCATTCCCCTCACTGCCCCGGGTCTAGCATTTGAGCCTTAGACATCCTTCAAGGCTGTGACCATCACACTTCCTCCCCACAACCTTCCTATTTTCCTGGATTCTCTCTCTCTCTCTCTCTCTCTCTCTCTCTCTCTCTCTCTCTCTCTCTCTCTCCCCTGTCTCTTTGTTCTCCTGTTGCCCTTTATTTGTTCAGACCCTGAGTTAAGTCAACTTGCATTACAGTTAGTGGTTCCAAGCTTCTCTCTCCTTCTTGATGTTCAGCCATTGCAGAGCAGAGCTGTGTTGGGTTCACTCTGCTAGCTGCCTGGACCTGCCACATTGAAGCTGTTCAATCAATGTTTGTTGAATTCATTAAAATAGGTGAGTAAAAGCTGCAAGTTATACCTATGTGGTGTGAAAAGGCAGGTGTTTCCCAAATGAGTCTGTTTCTGCTAAAGCTGCCTGGATTTCATAAGCTGGCATTATTGCAGCGGGATTTAGGGATGTCTGGCAGGAGCCATGGTTATAGGTCTGGGAGCATCCACGGGCCAGGCCTGCCAGCAGTTAGGAGGGGCAGCATCAAGCCCCTGGGAAGAATTCTGGCTCAACATAGTGGGTTGAATCCTGGTTTCTTCTACCAATTTTTACTCCTAGAATAATAGGAAAGTCTCCTATGATCTTCAATTTCCTACCCTTGCAGATAATTATAGGAAGATGATTATAGGTGCACAGTGTTTGGCACCAAAAAAGGTGTGCAATGAGTTCTCTGAATAATACATTCATTGATTGAGACTATTAACTAAGATAAGGTGCCACTTGGAGATGGGGAATCCACAGCTTGTGAATAAGAATGGTTCTTGTGAGATATCAGAGGAAAAACCAAGATGGCGGCATAGGTAAACACCTAACTGCAGCCTCACTCAACAATTTTAAAAAAATACAACTAAAATATAAAGTGGACATTATCCAGAACTACAGGAAAGTTGACTGACTGGAAATTCTACAACTAGAAGGAAAGATAAAACCAGAAGAAAATCAGAGGAGCTGTAAAAGCCTAAGGTACGGTGCATGGGGAGAGGACAGAGCCGGAGAGGAGTGGGTGGCTGAGTGCCTGGCTAGCATTCCCTAGTGGGAAGGAGATAAAAGCCCCAAACTGTGCTGAATCCCAACTCTGACTGCACTGAACCCCAGTTCTGGGCGAGTCCCTGGGGTCCCAGGCTCATACTGAGGGAATCTGGGCTGTAAGGCAGAAGCTAAAGGGAGCAGCGAAAGGCAGAACACTGGAGTCGCACACATTGCTTACAGAGGATGGACTGTTCACTGAGCTGCTGGGTTGCCCTAGCGGGAAGGAGACAAAAGCTCAGGACTGTGCTGAGCCCCAGTTCTGACTGCACTGAACCCCAGTTCTGGGCAAGACCCTCGGGCCCCAGCCTCATATAGAGGGAATATGGTCTGTAAGGCAGAGGCTCATGGAAGCAGTGAAAGGCAGAGCCCCCAAGTCGCACACATTTCGTGCAGAGGAAAGACTGTTGATTGGGCCTCGGGATTGCCCTAGCGGGAAGGAGACATAAGCTCCGGACTGCTCTTAACCCCACTTCCAACTGCACTGAACCCCAACTGCAGGCTCCTTGGGGGAGAGACTAGACTGTCTGGTAGCGGGCGAAACTCTAGAGAGTCTTTCTCTCCGAGGTGCTTGCAGCGAGTACCAAAGGACACTGAAGTACACTGAGACTCAGGAACCTCAGAGGGCGGGGCTAACCGGAACCCAAGGCTATAGGATCCACCCTGAAACTCCGCCCCATCCAAGCTGAACACAGAGGCTTTTGCAGGTTTCCAAGTCTAGAGCAATAAGGCTGTCTCCTGGCATAGACACAGCTGATCCTCCCAACCTAGCAACTCAGGGAAGCAACGAAAATGCAGAGACGTGGAAACAGATCACAAACGAAAGAAATGGAGGACAAAAAGCTACTGGATATAGAGTTCAAAACCACGCTTATAAGGCTGTTCAAGAATCTCCTAGAAAAGGCAGATAAAATAAATGAGACCTATGAGGATATGAAAAGGGATCAACTAGAAATAATAAAGGATCAACAAGAAATAATAAAGGATCAACTAGAAATAAAGAATACATTCTCTGAAATAAAAAATATTATACAGAGTCCTAAAAACAGAATGGAAGATTGCACGAATCAAGTCCAAGATTTGGAACACAAAGAGCCAGAGGACACTTCTCTGAAGAAGCAAGAAGACAAGAGAATACAGAAAGTTGAAGATAGTATAAGAAACCTCTGGGACAACTTCAAGCAAACCGACATCAGAATTATGGGCATCCCAGAAGATGACAGAGAGCAAGATAGCGAAAACATACTGGAAGAAATAGTGACAGAAAACTTCCCCCACCTGGTGAAAGAAATAGACTTACAAGTCCAGAAAGTGCACAGAACCCCAAACAAAAGGAATCCAAAGAGGACCACATCAAGACACATCATAATTAAAATTCTAAGAGCAAAGACAAAGAGAGAATATTAAAAGCAGCAAGACAAAAGCAGGTAGTTACCTATAAAGGCACACCCATACGACTGTCAGCTGATTTCTCACCAGAAACCATGCAGACCAGACAGGAATGGCAAGAAATATTCAAGGTGATAAATAACAAGAACCTACAGCCAAAAATACTCTACTCAACAAAGCTATCACTCAGAATCGAAGGCCAAATAAAGAGCTTCACAAATAAATTTAAGCTAAAGGAGTTCATCACCGCCAAGCCAGAATTATATGAATTGCTAAAAGGGGTTCTTTAGGAAGAGAAAGCAAATAAAGATAAAAATTATAAACAACAAATATGTAACTATCAACAAGTGAATCTAAAAACCAAAGTAAGTAAAAATCATGATGAACAATATCAACTGGTGAATATAATAGAATCAGAGGTATGGAAGGGGAGTGGACTGATGATTCTCAGGGAAATGGGAGGTGTGGGAAGAGACTGAGCATAAACTGTGCACCTATGGATAAGGACAATGGGCGATGGGGAAAGGGCAGAGGGTGGGGGTGGGATGGAAACTTGGTAGAGGGGAGCAATGGAGGGGGAAAAATGAGGAACATTTGTAATAATATGAACAATAAAGATATATTTTTTTAAAAGAAAGAAAAAAAAGAATGGTTCTTGTGATGCAGGTTAGTGAAAATGTCAAGACGTCAGTGCATCTATCAGCTGGGTTATCTGAATTCTGAGACTTACCTGGATCCTGTCCTAGCAACTCCAATGCCCTCTGAAAATGCCAAATGACTTTTCTAAGCCTTGACTGCACTGTCTCTAGTCTGTGGTCTTCATTACCTCTGCAGAGTTATCATAAGCAATAAACAACCAAAGGGCTGTTTAGCCTTTTATGAAATGCAAATATATTGCATAATCCTGCACCCAACCCCTACTAAGCAAGCCATAAAAAAAAAATGTTAGCTTTTATAATTATCTTTTTCCCCCTGTAGACTCTAAGCTCCATGAAGTCAGTAACTGTGTCTCTTTTGCTTTTCATTGTATACTCAGATCCTCAAAAAGGAACCTGACAGATAGAGGGGTATCAATGGATATTTATAGAAAAAATTAACTAAGACCTGTCTGGCATAAAAATAAATAAATAATAAAAACCTCTAAATCATAAAGGCCATGATGATCCATAATCTTTATTTCATTCTACAACATTCAGTAGTTTCTAGTCAAATAGGAGGACGAGTTTAAGTCAGAAAATATTCTTGCTATTGAATCTGTGGTTGCATTGTATCATGAGTAAATATCAAAATTTTTCTTCTCTTTCTCAATCTAGTTATTATCTCAATTAGTGCAATCATTGAGAATTGGGAGAAATTATATGTTCCTCCTTTTAAATGTTGACCAACAAAATCGTGAATTTGAATATATGTTAGTAATGACTATTGATTAATTTCATGTACAAGCTTGGACACAACTTTATGTTGGGAAATCTGAAAATTTTTTTGACCACAGCCATGGGTAGCCAGAAAAATATCTGAATACATAACCACTGTGAATTTCTTCTAAACCAAAGACCCACACTTCTGAGTCTACTCCAGGAGTGGTAAGGAAAATTTTCCATTTTGAGTGTCCCAGGCCTTGCGCAAAGACTTTGGGTTTGTATAGCAGTATTTTGTGCTGCCTACCCAATAAATATTTTCAGTTCTTCTTCTGGGCATACTTCCCTTACCCCTCAAAGTTAGGTTGAACCATGTGATTTTCTTAGGACAGAGCAGAAGTGATGTATGTCACTTCTGAGATAGTTTTAGGAGCCAGAATGCTATTTGATACGCTCACTTTCCCCCTGTCATGGCAACGTGCCACATCATGAGACCTCCTTCACCCTAGGATCAGGAGTGAGGATAACTTAGAACAGAGTTCCCCATTGGTGAGTGGCATTAACAAGAAATACTTCTTTAGAAGTTTAGGTTAAAGAAATTTGTTACTGAAGCATAACCTGAATTATCCTAATTAACACAGTATGATAGATCATTTAATCATTTTTTAAAAGATCCACAAGGTTTTTGAGGGACACAATTCTTCATAGGTCTCATGAATTCCTATATGTCTTACAAGCAAAGCAATAGCTCCCTTTGTTCCAGAATGTCTTCTCGAGGACATTAGCAAACAGCCTGCAAAGATAGAGATAGCATGCTTGCTGCCCTTTATAAATTTAGGACTCTAAGCCTGGGGTTCCTTTCCTATTACACAGCTGGCTGTGTGTATAGCCATCTATCTGAGCACTGCCAGGGGAACTTATACAAATATTATGTTCATGTTTTGCTGTTCCATGAGTAATGAAGTCGTGTATCTGACCCAAAAGTCCACGTCCTCTCCCAGCAACTTTGAAACTGTGGCAGGCTAACAAGGAAGCTGGAAGTCAAGTAAAATTTAAGTCATTTCACAGTTCTTGACAACAGGTATTAGCATCACCATTTTACACTTGGCAAAATTGAGCCTCAGAATAAATTACCCAAAGTCAGGCTGCTAATAATTGGAAGATACCATTTTTCCCTATTGCTTGCCATGAAAATAACATTCATTTATTCCTATATTCCTAAATTCATTCATTCATTTATCTAATTAATGCCCATTCAATAGCTATTTTATTTCAAGCATTATGCTAGGATGATATTTTCTAGAGTCCTCTAAAAAAATAGCATTGAATTATGCCAACACACCCAGTTTTGATGCCTAAAGTAAATACATTTTATATTGTTTTAATCTTGGCATATACTACACCGTTTTCAACTGCCTTCCCCTGAGCAAGCAGATGACCAGGCGAATGTAGCAAGGAATCAGGTTTCCCATAATTTAATGTCAAAGAGTATACTTTGCCCCTTGATGCAGTGATAGATCTAGAAGATCCAGAGAGCTCTGGAAGAAGCCTGAGTATGTATAGAGTCAAAGATCTCACCCAGGAGCAGCACACAGGAGAAGCTTCACCTTTCCCTGTCCTCTCCTAGGCACTCCCACAGGATGAAGAGGAACCAGGGGCTTAGCATAATTAAGCTGCAATAGGAGTATGCACTCCTCCCACTGAAAAACTCAGGGTGTTAGATATCAGGAAAAGTGAGCCAGAAACTGACATCCAGCCCAGCCTTACGTCATCCTTTTCTGGTGGGACATACTTACTGAAAACGATTTAGACCAATAGATCTTGGTTCAACTCTTGCTCCTACTCTAATCTACTACTTAAGTGATTTGGGTATATTTTTAACCTCTCTGAGCTTCAATTTTCTCAATTATAAAATAGGATAACAATATCTAATTTATCAGATTTTTATGAACATTAATAAATGAGATTCCATATGAAAAGCACAGTATCTAACACGTAGTAGGCTTTCAATAAGTAGCAGCAATTTTCATTACCATCATTATTTTGCTTTGACTGAGTGGACAGAACATCCCTTTAAACAAAAGAAAGTTAAAGACTAGATATAGAGCCACTGGCTGAAAGCCAAAGAGGGAAGATAAAGCATTATAATTGCCTCTCCTGGGAAAAGCAATAAATCTAGGCAGCTGTGCTGTTCCCACTCGGTGGCAGCGTGAGAAGAGGACTGTGTCTGAGAACATCTGTCTCAGAATGAGTGTCCACCATGTACAAAGCCCACTCTGGGTGATATAAGGGGTACAGTGCTAGGAGGCAAGCACTAGAAGGAAGTCCTGACTTCCAGGAGTTTATTATCTACTGAGATTGGGACAAAGGGAAGATGAAATAATAAGAGATCAATAATAAAGGTAGGTAATCTTTATTATCTATCACGAACGAGACAAACGGAAAATTAGAAAATCGTTTATGAGGGAAACTGAGGAAAGGGGACTAATGTGCCTTATTTTTATGGTGAGTTAGCTTTCATTCCAGTGAAGAGGCATTAAGACAAGTTTCATATATGGGTATTTGGGATTGGCACTGATAGATGAAATTTCAAAAGAGACATGGGTTGAGGGAGACAATTAAGGCAATGGGAAACAATGACTGGCAAGGATTGGATCCATTTAGGAAATAATAAGTAATATGGTTTCACAGGAAAATGTTATGGGCCAATCAGGAGACAGTCTACACAATGGGTGGCCTTGAGAGTGTGCTTAAACTGGTCATCAGTGAAGAGCGGCAGCCCCAGAACTATGTTTAAGGAATGTTAATCTGACATCTAGGACAGGTTGTAGGAGAAAGAGGTTGACAACAAAGAGACCAATTAATAAGTATGCGGCACTGGAGGCAGAAAGAACAGGAGCCCTGATATCGATATCGGGAAAGGGAGGGGGTGGTGGTGGCAGGGCAGTGAGAATAGAAATGGTGATTCCAGCAAAGGTGAAGATTCTAGATCTAACATAGAGTAGCTTGAGAAGAAGCTTAATATTTGTGCCATGTGGCAAACATTTCCTGTGCTGAACCCAGAGAGGTACAGACAGGGCACCCCTCTGACATGATGGCCACACAGTGTGGAGAGAAGTCGTGCCTCTAGAAAGCATTGCTTAACAGGAACAAATTGGCCAAGGATTTGGGGGGGGGGGGGGCGGTAAACTCAAGCAGTAATTTTGAGCAAATGAGAAGCATTACCCATACAGCAATACACTGAGCAAAGAACCCATGGGCCCAGCTGTTCTGAAAGTTTTTAAAGATGAGTATGATGGAGGGTGCCATTTCACTGGTCAGAAGACTGAATTAGATAAGCCGAGGTCATGAGGTCAGATCAGGTTTGGGTAACTCTCCAAAAGGAATCTCAAATCAGGGACATTCCCAAGGCAGTAGGATAGAAGCAGAAGGAAATCGACTCTTGGTTGAACAAGGACATCAGTTAACTATTTGTCTACCCTTTTTAACACAAACACACACACACACAAAAAAAAACAGATTATTGGGAAATGTTGATGTGCGCAGCTTTGAAGAATGCGCTTTAAAAGTAAGCACTGCTTCTTTTTGCAAAGCAACTTGACAGTTTGAATCAAGATTCTGTCATGTTCTGACCCAATAATTTTACTTCTAAAAATCTATCCTAAGAAAGTGATGAAAAGTGCACACAAAGATTTATATGCAGGGATATTTATTTTTTAAAAAAAATAAGAAAATAAAACTAACTTGTAATAATGGATAGTTAAATAAAGTATGGTATGTCAATTTATGAAATATTTTTTAGACATTAAAAATCATGTGTTCGAAGAAGAAGGGAAGATGTTCACAAAAGAATGCTAAATGAGTAAAAGAAGCCTGATAAATTATGTACCCATTATATTGTGATGATTCCACAATGGAAAGAGCAGCAAATTCAGAGGAATGAAATTGAGGCAGCATTTCTTCATACTTTTACAAACTTTTATACTTTGCCATAAGTACTTATGAACAATAATAATACCAATTATCAAGGACTTCCTATGTGCCATATACATTATTTAGAACTTTGTATATGGCAATCCACTTAACCCTCATAACAACTCTACAAAATAAAATGTGGCAGCTGAGAAAACAGAGGTTCCGAGGCAGGTTCCTTGCTCGAAGTCCTTCTTCTAAGAAAGGGGGGAGGCAAGACTTGAAGCCAGGCCCCTGAGGCTCCAGTCTCCCTGCACTCACTTACCAGATTAACTCACTGCTGTGCTCCATGAATATATGGGTGTGTGTAATGCTTTCAATTCCAACGCATCCTTTTCTTTCTACATTTTACTTTACAAAGGAGTGTCGGATGTTTAGTAGAGAAAAGTATGACCTTCCAGAATTGGACTCTGGTTTTCTACCCAGTAATTCACCTTGTATGCCAATGTCACCAAATCGCTGATGATTGGGACTTCTTTTCTGTGTGGGAGGGACATGGAGTACAAAAGGCCAAAGAAAACTGCTTTTCATTATTAGCAATTAGCTAGTTAAGTAAATTATGTTAAGTACTTAATACTAGAATTAGTCATTAGAGTTTACAAATAGATTAAGAGCAAATAGGAATGTGTTTTTCACTCTGGAAGAAAATGAAATGGGGAAATATGCCCTTTTCCCCCTTGGGAGCCCTAAGTCTGTTTCTTTAATAGGCAAAGCAATGAAGCAGAAGCACATACTCACCTGAGTGAGGACCTTGGACGACTCACTTACCTTCTCTGGGTCTCAATTTCATTATCTCTGGGATAAAAAAGTCAATTGCAGGATGTTTTGGTCCATTTCCTGTTCTGATTGTCAATCCATCTATGACAACATCATATAAAGTATAAACCTGTTTCTGAAAAGTCTGGTAGACCAGAAGGCACAGAAATCCAACATTTTGTGTTACTTTTCTCCTCTAAAAAGCAGGGGCCTTCTTTTTCTCTCCAGCCTGGCAGCCCCAACAGAGATTAGGAGGCTTAACCCAAGCTTTTCATGATAAAGCAGCTAAAGTAGGGGTGATGCTACGGAGAAAAGGTGGGCTCAGGGAGAGCGGAGAATTCAGAGTGCCCTAGGGACTGTCGGATTGTGTTCCTACTCATGCTCGCTCTTTGGAGCTGCTAAGAGAGCTGCATTCAGATTCCTTTGTTGGTGGTGGTTTTGCTTGTTCCTTTAAAAGCACTATCTATGGGAGTAAGGGTTTATAATCCCAGGGATCCTGAGCTAATTTACAAAGGAGAGAAGGAAGTTATTTTCCGTGCATGTAGCATGACTTCCCCCTGATGGTGCGCACACTGCGCTGGCAGGGCCTGGCTTGCTGCTTCCCCTCAGCAATTGATATTCTGCTCACAGCACAGAACACAGGAGAGTCAAGGCCAAACACGGAGAATGCACAACAGAAACGGGCCAAGAGCAGGCCATTTTCCAGGGGACAGATCTTGTTACCCTCTTATTGTTTGGGGACAGCAGGGAACAGAAAGAGAAGCAGGCCCTCAGCAGTGTCTTTGAGAGACAAACTCCTGTGATAAATCTCCTACAGGATCTGCCTGCAGGAACCTCAAAGAACCAAAACATCACTCGGAGCTCCATGGCTCCTGGCAAATGGAACACTCTCCCTCCTCCCGACCCAATGTCTCTCCTTCATTCAGCAGCAGTAGCAGTGATTACACATATGTAAGTCAGAGGCCAAGCATAGGCTAGGCCCCGATGGCGTATATGGAGTGGGGTGAGGCGGGTCAGGCCTGGATGCTGCCGGTAAGGAATGTAGCAGATGGACTGCGGGCATGCTCCCATGGCCGGAAGAGAGTGCATTTTCCTCTGCTGGGAGCCTCCCCCTGCTCAACTTAAAGGTTCTTAAAACTAGAGCTGAAGCAAGAATGAGGAAATGCTGGTGACTGCCACTTATGGACTGACCATAGGGGCCACACCTGAAGCTCAGCACTGGGAGATGTTTTATCAGTTCATCCTCACAATGACCATGCTTCATAGTTGAGGAGACTGAGACTCAGAAAGTTTAAGAAACTTGAGGAAACACAGCCAGTAAACCATGGAGCTGGGAGGATTTGAAACCAAGTTGGATTGCCCCCAAACCAGATCTGTTTCCATTATGCCACACTAACACCTCCCATCGATATGCCATATGTTGAGTGCCTGCTATTTAGTAAATATTATGGGTGAAAGAGTGTGTGTGTGTGTGTGTGTGTGTGTGTGTGTGTGTGTGTGTACAGATCTCCAAACACCCTGGGACTGGGACACAAGTCAGTCCAGCAGAGCAAACTTCCCAGTCCATGCTCAGCCCATCCTCCCTAATTCCAAGAGCCCTTCTTCCCAGTGGAGGCAGCCAGGTGGAGTGCCGGCCTTTGCTTTACTGCTGGGCTGGCAGCAGAAGTGACTGTGACCTACCTCAGTGAGGACCTCTGTCACATGCTGCCCCCACCATATAGCCACATGCTGTACCCTAAAAGTTCTATTCATACTCCTGGGTCATCAAGAGCCCAGCCCCGCATGCCAGCTTCCCAGAGCTTCTCCCCGAGGCAGCGATGGTGCTGAGCGGAAACTCCAGTGAGCACCGCCGGGGCCTGAGGAGGAACCTGGGAAGGATGGTCCACTGCAACCTGCATCTTTGTGCAACTTGATTTCTTTTTGGCTTGCCTTGATGCTTTTCCCAATCGACTCACGTTTCTCCTTGTCACTGAATTGCTGTGTGAAAGTAGAAGCATGTGTCTCTTTGCTGCTCCCCCAAAACAAGAAAATACTAAAGAGATTAAACAAAAGAGACAAAACAAATGGCATTTTCCTATGAGGTGCCTACAAAGAGGGTGACTACATGATCACAATTCAAAGGGGGGTGGGGGGCGCTATGAATAATTACACCAGGACAGCAAGCATAACTCAGACTGGCCCAACAAGATGTCACCGCTCTTTTCGGGGCAGCATGTAGCATGTTAGGAAATGGTGGTGGGGGTAGTGGCTATTTTTAATAATACCTAAGAAGAAGAAGAATTAAAAAGCAAGAGCTTTTTCTAGGGGCAGGAGGTGGGAGCAGGCCAGCAAAGGTAGGTAAAGTGTGTCTTATTGCCATTGTTCCCCTTTTCCTGTCCTATAAACTGTCAAAGATGTCCCTCATCTACACTCAGCCCACCTTCCTCATAATCTCTAAACTCTCCATTATTCTAATTTCTCAAGCAAGGTGAAAAAAAAAAAGAAGAAGAAGAAGAAGAAGAAGCAAAAAGCACCAATGCTGAATAAATACCTTGGCCAAAGAATTTGCATTTTAACTGTAAACAAATCCCTAAGGCAATGGAGTGGCTCTCAGCAACTGGGATCCTCAGATCTTACAAGAGGTTGGCCAGGTTGACAGAGCCAGCTCAGTTCTCTGGACAGGTGAGGCCTCAGAAGGAAAAAGCACCTCCCCTCTGCACTTTTCCAGAGGTTTGAAAGGAAAAGCCTGGCACTCAAGAATGTTGAATCACTAGGATTAACAGGCTCTAGATTTTGTCGATTTGGGGTTAATGAGAGCCAGACACTAGAAATGCATGGCATGCCAGGCTGGCATTCTCCACCCCGCAGGAGAGGGCCAACGTACCATATCAGCTCTGCGAAGTTTCACCTCTGAGACACGCCACTGGTGCGGGGCCCACTTTAGAACCTCCTCTCTCCAGCTGATAAAATGAACTTTCTCTCTCCCTCAGGCAATGATGACAGCCATGCAAATGCGCGCTCTGCTGCTGGCCGGATCTGCAGCCAAATGAGAGCAGAGCAGCACTGAGAGAGCTTCCAGGGTACTTCTTAATTGTGTGCACAGAATCCAGAGTCTACTAATGGCCACTTAAATACCAGCACCATTAGCTGCACCACTGAGGAACTGCCTACCAGATGTGTAGTAACCATATTTACTGGTCTGTTTGCAGCTGGTTGTACCTTTTCTGGGCTCATGCCCCATTCGCTCAAATGACTGTTTCCCCATCTGCTTAAATGAGAGAGCCTGGTGCAGCCCCGGTGTCCCATGTGTGCCTATAGGATGCCAGGTACAAGATCAGGAGGGAGAGCAGTATAGGGGTCAAATGGCTGCAGTCATCTGATTTTTATTAAACACAACATTTAAAAAAGAACAATCTTTCTATTGCCACCGGAGTACTTTATTTTTCTACTGGGAGAAGAAAAGCTCTCCAAATGTCTTATTCAGCAGGAACTAGAACACTGTTATTATAAAGTTTCTTTCCCAAACGAATTCCCTGAAATGATGCTGCCAGAATTCCTCCTCTCCGGGACAGTTCTGTCTTCACTCAGTGACTTCTGAGATTTTGCTAGAAAACCTGTCACTAGGACTCCAGCAAGCAGCAGATGGTCTCCGTAGGGCCTTGTGGTGCAGTCCTGCCCAGGATAGTTCTGAGAAAACCAGCACGCTGTGTGGTATCATTGGGAAGGAAGCCCAGACTCCCATTCTAACCCAGATTTTCCTCAGTAGAAAATCAGAGCGGGTTGATGGCCCTGTGGCGTCCCTCTCTGCACTATTACCTCTGGGGTTCCGGGTAAAGCATCACCTCCCAAACACAGCCAGAGGACCCTCTAAGACTGCTGGGGGGAGATATCAGCCTGTATTTCAGGGATGATGAACAGAAGGAAAATGAGAGACATGGCATACTCCAACTTCTGGAAGTTCCTGGATCATTCCACAAATAGAAGAGATTTGTATTCTATCCTCAAAAAGAAATTGAGGAACCCAGGCTTGTCCTAGGACACTGGTAGATTCCTGTGATGCATTCACCATCGAGATACATTCCAACACCTCTGATGGAGTTGGCAGAGGAACTACAAAGCTATAAAAGCCAGCTCCTCTTCAGAAGTTTATTCAGAGTGGCCACTGTTAGAGGAGAAAGTCTCCCCCACTCTGGTGGCATCAGGCAAATCCACCAATGGGTGTGAACAACATCAAAAAACAAAAACAGAATTGACATGTCACCATGGGATGAAGGAGGTGCTAACAGAAGAGTCACCAGACACACAATGAGCATGATACAAAGCAGTAGAGATAGTGAGAGCAGTAGCCACCAAATGAGGCTGCTGCCAGACATTGTTTATTGGCACTGGCATCCATTTCCAACCTCTTTCCTTATATTACAGGACAGGGAAGCTTCAAACTACATTTTCTAGTCTCCTGGACAGATCCAGGTTTTTACTTATTTTAGGTTTATTCAATGAGATCCACTTGACAGTATAAACCTTGAAAGGTGGAAGGCTTACCAGTTGTGTAGTGGGTACGGGGCACCAGCAGAGGTGAGTGATGGCAGCAGATGGACCCATGTTCCAATGTCTTAAAACCAGTTTGGAGGGTGTGGCGATGATACCAGTGGCAGATGCAGTTCCTTGATTTCTGGGTTGATCGCAGGGGTGTGACCTCAAAGACTAATGTTAAATCGCAGCCTTTGGCTGCCATTTCTCAAGTCTTTCCAATGATTTGTAAGCACCCAATGCTCTGCATTAAATCCTTTCTCCTTACAACCCATTTCTTTTCTTCTGTGTACCCAACTAGACTAACTGTTTCCCAGGATTTTTTGCAGTTGGGTGTGAACCTATATCAGTGGATAGTGTGTTGAGTGTTGGACACCCCCTTCAGACCTGTACTATGTTCTTCTCCCCTCTATTTGTTGGATGCAGACAAGCAACATGACCTTGGGAGCTATGGGTCAAAATGGTGGGACCACAAGATGAAATGAAATGAGCCTGGGTACCTGAGTCACCATTTGGAAGAGAGTCATCTT
This sequence comes from Vespertilio murinus, assembly GCA_963924515.1. Taxonomy (NCBI): domain Eukaryota; kingdom Metazoa; phylum Chordata; class Mammalia; order Chiroptera; family Vespertilionidae; genus Vespertilio; species Vespertilio murinus. The sequence continues at coordinate 74,837,670 of OZ004707.1, forward strand.
GAAACAGTAGATTTCTCCCATCAGAGTGATCCCAGACAAAACCACCGCTGGCATGTGAGGGGGAAGAAAGGTGTTGGGGATGAGGCAAATATTATAGAAGCATCAACCAAGGGCAAAATGGTGAAAGCAGTGGTTTTTGAAGTGAAGGGGAAAAGCTGATATTTACTAAGTCACCTTAGATAGTGGTGTTTCTCTAATGTGGCAATTAGCAACAGCACCGCAGTTTAAAGCAGGTGTTTCTGTTCCTGCATTGAACTCTAATGGATGACAGCCACAGGTGAAAGAGTAAGTCACTGGTAATACTGATATAAGCACAATATAGGCCACAACCAAAAGGAGCACATGATCTGGTACAAACTAACTAAAAAAAAAAAGAGGGGATTGGAGAGCCTTGGGGTTCAGCATACATTTCCTGTGTGTCAGCTACAGGACCAAATTCCCTTGATGTCATATAAACCCTGACCCCTGTTCAGAATTCCATCCTTATCCTTCCCATACACAAAACTCCAGAAAAAACACTTAGAAGTCCCCAAACACACCAAAGGTTTTTGTTTGTTGGTTTTCAGTATTCCAATATCTGGTCTAGGAAATCAGGCTCACAGGTTCCAAGATGTCCAGGGGGTGGCATCCAAAGAGAAGCCAACCTTCTGGTCAGGCTGGAAGCCATCTTTCTCCTCCACGGACCTTGATTCCAAGGGCTGTTCCCTTTGAATGGATTCCAGGAGCAGATGCAGATCTCAGGGACAAGTGGGCACATCCTGAGGTACAGATGTGAGGCCTGGCAACTGAACTGACAGCTCAAATAGCATCGGTCATCGATGAGCCAGGCCAGCTGGTCTGTTCCACTGGCTGGGAGCATGCCTGAGAAACGTGTCTGCCTTTTATATTTCTATGTGTCATGATTCACCCTATTGTTGTTCCAGAACATTCTGGAGCACAGGAGGCTAATCATCCTTAATGGTGTGACATCTGTTTGAGTTGACTGGAGGCTCACACCCAGAACCTCCCTCGATCATCCTGAAAGTGGCCACACAGTCACTGTCTCTCCAAGCATTGTCGTTTCCTTTCAGTGGCTCACAAATCAATAAGAGAAGGAAAGCACAGTCCTATGGCTGGCAGTGCAAACTAGCTTTAAAAGATAAATATATGTTACTAAAAGTAGAGTACAGAAAACATGCCTATGCCTGTTTAGAGAAGATTGATGTTCCATTGACCACAGCAAAGCACATAGGAGAGCACGTGCATGTGTGTAGTTCCCAAATGAGGCTTAATGAGAGTTGGCCTCTGTTTAGGTTTTCAGTGGCTCAAAGGAAAGGTAAAGCACCTCCGTTTCTGCTGCTCATGTTGCTCTGTCCCTTGGAGTCACAACATGAAAAACATAAGCTCCGAGGATCAATTGTGGAGTTGAAGGCAGAGAGAGGGCGTTCCAGCCTTTGGAATGCTTTCATACCAGAAGGCACCTGCTTAAAGACTCAGTAATTGCAACCAGTCTTGGGGCGGGGAGGGGGGCGGGGTGTAAACTCTGATCCCAATTAGCTTTGTATCTTGCCAGCCTAATTTAAACCTAAAGTTCAAATGAGAATCAGGCATAATAACTCCTGTTTAGGACAGAGCATGTGCCAAAGATGTGCTAAACACTTTATATACTTACTAATTAGGGACCTAGTGCAAGAATTTGTGCCCACTGAAATGAACTGTGGGCTGTGGGGTTGTGGTGGGCACAGAGGCGGGTCTTGGTCCATCCTCCATGCCCCCACCTGGCCCCTGCTACAGAGGCCCCTGGTCCCTGTCTGCTGGCAGCCCCACTCCTGCCACCACTGCTCCCACATACTGATGGCACAGAGTGATTGGGATTAGGGTCAGTGCTAGCAGCGATGTAAGTGGGGCCAGCACCATCAGTAAGTGCAAGCTGTGGCTGCTTCCTGGATCCTCCTTCAGGAGCAGGGGTAGGTGAAGGAGCCCTCAGGGGCGACTGGGGCTGGCAGTGGCTGCTCACACCTGCTGAGAGCACCAAGCAGGGGTTACAGGGGGGAGGGGGGGCGACACTGACAGGAGGTGTGAGCACTGGATGGGACCAGGTCATGTGGGAGCAAAGAATTTTCAGTAACCACCAGAGGCTCGCACCAATGAGTGACTAGCACCCCATCTTGGTCTGGCACCCCCATTCACCTGCTCCACCATCCTGCCACAGCCAACACCCGCCATGTAACATGCTCTGCCGCCTGCCGCTGACCATGTTCTGTGTGAGCCCCCTGGTGGTCAGTGCACATTATAGTTGTTCCGCCATTCAGTCTATTTGCATATTAGGGTTTTATATAGAGAGATACTATTTAATTCACCCAATAGGACTCTGAGATAGGTGGCTTTATCCCACTATACAGAAAACAACACTAAGTACCAAAAAAACTTAAGAACCTGCCCAACACCATGTTGCTTGTAAACAATTGAACCAAGAGTCAAATCCAGTATGGCTTGACTCCAAATCCTACACTCATTAATTAGTATCAGGACTCACCTAGGCAGAGATGCTTGTGGCACTGGAGTAGAGATTGGAGAAGAATCACTGAACCAGTGGCAGGGGGACTTTCAAAATTTGGAAAGTCTTGCCAGGTAGGTTTAACTGATGCCCAGAGCTAGACAACTCCTTCCCCTGGCGATTCCAGGGGAACACTTACAGAGGCAAGCAGGTCACCACAGCTCTTCAAAATTCCCCAATGGTTCCCCAAATTATAAAAATGTAGGAAACCCTCAGAGCCACTGGTAATGCTCAGTTACCCTCTAGGGTAATTTGGGTCCACAGTTCCCTTTTTCAAGAGTAGATCTGAAGAAGCCAGGTTCAAAGACTACATATTGTATGATTTCACAGAGATAGAAAATAGATCAGCAATTGCTAGGGGCTAGGACATGAGTTAGGAGTTGACCACAAAAAGGCACAAGAAAGGTTGGGGGGGAGGGACAATAATGAAAATGTTTTATAGACTAATTATGGTAGCCTTGAGACAATTGTATACATTTGTCAAACTCATTTGATCACACACTTAAAATTGGCAGATTTTACCATTTCTCAATAAAGCTGATTTAAATATGTGTACATAGTTGTTGTTTTTTATTCCCAAAAGAAAGCTAGCTGATGAATCTGAGCTAAATTTGTATTGTATAACTTTTTGTAGGAAACTGTGGAACCTGAATCCATTCAGTTGTTCAGCCTTCCCGGCAGGGAGGTTTTCTGCAGGTGGCCACTGCCAGCTGATCCACTGTGTCCAATGGGAAGGTCCTGAAGGGAATTTTCAGGCAAATGCTTCTGTAGCCCTTTAAATAAGAAGCTGATTGCTAGTTACCTTGGCTTCCTGCCTCCTTTCCTGAATCTTCAGAGGTCATACTGTGTATTCAGTAGAAACATTCATCTGGAAAATTGCCTAGGGCCAGATTAAATATAACATTCCTGTTTTTAACTTGTATCTCACATGACCTACCTGTATTTATCTTCATATCTTGCTGCATTTTGAAGGCCATTCCTGGTCTCTAAGTTTAGCTTTGAATGATGAAAAAATCCTGCTAAAAATACTAAATATTACAGCTACCACCTGCCTCAAAAAGCTCAGCATAGATTAAAAATTAGCGTTTCAGTAAGACTAACTACACCAGCCTTGTTGGTCTGTCCTTCCAGCTCCCCTCCATCTTCTCTTTGATAAAGGTACTCTCTCCCTAGTATGGCCAGTAAGTCCCTTTGCTTGCTGTGCAAGACCTCCCATTTGGGAAAGACCTGGAGGTCCCTGACACATGTTAATAGCTCATTTGGAAAAGGAACATAAGCCACACAAATATAGTCTAACATTGGAAATAATCAGATCAGTCATGTAAATTAATAAGTACATAAGGTCATATCCCAGCAGAAAAGAGTGCAGTCTCAGACAACAAAAGCTGCCAGAAAGAATGGATTTTAAAGGGAAATAAAAAGACCAGCCTGACTTTGGACTCCTTTAAAAGCTATTAATGTGATTTGCCATCATGTATAGGATCTCCCGGGCTTTGTTGTTTGGGAGGTAGCCATTCTCTGTACCGCACAGCAACGTATGAGCTTTCCTACTAAGAGTTTTTTTTTTTTTCTAATTAAATTTAAAAAAGCAAATAAAACAAAAGACGACAATTTTTTTCAAAGCACATGTTAATCATTTATTTAAAAAAAGAAGAGTACAGCATTGAAGGAGCCAATTCTAGAGAACAGAACTCATGAACATTGGAGTCAAATATACCAAGACCGATGATAAAGCCTCCAAAAGCGCAGAAGCACATACACCCACAAGGTTTTCAAACTACATTGATTGAAGATGTACTTTCAGCTGGTTTTCTATATTTCTTTCTCAAAAACATTTATTTTCTTACAAGTTTCAGTCTTAAAGACAAAAATTGCATGAAACAATTGATATGACTTCATACATATCTCACATATGCTCCAAGGGCTTAGTTATATAACCAGACATGTTGCCATGTTATCTCTGCCATCTGATTTTCTTACAGTCTTAGAGTCATATAAGTAAACATTCATGATGGGGGAGTAATTTTATCTCATATCTGTTACATGACAAAAAAACTGATTAATTTTTATTTAAAAAAGAAGATGTAGGAAGATTGGGGGGGGGCAATAATTGGTTGGCAAATCTATTTCCAATCTTCCAAGCTGTCTTTGGGTTCTACTTCATATAAGTAGACAATGGGGGGAAATAACTCAGAGCTTCTTTTGCAGATCCACATGGGGTTGGTTTTCAGTGTATGTTTCAATATACAAAAAGGCTTTTCTCCAGAAAATTCAGAGGGTGTTATGGATAAAATATAAGCACGCTAAATTTACTTATCCTCTACATACAAAACACCCTTTCAGGTTCAAGCAGGAAAACAAAGTTAGAGATTTGGTTCTGCAAGGAGCTTCAGGTATTACTCTGCATAGTTAGGCCCAGGTTTTTGTCCGGAATGGAAGAAATATTTGGGCTACATGGAGGAGACTGGTCACTGAGCCTCTCTGCTGTCAAAGAACCCCCAGAAACCATGCAGAGTCCTCTTTAAGTTCCATCATTTCCAGATGTCACCTCACTGAAGGCTTTTTGGGGGTCTATACTGTCCCTAGACCCCTGACAACTCCACCCTGGAAGAGCCTTATTTCAGGAGGCAAATGCATCCTATGAGGCAGATCAATCAGGACAAATATCTTAAGTCTCTAGTGTGGTTGAACTATGCTCCCAAATATTAGTACTAAGCAAATAAACTTCTGATCCCCTTGCAGGTTTCTAAACAAATGAAGAATAGCATTTTTTTCAACTAATATTTTACTTCTCTCTTGCCCTAATACCTAAATACTTTAGCGGGGTTCCTGGTCAAAGATAAGGTCATAATTCAGAAGGTAACCATCATTATAGACAAAAAGTTTCTGTTCGAAAGGGTGATAATTAATGCTCTGCACTGTTTCCTGCATCTTGTGCATGATGATGTTTAGGTTGCCCTCTCTGCCTGTGTTTGTGTCATAGTAGTAGAATATCTCCTCTGTTCTCGTGTTCAGAGTACGGGTGGCATACAGAACCCCACAAACCATGAAGGCGTTAGAAACAGATGGCTTATACTGCTTGGTCTGCCAAGTTTCTAGCACCACAAGTGTGGTGTCATTGAGCTTACTAATCACGATGTTACCAGTGCTGGCTTCCGTTGAATAGATCACCCACAACCCATTCTCATCTACAGCCAAATCAATATCTTGCCAACCAACGTTAGCATATGAAAAGCGGTTATTAAAAGCAGCATTAGGGAGAGCTTGAGTCACAGCAACCGTGTTGGTGGTCAGGTTAACTTTGGCAATGTTGGGGGTGTTGTACCAGTTGACATACATGTTGTTTTTGTAAACTGCTGTCCCACTACCTTGACCATACCTAATCCGGTATTCTCGGGCATTTGTATACAATAGCAGATCATCCAGTGTGTTATGGAGTCTGTAATATTCCAAGAGTTTCCCATCTGTATTCAAAGGTGCCACCCAATACAGCCCTTTGTCTGGATTCTCGGGAGAATAATCCCGACCCCAGGCACCATACTTGAAAGCAAACCCTCTCCAGTTGAGCTGAACTATAACAGGTTTGCTGACGTTCACCACACCACCGTGAGCACATGTCCCTAAACAAACAAGAAAACAAAAGGGCGTTCTTAGAGAAAATGAATGGCAAGACACTAACAGTTCATTATCCTAAGAACTAAAGGAAGGCGTCAATAGTTGTCTTGTTGGAAGTCAATGAGAACAGTGGTTCTAATGGAGAAGAGCCAAACCCTTCTCTTGGTTTCAGGCTCAGTGCAAAACTGCTATCAGCTCCACAGAGAACTTACCTTCCATTTCCATGAATTGGCTCTCAATCTGGAAAATGGAAATAATGAAACTGCCCAAGATTAGAGGGGCGGCCCAAAGACAGAAATGGAGGGTTGGGGGAATTTAATATATTTTCTTCTATCAGAGAGCATTTTGCAAATAGTATTTTATTTCCTTTTTCTTATAGAAAAATCAAGAAAGCAGGATCATCCCAGAATCTTACCCTGTTCTCATAAAGTCAGAAGGTGCCAGGGTCAGGAAAAATGTGATGAAGGAGCAAATTATCCCAGGCAACTCTCCTTTCCCTTCCCCTTTCTCCCTTTGCCTGAGACTCCAAGTGCATATCCATACCCATACCCATACCAAGGCTGCCTCATGCTAATCTTAATCGAAGAAATTTTAAATGTGATATTTCAAAGATACAAAAAGATGGTTCTATAATGGTAGGATTTCAGCCTTTAGAAGCCATGGGAGTTATTTTAGGGCAACACTGCCTGCTCTGTGCCCAAAGCATAGCCCACCACATAGAGCACTTGGTGATTATCTTGCTGCAGAGTTATCACCTGTGTTCTACTACACCATCGGTCACCAACTGGTGGTCTGTGGACCACTGGTGGTCTGAGTTCCAAAAGGTTGGCGAATGCTGTACTACACCACAGAATGACAGGCAAGTCCTCATCATTCCCATTCTATTCTGTCATTGTCACAACGTGTACATTCAAGTGGGACCAGACTCACTGGTCCACTGAATTGCTATCCCCTGTAACACGTGGGTGAATGACTCGACTCAGGCTGAGTAAATGGCCCTTCACCTTGCATTTCCTCTAAAATGCCTGTGAGCCCAAACTGTTTCTGAGCTATAAAATCTATATGCAACCCTTATGACTTAACCAGAATGACCAGTCTGCGGGTCCTCTGATGCTCAATGCAGGAGCTGCCCCCTGGTGGTCAGTGTGCTCCTACAGAGGGAGTGCTGCTCAGCTGAGCTAGCGGTGTGGTGGCTGCTTTGGCACGGCTACATCCCTCAAGGAGATGTCAGACTGCCGGTTCCGGCCCATCGGGCCAAAACCTGGCAGTTTGACATCTCCTGATGGGGTTCGGATTGAGAGAGGGTGCGGGCCAGGCTGTGGGACTCCACCTGTTCACAAATCCGTCCGTATTTTTATAATAATTATTCAAGAGTTGAACACACATTTTCTGGGCTCTTAATAAATACCCTTAAAAATGGGTGAGATTGTTTCTTGGATAACACAAAAAATACAACTTCCAGTACATTTTAGGACATTTTGCCTCATCCTGCTGCCTGGAACAGAGCAGGTGTGGGAGGAGGGAGCAGAACCTGAATTGCTGGCTCTGGCTTTAAATGCTTGGAGGAATGGGGAGCTTTGGAGAACATATGAAATGCGCTGAGCTCCAAAGAATTGCCTGAGGTTAGCATTGGGTGGTGGGAGTGGGGGCTAAGCAAAACTTTGCCTCTGAGTCTCTGCTCCTGACCCATTCTCCTTCTTGTGAAATGTCTCTCTCTCTCCCTACCTCACTCAAGGACTGATCAGAGGTGAAACCATTACTAGAAACCCTGTTTTTTTTTCCAATCTGCTAGTGCTTTTTGGTCCCAGAATTAAATACGTGCTCCTAAAATGCTCTCATAAATCTGCAGTTGGTGGGAAAGCCATCCAACCATACAACAGGTAGAGAAATAAAACCACTCTGTATCCAACCTCAAATAATTTTGCATATCATTAAGCAGAACACAGTCGTTGGTTTATTTTAATAATGCATGCACCATTTCATAAATAAAAAAGCAACATGTGTTCAGCCAAGAGACTGCTCCCACTAAAGAAACAATAAATAAAATTATAAATTATTATTTCTTCCCCTAAAAGTGATCTCTCAGATGAATGCTTGTTTGCTTTTGTTTATGAAACAATGCATAATTATTAAAATAAAGTTAGCGGTGTGTTCAGTTTAATGATAACAAAAAGTATTCGAGTTTCCATATGCTACAAACTGGATTTTCTAGTTAAAAGATCTTCCTGAGAACATATTTATTTAACTACCTTTCACTCTGAGGAAATGAAAGAAAGCCTTTTTTTTTCTTGCAGGTTAGAAGACTTGGGAACTGTTTGCTTAATTGAATCATGCCTTCCTGGAAAGGAAATATCCCAAGCCAATAGCCACGAAATATTTAAAGAAAATTTATGATGCATATAACTAATTCAATCATCACCATGGGGTTAAAGATAATAAACTATTCTGTCCTAGATGTGGAAATCCTTATATATGAAGGAACCAAAATATTATTTTCTTTAAAAGTCACTACCACTACTACTAGCACTGATAATAGTAATGGCTCATCACTTCACAGGTTGGCCAGGAAATTAAAATTATACCAGGTATAAATATTAAAACTGTATGAACTTAAATCTCTTTTCCTCACCTTCCAACCATTCCTAAATAATCTTCTGCTTGTTGTTTTTGTTTTGTTCTGTTTGCTATCTCTACTTGATCCTCTGCCTCCTTTGGGCCATTTTTAGGATGCTGGCTCTGGTGAAAAGTGAATGCAGGGGGAAAACTAGGCATTGTTGCCAATCCTACAGATGTGACTATAGCCGGGCAAAGCTATGGCAGACTTCCCTGGTTCCTGGCAGCAAACACTCTTGGAAACAATGCTGAAACTGACAGCCAGTACCCACTGCTCATCCAGCCCAGCCAGAGTCCCAACCCTGCCCCCCGCTACTCGCCTACCCTAAGCTTCTCCCCATCCCTCCGGGTCTCTTCCTTCATTTCAGGAGTATGTGAGAGATAGTCCATTCCCTTCCTTACCCCTCCATCCCAACTTTACCCTGCTCTGGCATAACAACCCATAGCGCAGCCATGACACAAGAACTATGAAAAAAACAATGAGTCATTTTGCATTTTCTGCTAGAAGATAGCGCAGCATAGAACTGAGAGCAAAAGCGCCCCTTTAGCTCCTCCACAAGTAAAGAAGAGAAGGTAATTTGGTATTAATCTGGTTGGTGAGTTGCTGGAACTTTCTTGTCATTCACAGGTGTACCTCTCTCTATTAGAGCATCTATGGGAGGCAGCCTGGCACAATGAAAATATTACCAGGCAGATTTCAATTCAGTCCTGACCCCAGTACTTACTAGCTGTGTGTCCTTGAGCAAGTTACTTAATCTCTAAGAAAAACACTAATACCGACTCTGCAGGACTGTTTGGAGAAATAGAGAAAAGGTAGGTACACGTAACTCTGTGAATGGTAACTATCATGTTACCACTGAAGGTCTACGTGACTGTCTCCCTTTGTATCTCCCTTCTTGGACAGTGGTTTCATACCCTTCCTGGTAACCCAGTACTCAGTACTCAGAACAGGACCAGCCCTGCAGTGTTTGTGGAATAAGGGAACAAAACACCAATCAAATCTCCCAAAACCAGCTTATCTACCCTTATTGATAAAACATCAGCTCTCTTTCTTGCTATATATCTGATTTTTTTTAAAGACCTTGGTGTTCACTTCCTAGCACATCATACAAGGAACCTCTACACAATGGCAGCCTTAACTGGTAATCTCTTCACCATGTAATTCCTTAGCTATTGCCATGACATTCTGAAAATATCCTGGGAAGCCACATGATGAAACTTTAAATTCTGTAACTTGGCTTTTTTAAAGTATCATGGTTAGCACTTTTATTTAAAGCTGAAGATTATATACCTGTGCAGAGGAAACTTAATCTTAGATCTATCAATGTGCTCTCTCGCCTTAACAAGTGAACTCTGAGCCAAAAGGAAAATACAATTGACTTGTGAAAATTGGGCAATTAAAATGGTAATAATTATAAAATAATTAAAACTAAATTGACTCTGAATTATTGGGTATATGCTACCCAACACTCTTCTCCTAGGCTTGTGATTTTGACAGATCACCCCAAATCTCTCACACCCTAGTCAGTCACCAACCATTTACTGAGCACTTTCCTGTGTCAGCACAGAGCCTAGCACTCCTGAGCACAATGGTGCTCACCCCTGAACATTTCCATCACATTTTGCCTACGCAGTCATTTAGATTCAGGGGGAAACAGAGAGACAGAGTCAGTTCTTTTCAGGGAAAAAAGTTAATGAGCAGAAGGCCAATTATTTTAGATTAGGAAGTTCTATGAAATGAAGCAGAAAAAGATGTCATTTGCAGCATAAAGCAAATGTAAAGTGCACTTTATTGAACTCTCACTGCATGTCCCGGTTCTCAGACCAAGCTGACCATGGGGAGAGCAAACCACAGCTGCAAGAGAGGGGCCAAGAGGGCACAGAATGACTTCAGAGCTGAGACTCGCATGCAAGCTCTTTTGTTCAGTGCAACTCTGCAGTCCAAACAGAAGAGAGGCCAGATTTTAAAGTCCCATAATAGTGAGGAACTTTAATTAAAGTCTCCACAGGCTCACAACTTGGTGGAGCCTGGGGATTTTTCAATTCTGCATTATCAACCAATCCAAATAGAAAGAGAGCAAGTGAAAGAAATTGATTTAAAAGCATGACGGAAAGTCAGTTTAATATAAACATCATAAATATAATATGAACAAAGCTGAAGGAGGGCCAAGCGGCTTGGCTCGGATCCAGGTACAGCCAAAGTTGTAGGAAAGTGAGAGGAAATCTGGGTCCAATTTGCTTAAACAACACAGCTGGGCTGGGAGGGCTGACAAAAGTCTAAGTGTGAGGACCTAGGGGAAAGTTCTGGGAGAAAATATTCTAACAAAAATAATCCAACAGACTCACTTGTTTCCTCCTTAGATATTAGACAGTGTTCTTTCCCCCGCATCACTGCTCTCGAGTTATTGATGCCTGACACTGTCGGTCCTGAGATGACCAGGAAGGGAAGGGCCTTGCATTTCAGCCTCAGCTCTGTCACTACCTACGTGGCCCCGGAGAAAGCAGCGTCCTCACCACCTAAGTCCCTCCTCTGAGAAATGACGGGCCTGGGCTAGGTGGACTTGACTGCTCATTGCTGCTCCCAAATGTCCTCCATCTAAGGGATGCATTGGAGACTGCGCCAGAAAAATCTGTTCCCTGGGGAAGATTTGCTGAGGTTAAAAAAAGAAAGAGGGGTGGAAAAGGAAGAAAGACTTGCTCAGGTATTATCAGGGGGGTTCCAATGCTTCGACTCTTGCTCTCAAGAAGCCCTTGGTGGCCTAGCACAATGAGCTCTCATTTACAATGTATGTAGACACCACTGATCCCAGACCCAATTGAGCCTCACTTTGTTACAGAGGCCAGAACATGGCCTTTGTCCTAAGCCTCCTCTGTATGTCAGACTGCCACAGATTCCCAACAGCAGAAGGATCGGGACCAAGAGGCTTAAAACTATGGCGGCATCTAATTAAAGCCTTAAAGAAGCCAGCCACTCTGACAAGGATCCGGAAACTCGGGGCCTAAAAGGAAACCGGCTTGTAGGAATTAATGAAAATAGCAAAAGCTGACCGTTGGATGAAAAGATCCAGTCCTCATTCAGACGGAGACGCTCGCGGCCGGTAGCCATTGTTTCCCTGTGACATGGTGTCTCTAAAGGCCTGGGCTGACTGCTGCAGCAGAGGCTGGCTTCCGTTCGCCCAGGGGGATGTGCTGACGTGCACAAGGACCTGGCACCGCCTTTGTTCACAGCAAGGTTTTCATTTCGATGATCCTCGTTAGTAATAATAACAACCGCCAGTGTTTAAGTGCCGATCACAGAGCTCTGAGCTCCTCAAGAGTTGTTTCATTAACCCTCACAGCAACCCTGCAAGGCTGGCACTACTATTCTCCCATCTTATAGTGGGAATATTAAGGATCTTTTCACTGTGGTCACATAGCTGGAAAGTTCAGGTCTTTGGGGACCCAAAACCAGGCTCCTGCACCCTACACTCCACTGCCTCCATTCACATTAACCAGGTACTTACAGAGCACCCATCTCTATGCTATACTTGACCCCAAGTGTATTTCATTGGAGGGATGCCACCTCTTTCCTCCAGGAACTCAGTCTAGGATGGACAACAGAAGACACCCACAAGTACAGGACATGTGGGGCCACCCGTTAAATCTTCACTGAGTCCCAGGACACACTATACAGCAGGTGCCCAGCATGCACTTAAGAAGAGCACAGAGAGCCCTGGCCAGATGGCTCAGGTGGTTGGAGCATCATTCTGCACCTGAGAGGTCTGAGTTTGATTCCCTGTCAAAGCACATACCCAGGTTGCAGGTTTGATCCAGCAACGGATGAATGTTTTTCTCTCTCCCTTCTCTCTTCCTCTCACTCTAGATTCAAGTCATAACCCCAGCTCATCAGCTAAAGGAGCTAATCAGCCCTTACAACTGACAGAGTGAGGAGGCCATGCAGATTCCAGACCCTCTCACAGGCCCCCTGATAGCAACCCCGTCACTGAGGGATGTCTGTCCTATTAGTAAATGCAGAGGGGATATATGTAACATGTGGACCTTGCTTCAATTCAACTCATTGTTTGTGCTTTTCCTCTGTGAGCTCCAGAATGTGATAGTGTGTAAAGCTACTAGGGAAGGAGACCTAAGACATGGAAGGGTAAACTCAGGACGGCAAATGCCCATCCTTGCTTAGGGTTACAATCCGAATCCCTTCCCCACCCCACGCTCGGCTCCTTGGGGCCTGGCTCTAGCGGTAGAAATGGGGCACGCTTACCTGGAGCGGGAGGAGGGGGGGCGACGGGGATGTGCTGGTCTTTAGAGGCTTCACATTCCTTCAGCTTGTTCTTCAGCACCGCGATCTCCCGGCGAATGCTAAGGACATTGTTTTTGTCTAGTGTCTCCAGCTTCTCTACCAGGAGAGTCATATTCCTTATCTAAGAAAATAAAAATTCAGAGCGACTTTATGTTATTGTGCAATTTCTTTCATAAACATTCCGAGGCTGAATTTGTCATTTAGTGAAATATCGCTAGAGAATACACCCGAGATTCTCCTGAATGGTTTCATTTGGAAGAATACATTTTATGGTTTTGCGTGAATGCCTGTCAGATCTCAGGCAGATGTGTGTGACAAGGAGAAAATGGCAAAGATTTTAACAGCTTCAATAATAGAGCACAGGCTCAGTCTAAGCACCCACAAATGTCCATTAATTTTCATTTCTAATAACATTCTTCTATAAATTTGTGTTTACTCCTGTTGTATCATAATCAAGGTTTTAATGAGTGGTGAGAACCAGAAAAAAAAAAAACTTAAATTCTAAAATATGTAACTAGAATTCTCAGTTATAGCCTATGCCATGACTGTGCTGCTCAATTCTCATTAATATAATATAAATTGCTCAACCATGGTCTTTATCCAAAGAGTTTAAAAGGCTTCACTAAAACATATTCAGAAGAACCTCCCTTAAAAAGGGTTGCCAGCATGTAGCCGAAACCAGTTTTGCTCAGTGGATAGAGCATCAGCCTGCGGACTGATAGGTCCCGGGTTCGATTCCGGTCAAGGGTATGTACCTTGGTTGTGGGCACACCCAGTAGGGGGTGTGCAAAAGGCAGCTGATCGATGATTCTCTCTCATTGATGTTTCTAACTCTCTATCCCTCTCTCTTCCTCTCTGTAAAAAATCAATGAAATATATATTTTTTTAAAAAGGGTTGCCAGTATATAGAAAGAAATTCCAAGAGGGATCAAGGACTACATGATCACCTAAAAGGAGAAACAGATCTAGTGAGTCCAAAATCAGGTAAATTGTGGCTTCTAGTCCCATGAGGATAAAACCAGAACAGAGAAGACACTTGGTCTATATTGTCCATAAAGTTGTTTTATGTCACCTCCTTTCTAAAGACATGTAAATGCCATTGGCTCTGGGACAGGACCCTGATCATTAATTGACACCTGCTCCTCAGTTAATGTGCCCCCCTTGTGTTTAACTTACCATCTAAGCAGAACACCGGGATATATCACCTGATCCTGAGAGAGTGCAGAATTAGAAGTTGGGAGAAAGAGATCTGTACATCCTCAACCTACCACTGATAACAGAGGACATTTATTGCTAATACACTGAGAAGTGAGTTCACCCCTTACCTCTACTTCTAGCTGGTCAACAATTACTGAGCTTCCATCAAAAGTGTCCTTCAGCCGGATGATCAGCTTCTCCATCTCCTTCACTTCGATCTTGATCAGTTCAAAGTCCAATTCAGTGTAAGAAATAGAATCCTTTTCCATGATCTCTACTCGGACAGTTAGGTTTGAGAGTTTCTTTTCATAAATACTGATTAACTGGACATACTCCCTGACCTAAAATGGAATGAAAAAAAACTCAAGTCAGTTCTCAGAGTGGGATCATACAGTCTTCCTCTACTACCACACCCTTGGGGGCAATTTGATTGCTGTTAATCATTAAATAAATAGATCAAAAATATATTTCACAATATATTTTTTCATCTAGCCAAATCAAAACTATAAAAAATATTACTCTAATTGGAGAGGTGGACTTTGCACTTACTAAAAATAATTTTGTTTCAGAATCATCATTTGCAAGTACATTTTCATCTTTGAATTAATATTTGAAGATATCAGCTCTCCAAACTAAACTGTTTGAATCAACTCTCCCTTTAAAGCACATGCTCTAAATCAGGGTTTCCTAACCTCAGCACTATTGACATTTGGGACTAGATCTTTCTTGTGTGTTGCAAGATGTTTAGCAACACCCCTGGTCTCTAAATGCCAAAGGCACCCACCCATCACCCAGGTGTGACAATCAAAAATGTCTCAGAGATTGCTAAGTATTCCCTGGGGACAAATTCACCTCCACCACCCCTACACCATCTTTCTCCATTTAGAACCATTGCTCTAGAAGAAGAAATGCACTAAGTACAATTCTTTCCTTGGTCACCATATGCAATGAGTTTTGAGCCCCTCTGCCTTTTATAAAATGGCATAAAGACTTAACTTACTACACAGTGTATGAGTGTATGTGCACATTTCATTAAATGTACCCATATTTATTCCAAGAACTTATCATTGCAATCAGGCCTTAAAATTACACATTTGCTGCATATATTTAAATGTCTGATCATTAAAATACTTCCAAAAATTCCCTTGGTATTTTAATGTATAATTGGAATCGCCAAATGGATATTTCAATAAACACAGTTGGTTCTTTCTGTCTGATCTCTAAAAGAAATGCCATGGTTTGGGTGTTGTTTGTTTGTTTTAAGGATCTGCTCATTATAAGTTGCTGGTTTTACATTCTTTTTAAAAATTTGAACATAAGTGATGCTTTTCCCTAAACCATGCTAATGTCAAGTAGCTGATCCACAGTGCCTGGATGAATTCAGGGCCAGATGTTGGCCTCTAATCCTTGTAATACTAAAGGCAGCCCTAACTTCTGTCATTTTAGCCCTTCCACTTAACCCTGCTGTGCAAATTAGTAGAGACTCATAGGCCGCAGACCTAAAGAGCCAGGGCTTCAGGCAGAGAGGATTTTAATGAAAGTTGAAAATGCAGCCGTTGGCACTGCTCATGTATCTCCTCAGGCAACTGATGCTTACGGCCATCAGATGTGCCATCACCCAGAGGATGATCAGGCTGGGGATACTTTGGCAGATAAGGAGGTTAAATATATGCACATATATATGTGTGAAACCTAATAAGCGAGCCTCCAAAGTGCAAACACAGATATAAGGTAACCAGGTTTCAATTTCTAAAATAAAATTTTTTTAAAAAATCTACACAAAACCTTGCCTATAATAAAATAATAATAATAAAGTGCCAAACCATTGCAGAAATGAAAGTTTGCAAAATGAGTATTCCTGCTGGCATTTGGCCTTGCCAACTCTTAGAACAAATGAAACACCCTCTGCTTTCCTGGAACATTTTGGTGGCATGTCACAGCTGTTGTTCCACAAAAATGAATGACTCAACTGTCATCTGTGCTGAATAAAATGCTTATTATTAATTTCTTTATTGATTAAGGTATCATTGCTGACCTGTACACATAAGGAACTGTTTGACATTGAGTTTGGGTCTCAAAAGATCTGGTGGCCCAGAAAGAAGCTCACTACAGACTGATTCATATGCCTTTCAGCATAATGATTATTGCTTGTCTCATTTTTGATTCTTATAAGTATATTTCCAGTAGGACATGATCTCACTCATCTAGGGGAAACGGTGAACAACATAGACTGATGAACAAGAACAGACTCAGGGATAAGGAGCCATGGGTCAGACTGGTGGACCTCAAAGGGAGGGTAGGAATAAAAGGGAGAGATCAACCAAAGGACTTATGTGCACACATATGAGCCTAACCAGTGGTCAAGGACAATAGAGGGGTGGGGGCATGATTATGGAGGGGGGTTGAGATACCTTAACAGAGCATCCATTCTTATATTTATTGTACACATATTATGTCATTGATGGATTCTAAGAATCAAAGTTGATGTTCTTGCACTGCCATGGAGGCAGTAGAGGCTCCTGCCACCACAGCTGTGCTCGCCAGCCATGAGCCCAGCTTCTGGCTGAGTGGCACTCCCCTCTGTGGGAATGCACTGACCACTAGGGGGCAGCTCCTGCATTGAGTGTCTGCCCCCTGGTGATCAGTGCATATCAGCTACCAGTTCTGAGGTTT
The DNA here is from genome assembly GCA_963924515.1 of Vespertilio murinus. NCBI lineage: Eukaryota > Metazoa > Chordata > Mammalia > Chiroptera > Vespertilionidae > Vespertilio > Vespertilio murinus. The sequence goes on from OZ004707.1 coordinate 74,854,598, forward strand.
GGTTGATTTGCATATTAGGGTTTTATTAGATACCAGAGGTCCGGTGCATGAAATTCATGCATGGGGACACGGAGAGGGGGGGGTCCCCTCAGCCCAGCCTGCACCCTCTCCAATCTGGGACATCCCTCTCACAATCCAGGACTGCTGGCTCCCAACTGCTTGCCTGCCTGCCTTCTTGATTGCCCCTAACTGCTTCTGCCTGACAGCCTGATCACCCTCTAACCACTCCCATGCCAGCCCATTTGCCCCCAACTTCCCTCCTCTGCCGGCCTGATCACCCCTAACTTCCCTCCCCTGCAGGGTTGATTGCCTTCAACTTCCCTCCCTTGCAGGCCTAGTGCTTCCCAACTGCCCTCTCCTACTTGCCTGATCACCCACAACTGCCCACCCTTGCAGGTCTGGTCCCTCCCAATTGCCCTCCCCTGTTAGCCATCTTGTGTCCACATAGGGGCAAGATCTTTTACCACATGGAGGCAGCCATCTTGTGTGTTGGAGTGATGGTCAATCTGCATATTACTCTTTTATTAGATAGGATGGAGGCCTGGTACATGGGTGGGGGGCAGCTGGTTTGCTCTGAAGGGTGTCCCGGATCAGGGTGGGTGTTCCCTTGGGGCGTGGGGTGGCCTGAGCAAGGGACCTGTGGTAGTTTGCAGGCCAGCCACACCCCCTGGCAACCCAAGCAGGGGACCTTGGTATCTGGAATTTATTTATCTTCTACAATTGAAACTTTGTAGCCTAGAGTAGAGCCAAGCATCCTGCTCACTCAGTGATGGCAGCCATTACAGTTTGGATTTCTTTACCTTCTGTAATTGAAACTTTGTAGCCCTTGAGTGGAGGCCTAGGCCTGCAAGGGCAGGAGGAAAGCTTGGCTTCCTCCGTTGCCAGGGAAACACATCCCTCCTGCTCTCTGTGGCTGTAGCCATCTTGGTTGGGTTTATTTGCGTACTCCCTCTAATTGGCTGATGGGCATGGCTGGTGGTTGTGGCTTGTGGAGCTGAGTGATGGTTAATTTTAATATTACTCTTTTATTAGGTAGGATGATGATGATATCTTTCAAAATTATGCAATGAGATTAAATGAGCTTGAACTGACCATCACAACATATGAAGCACCTCAGAGTTACACCCACATGAACTCTAATCTGACCAAATAACTTAATTTTTTTAAGCTTTAGTTTCTTCCTATAAATTGGGGATAAAGGTATCAAAATGCAAGATTATTGTGAAGACTAGAGATAATATGTATTATTATCTACATAATAACATGTATTATTATTCCATACATAATAGATATGTAATTATTACCTAACATAATGAATACCCAATAAATTACAGCAATTATTAGAGAAACAGTGATTTTGTGAGTGTGGTTTTTTTTTCAATCTGACCTTTTAATTTATTACATTTCACTGCACAAAACATTGCTCAATCAATGTTGCTTGTTTATGAGTTGCCTAAATGTCTTGCAGGCTGCCTCTACCTTATCATGCATGAAGAGCTATTAGCAAATGCTTGATATTAAATAACTTGCCCCAAAGAACATAACGTTCCAGAGAAATAAAATCCTAAGCTGCCTTTTGTGACATCCCCTTCCTAAGTATAGTCACAAGAGGACGAATCATAAACAACAGAGAAGTATAAAGCACTTTTAGCATCTTAGACAGAGGCATAAGTCTTCTCTGTGTACTGGCAGATAATGAATCAATGTAAGGCAGTGAAAACCCTTTTCTACTGGTCTTCCCAAATGGGCATTCCCCCAGGCCTCTAGATAAACGGTGATTTCCAAGGCAACCTAGGGACAGCTATAATAATTCACCTGGAAACTCAAAAGCCCTCAGCTGAAGAGATAACTTTGGATTTGAAGGCATTAGTGACCTGCTTCCTCTCTTCTTGGGTCTGCACTGGAGGATGATAGCAGGATGGCAGAGAGGAAATAGAACTGGGATTAACCAGCCAGAGAGCAATGACCTTTACTTTTATGTCTCTTTACCTTTATGAACCTGTTTCTCCCTCCCTAAAATGGGAAGGAAAACATGGGGCCTATCTGCCCTGAGAGTGAAATAGAAATGGGAGCATTTAGAAAAGCACAAACATAACATTAGCATTATTTTTATTATCAACTGTCACACCTATCTAATATGCAAGTCTCAACAGGCAGGACTATTTCTTTCTTAGGCCTTAATCACAAATATTTTTAGGACAGCTTACTGACATTTTCAGAACTAGAAGTTTCCCCATCTACTCCGAACCCCCTCCCTGCCAATTATTAGCAAGGCAGATGCCACCTGCCCCTTTCGCAGAAGTGGAATTAAATGCCCCACATTCACAAACTGGCAAGCTACATGCTCTCTGGAGCAGCGTGGGCTTCACACTGCCCTTCACACTCCTGCCAGCAGAAAACATGCAAATCAGGAGCTTGCACTATTTCAAAGCAAATGACTCTCACTGAAGAGATCTTTACCTAGGATTTTCCTCCACTTGTTATGTTTTTATGCATAACTTCTTATCTGTACTTGATTATGCTGGAATAAGGCTATGAATATTAATGGTTGGAATTTATAATTTAGTGTTATGCCTTTTCTGCTGATTAATTCAAGGACATTTTATTTCTTAAAAAGCTAGGTTTCTGGAGTTGTCAAAGACATTTTCCTGGACATTCATTTAAATTTAGAATATTTATCTACCAATTCAGGCTGAAAGCAGGATGCCAGCCTCACCATAATTTTTGTCTTGAAGGATAACTATGCTGGATATTGTGGTAGCTAAACTGGAATGTCTCAGGGAAGCTTATTTTGAATCTTGCAGGTAGGCCAGAGCTCCTTGTAAATTAATGGATTTGTAATTAATAATGTATAATGTGATAATAGCTTGGTGTGAACTTCACCTGTGCAGAAAATGGGAGCCTTTCTAATTGATTTTTAAATTGGCTAAAAAGGCAGAAAGGGTCACAACTGGAGTCCCATTGCTCCAGCCAGTTCCGAGGAGGGCAGGCCCTGCAGGACAACCTCCTCCTCCCGAGGGCAGGGCTACTCAGGGGTGGAGTCGCTGAGTGACCTTTGAGTCTTGATTCAGATTCCCAGGGAAGCCTTAATTTTTGGTCTAATGCTGGACACGTCTCATCTCTGTTCCCACTGCGACAATAGGCGATAGCCACCAAAAGGGGGAGAGGGGGGGGAAAAAAGTAAATTGAAAAGAGGAAATAAGAAAATAAATAAAAAACTTAAGAAAGGAAGGAGTATAAGAGGCAGAAGATTTGGGGCAGTGGAGAAGGAAGAGGAAGAGGAAGAGAAGGGGCCTTCCAAAAAGTAAGAGGAAACCAAAAAATAATAATAATAATAAGGAAAGGGGAAAAAAGATGAGGAGGAATGGACAAGGGAAAGGACTGAGGCAGAGAGAGAAATTTATAAAAATAAAGGGGGAGGGGTAAAGGAATGGGAATAAAAAGTGAAAGGAAGATAAAATAAAACATGTAAAGAGGAGAGAGAAGGACAGAAAAGAAAGCAAAGTTGGAGGGAAGACCAAGAAGAAAACCAAAAGGAATTAAAAGCAATGAAACAAAAACAAGTGTAGACTTGGGGTTTGCAGGGAGAGCGCCAGGCCTCTTTCCTGCGGCATGAGCACCGCAGTACTGCTGAGAGTGTACCCATGGAGTGAAGAATCCCCACCCCGTGTCTTCCCGTGCCCTCATTCCTCCTCCTGTAAAGAGCTCCACAGGTGTGCTGTGAATAAATGCTACAGCCTCCAGAGGAGGCAAACGTGCTGTCTGTGATGCCGTGAAGAACAGCTGCTTAGAAAGTCCTAAATAAAAGTGTTCTGTGAACTAACAGCAAAGGCAAACTCAAAGATACAGACAACAGAATGGTGGTTCCAGAAGAGAAAGGGGGTCGGGGGAGGGTGAAGTGGGTGAAGGGGGTCAAATATGTGGCAATGGAAGGAAACTAGACTTCAGGTAGTGAGCATGCCATGCAGTGCACAGATGTTGAATTATAATGTACACCTGGAAATTACATAAGGGTGTTAACCATTGTTATCCCAATAAATTTAATTTTTAAAGTTTTCTGTTTTGATTGTTTGTTCTTATTAAGATATTGTTGGGAGAGGGGGAGATGCTTACTTTAGAAAGCTCTGTCTCGAACCTCTGGGAGAGGATGCGCGCTGTGATTTCCAAGTGTTCCATTCTGTCCACGGGAAATGTGGTGTCTGGCAGGGCAACCGAGCACAGGCAGGTCCCGCGGTCATCCTTGGAGCCGGTGAAATTGGAAAACTATAAATAAAAATAAGTTCGACATCAGTAATAAGCTGAGAAATGAGCTTTTTGGCAACTGGAGTGACAGAAATTGGCTTGTCAAGAGAGTGCTTACAGGCAAGCAAGTGAAGTCCAATACATAAATGAATAGGATCATAGAAACAAGCTAAAACTGCCATGAGTCGTGGGCATTAACTACTCTTAGCATTTTCTCCACATCCCCACCTGTTGGGCTAAACCACTGTGTTAGTCAGCTTTATGTAAAAGAAGATTCTCCTTTCTTGAGGAGCCTTAAAGAAAATCATTACTGTCCTTATGTAAGGAAAGGGAAATAATGAATGAGGGTCCTAAATTTAAATTCCAATCCCACCACTTACCTGACAGGACTGTGGGGCAATATAATCCTTAAGGGTCATTGTAAGCCTCCCTACACACGAGAACAAAGGACCAGGAAAAAAAAAAAAAAAAAGCTTGCTGGGCACCAGGAATCAGACCAGACAAGGAACGGACACTGTCCCAAAGGCACCTGATCACACATCTGCACTCCATCCGCATTCCAAACCACCACCCCGCATTCAGCCCCCAAACCCACTGAGTGCAAAAGTTTCCCACCAATGACTGCATATAAGGATGAAACTCCAGCTCCTGAGTGCTGCCGCCAGTACCCAGCGTCCCCCTGGCTCGGAGCTGGGCAGCCCTTCCCTTGGCTATCCCATTCCCCATCCCCCTTCCCTAAATTAAGTCAGTTTTTCTTTAGTCACCATCTGAGATGACTACTTAGCCTACCGCACCTGTCACTTCCCTCTTTACGTCTCCGTTTCCTCGTCTGTCAGATAGAGACAACCTGCTTCCCAGGTTGTCCTTCAAATTAACTGCGTGATGTAAACCAAGTCCCGGGCACACTGTAAGTGATCAGTACGTGTTACTTTCCTTTTCCTTCTACTTACCCATTTTCTTTTCTTCACCTTCACCCAAACCCCAACCCACCCACCCCCCAATAAGAATGAGAAAAACATCAAGGATATGGGTTACAGTGAAAATATACAATGCAAATTCATATCCTCTCTTCACCTGGGAAATGATATAATTAACATCCTTTAAAGTGAAAAGAAACCAGCCATTTGTTAAAAACTGAACAATGTCTGAGTTTGAAGGTCTTGTGCAAATTTTTTAAGTTTTCCAGCTTACCACTTTCAGAAAAGCCATTTTAAAATATTTGATGTTTCTTTAAAATATTCAGGCTCACACTCCGTTGCCACTGCATATTTTAAAATGACAGGTTTGAAAGATGTGGTTTTCCTTTTGTCCCCTTTGAACTTCCCCAATGGGATCCTGCCACAATTAACATTTTTTATTGCTGCTACTGCTTCACGGAGTAACTCTTGGCAGCCACCTGGCTGTGCCTTGCAGTGTGATCTCATCTGCCCGCCAGCCCACAGCTCACCTGTGGACCTCAACCTGAAGTGTCTGTTTCTGAAATTATCAAGAGGAGAGCAATGGTTTGCAGAGTGTGAAATCTATCCAGGATACTCCTCGCAAAGTTTAGGAGGTCAGCTGGCTGCAGCTAAGGTTGTGAGTTCTGTGCATTTAATGCCCACCAACCTCCATGATTCCTAAGCAAGCTGGATCTAGATGCTTCTGTAATCAAGACTTATCCAT